>OZ026614.1:90753538-91353538 GCA_964020975.1 Hermodice carunculata | reverse complement strand
ACAGAGAAGTCGCCCTTTGGCACTGAATTGAAGGTCAGCAATAAGGTGAGTGCCAATCGCCTCACTGCGTCAAAGTCGAAGCTGAGTGGACAAAGTTTTGTCCCAATAGTGGATACAGGTCCGAAAGTACCGGCGGGTTTTCAAATAAGCGGTAAAGAAAGAAATCGTCACCAGAGCTCGGCCACAAAACCACGCTGTATTTGTGTGGAATATTCTTCTGCATTCCGTTGGCATAATACTTTGCAAAATATTTCAGTAATTATTCATAAGGAAAATCTGTCATCGCGGCGCACATGATTGTGGTCTCCATTTTTCCGTTTGATTTTATGGTCAAAAGAAAGTGATGAACTGTACATGACCATACCATCACACATTTTAGGCGTTTTAGAATTCCAATGCGCCGCACAGCATGGAGACATCTCAGACACCGAGCTGATACAAACTTATATGTTCACATATTCATCTGACAAATGACATTTAGTTTCAGCGTTCGCTTGATGTATAGCATGTGTAACTTTTGTGAGATTTCAATCGCATGGTTGGACAAGGGTACTTTCAGTTGCATAAACATACAAATTCACTTCGACGATTTGTCCGTACTCCCCAGGCTGGGGAACTGTATGCGCAAATCGATTCTTGTTGGAGATACGTGGACATGGGCCTTTCAAGGGCTGTCTTATTCTTGAAAACTAATCAAACATCGCTAGGAATAAATTCAAAAGAAGAATGCATCTCTGTGCTTAAGTAATCATTCTGTTTTCCCTCGGCATCGAGATGACAGTAAACAATCTAAAAATGAAAAGATGAGAATTATTAATGATCCAACATCACGAGTTTCCATTTCCATTTAGCTTTTTTTATGTGAAAACTGAAAAATAGGATTTTGTCACAGTCTTTTTTGATAATAAAAGGAAGACCATTCCTCGTGCAGCGCATGTATTTATGTCGCAATTTTACACGTGGTTCCAGTACGCAGAGAATGATTAATGGGTATTGAGAGCTTTTGCTCAAAGTTGTTTGGTTTGCAGCAAGTCCGTGTCGTAAAAAAATAAATATATGAGCAATTCTCATGGTAATTTTACTGATTATTCCACATTTTAAATTTAAAGTGAAGACAATTTGAATAATAACAGCAACAATAATTAGATATGCTTGCCTTACAACGCCCATTGATCAGAGCGGTAGCAGGTTATTCATTGGGCTGATTCGCAATGGAAATCAAATACCGAAATACGAAGAATAACACGCACATGAAACAGGGCTTTTACTGATCTACACCACACCACATGAATAGGTGCATGAAGACAATGCAAATTACTTTTAAACAGAGACAAGTATCTCCTTTTTAAGCTTCAATCTGCATATATATATATATATATATATATATATATATATATATATATATATATATATATATATATATATATATATATATATATATATATATATATATATATATATATATATATATTCTTTGTGTCTTTTTGCCCGCAACCACTTCCTAGTTGTTATTACCCTATTCCGCAGTCCGAACTCTTCACTCTCCATAAGCTATCCTGTCCCTGTCTAACCTATATACATATGGAATTACTATCGTCCATATTGCACACGTTCCTCTGCAAAAATTTTGACATAGGCTGTATTAGCCCAAATGAGTTAAAGGGTCTTCAGCGGGTAACTACTCAACACGTTTCGGAGCCTTTTACCCGTACATGTCTCTCTGAGTAGCGGCTCCTTGTCAAAGCTAAATATTCAGCAAAGACACCCCCACATAATAAAGAATAAATATGAACGTGGCAAATGATGAATTTGCTAAATACGTGAAGTTTTGCTTATAGATGCAGAGCTTCATTATGATAGAAGAATACCTGTCAAACAAACCACAATTACTAAATTTGTATAGTGCAGGTTCAGATAAGAACAATTCGACTTCCCCCTGAACCAATATGTACCCTTACTAGCTGGACAGCTTATCCTAGTTAAACCACCCGGCAGTGTATAACTGAAGTGGAAACAAGCTGGGGCATTATATTCAGTCCCAGTGATTCTAAAATAAACAGTTGCAGATAGACCACCTGTACAAACCAAGGAAAATCCTAACAAGGACTGCAACAATGGACATCCTGCATCAGAAATGTTAAAACAAACTCCATGATGAAGCCTACCCCCTCAAACAATTAAGCTCTATTTCACTGCCAACCCTGAGTCAATGTATCAAAGTAATGGGTCAGGTTTGTGACATTTGAGAAAATACTGTCAATTTTGAGTAAATGTGAATTTAGGCATGTCAGAAAAGATTGAAAGTCATCAGCAAAAATGCCAAAAACCTGGTATCAAAACAATTTTTCTTAACAGGATTGTAAGTACAATTAGGCAAACATGTAACTGTCGTAGGCCGCTGCTTGCTACCGATAGCCCCCCCCCCCCGGGGGGGGGGGGTAACCTGACAGAAAACATGCAAGCCTAAAATGAATATATATATTAAGATAGTGAGAAGTGAATACAAATTCATAAACCATAAAGCACCTTTTAAATATACACTTATGCCGCTGATTTGGTGACGATGAACAGGCGATACATCTATGCAAGTCAACTCCCCGACACACATGATATGGGACCGATGCAGACAGTCAATTTCCATGTGAAATAATGATGATGAGCATTAAACATTAGAATTGCATAAAAACAAATACATCTCAAGTTACAACTCATATTTGTCTAGGTGTTAAATTTGTATCTACAGACAAAATAATGACGGTGGCGATAATAATTAGCATAAACACATCAAATTTAAATGCAATCCTGCTGTTAAAAAAATGAGGGGACGCATAGATGCCCCACCCCATCCGCTACCCCCCTCCCCCTGCCCCTGCGACCCCATACTTAAAACAGTATTCAAGATTTCATAATAAATCTTTGGTCCCAATATGAGAGTTGCCTTCAACTAGGTTATTGTTTGCAAGACTGACACTGACTGTCCAGAAATAAATATCTGATGTGTTGTTGGCTTTTAATATGTAGATGCAAGGAAAACTACATCTTATTGTCAAATCTTTCATTGCAACATTTTGCACTGAGTCAACAGCTTTCTTCGGCGCGCATTGGGCCAAAGCGCGCCGAGGATGGATGTTGACCCAGACCATTATATTCTTTAGAACCATGGGCATGTTGATAATTGAACGAAAGGGTTTTTTTTACAAGGAATATGAATGCAGCATCCTTATTATAATTGAGAGCAGTGCGCCTAAAATAGTTCGCCTTAAGCGGCAGTTGGCACTGAAAGAGCTGAACCCCACAGCCACTTCAAAGATACATTGTCAAATCTGAGATAATGAAACTACAATGGACCTTCACCAGCTACAAATGGGGAGAAGAACATTCATTTTAAACATGTTTTAACAAGTTTACATGTTACATAAGTCCTAACAAAAATGTGTGTTTCCGGTAACCCGACCGACCCCACTGAAAAAGCCCAACCCTAAAAAAATGTTATGACACACACAAAAAAAAAGTTTCAATCCCCCCGACCTTGCAACATTTTATCCAGAAAATGACTGTCGTGTACCGTTATTTTGCAGTAAAGTCAACTCAAACATAGCATTTTCTTCCAACCTGCCTGGAAGGTTAACGTGGGCCGGGGAAACAGCATAGCTGGATAGCCAAGGTGGTTCTGTGAAACAGCGGAGCCCTAGCATTGCTGCATAGCCGTGGATGTTTCGCGATCGTTATCATAATATTTCGCTCGGTAATGCCTGTTCTCCGAGTTACCTGAGCAAACGGTCGTTAAAATATATTTTGAAAGCCTGACTTACTATCTTAACTTCAATCTACGCTCCCAGTTGTATCTGAAGCAGTTATCGTTAGTTGAAAATGCAAATGCCATACGATACTCTGGCAAATTGTGCACGCATTTTGAACATGGTGCAATGTATTCTGAGAAAGTCGCACAAACATACATTTGATTTGGATGTTAAAGTGAATCGCGGCCACGTGTTTTTAGAACTGTTTGCAATGTGCATGGATGAAAATGAACGAGGTGGACTGAACATAATCAAATGTACCCAAGTTTGCACACGATCGTATTCGATTTCAAAATGCTTGGCACATGGTCTTACGCTTTTTGTTGACAATCGTTATATATTCATGGTCCGGCTTGCGAATATTTTCCTGGCTACAATTGGTAGGATAGAAAGAGGGCCAATAAATAATTTATTACATAATAGAGCATATTTCATAATCATTAGCAATGCTCTGAAATATTTGTAAAATATACACTTTCGGTTTCATGCAATATATATCACCCAAGATCATCCCATAACTATCCTCATTTACAAAAAAATTGGGTGCGGAATCCACAATTTTCAAAATGGCAGCCAAGTCCACGTGGGTTAGTCCCCATAGGATATTTTGAAAAGGTTGTATCCAAAATATACGTGTGATTAGTGTTAAGGGAAGGTTAATTTGTCGAATGTTTGTAATGTACTATATATAGTAGGACTTTTGCGGTGTATGCATTACCTAAAATGTAAATTCAATGCCTTGAAGTTACCAGTTGTGGCTGCAGTAGGCCTCAGAATAGGAATACTGTATCTGGCTTCAACTGAAGTCGCCCCCCGTCCCACCCCACCCCCGGCTATGAATTAAGTAACAGCACTGGGCAGAGGGACCTAGGTCACCTCCTGGGTCAAAGGTGGAGGTTAGAGGAGCAGGTTGGCCAGATAGTGAATACAGGTCCGAAACGACCGATGGGTATTTACTAGTATATAAATGGTAACAAAGTAACAGACACAAATTATTCACTGCATGCATAATACATTGGGGTTCATTGAATTTCCTTCGACCCCTTCAGGCACGCAACATTGAAACTGAATTATCAATAATACTTAAGCGAGAGAAAATTCTCGTATGATTATTTTGCATTATATATTGATGTGTGTTATGCACAAGTGAATTGAAATAAATTCAGTGGAAAAACCAATTTCTCTTAAATAATTCAGCAACTGATTACACATCTGCTACCGATTACGTTCAGTCACGAAATAATATACGCGCATAGGTTTTGAGTACCGCTTTGTAGAATCAAATCTAGCAACTGTAATTCGAAAGTATATTTTAGACAACATGCAGGATGGATATAAGGGGAAAAAATCATGTTCGGAATGTCAGTAAGTGTAACCAGATACACGTCATGATTATATGGATTATGGTTCATTTGACCTTTCACACGCGATGTGATGCTGCACAGAGGACTACTGTCATGATCCCGTAATTTTCCTCGGTAGTTGCATGATGTTTGCTGAACATACCGCGGATCCATCACGTGAAAAAAGAGTATACCTTAAAAAATTTGTTATGTAAAATTTTAAAGCTGCACAGTGATTCTAGTTTGATAAGAATATAATTTTATTCAGATGATGATGCTCAAATGCTTTTGAAATTTAACCGTTGAGTCTTGCCCGCATGGGCAGGCATTACTTGCGAAGCAGACACAAGATCTGTGTTATGTCCACTCCGCTAGTAATAGGACGGGACTTGGTCTGCTGTGGAGGCAAGGACAGGCAGACTGTCACAACAGTTTGCTGGACGCAAAGTCTGAGCTTTAAAACCGGGTACATTACTAAAAAAAATGAAAAAAAAAATATCGAGCCTGAAAGGCAACTGAGCAGGATGTCTGAGCTGGCTTTTGGCAAGCCATGACAACTTATTAACCCCGCTATATAAGCACAGCTACCAAACCATCCAAGTGTATGGCCGACCAGAAAAGTTTTCACGCTTATGGGAATAATAATCAACAGAGTTTTTTCAAATCGGATTCGCCATAAAGATTTCTTTGTTTCCATTTCTTGGCCAAGTATATCATACCTGGGTCAGTTGATAAGAGCACTGCAGTAGGTAGGACTATTGCATCTGGTCACTTACCATGGTCTATCACTATACATGAGGATAAGTGGGTCCCTGCTGTACAAGATGAAGCTAAGAGTATTGTCGGCTCGAGCTCGCTTCAGTATTTTGTAAACAATTAAGATAACTTTAACGAACGTAATAGTAGTAACACCGCCTTACAACACTGCTAGTCAGCTCGTTTTAGATTGCGTATATGTGTTTTTATGTGTGGACAATGTTCTTGTGCTTCATATATTGCATATCTCGATGTATTTTACGCCTTCCTCCGCATAGGGTTTTAATAATAATAATAATAATAATAAGAAGAAGAAGAAGAAGAAGAAGAAGAAGAAGAAGAAGAAGAAGAAGAAGAAGAAGAAGAAGAAGAAATAATGATAATAATAATAATAATAATAATAATAATAATAATAATAATAATAATAATAATAATAATAATATAAATTGCCTTTATTGAAATTTGCCAATCAGGTCAATGAAGTTCATACTTACCAATTCGTTGCTGATGGTAGTGCTCGCTTGTTATTACATGTCCCAGTTAAAGTGTTGCGGGGCTCTACGTCTGATTTGGTCTATTAACTCTTAACAAAATCTAAACTTAAGTATTTAACTCTCATTTTTTATGTTTCAAAAATCCTGTTCTTTCGATTATTTGCATTACATTGAAGTTAATAATAATGTCATCCCTACACGTCTCAATTTGATCAATGTCTTGTTGAATAATTAACGCACGTTAATTACACAAATAATCGCACAGTTGCTTCAGCTATGTTTGTAAAAGAAAGTTAGTTAGCATGAGAAAACCAAGGTCATTTTCGTCGACGCAAAGAGTCAACATATGTCTTAGAATAAATCATTCAGAAGAAATCGACTGGGGGTACAAAAATTATTATTTTGATATATTCACTCCCTGCAATAAACGCTGATATACTTTGGACAAAGTCAAACACATGTACTTTAAAGTACATTTGAACAACATTTTAGAACACTCAATTTCCTTTTGCCATTTTCTTATCAAACTTGTTTCAGTTCAGAAGAAGTGTGAATCTCAACCATATTTTACCTCAATTTCCCTCCGCCTCTTTCAATAAAACTTAATTTGTCTATAGAAAATATAAATGCGTCCAACTGTTCTCAAATAAATGACCTGCGAAAGGAATTCATTCACAGAATCAGTTTGCATCAAATCGAAAATAGCTTTATCAAAGCTGGTACCAGATTGTAGCTTGTGAAAGGCAACGTCAAATATTTATCATAATGCATGCAATGGCATTTTAGAGAAAAGGATCGATAATGCTTTAAGTGCCATTTTTATGTAAATGTGTTCTTTCTTCCTCTATGTCCTTTGATTCATCTTTACTATACAGAGGAACCCATTTGTGTTTTCAGACACGATGTCATGAATTCAATGAAAGAAAATCAACTCAACCTGGAGATCAATGGGCCGGAAGAGTCTTTATTTACCTAACTTAAGTCAATTTTACATTCCATTAGATATATGTCAACGTAACTTTCACAACTGACATTGACCCGTTCGACCGCCACACAGATGCAGACATGAAAGAAATGTGGTATCATATCTACACGTAGACAACTTCATTATTAAGACCACTCGTAGAATTATCAAGTTAGGCAGTCTGACAAGGGAGTAGTTTTATAATGAACAAGCTCGAACAAGGTTAGTTCCAATGTAACTTGAGATACTTTAATATTGAGGTTGCATCAATGTATCATTAAGTATATATATACATATATATATATTATTTTATATATATATATATATGGGTCGGTGTGTATGTAATGTACATATGTAATTTGAGGTGTCAACTTTTGGTATTCATGTTTATTGGTTTTGTTTACACATTAGTACAAAGTTAAACGATGTAAAGCTAAATAGTTTGCTGTATACACTGACCGTCCAGTAAACCTTTGTATATCAAACGTGCCAAGCTGAAAAACATCAATTGTGAACCAAGTTGGTTAATAGTTTCGTTTGAATTGGCAAAAAAACCAAAAAAACTTGCTGAAAACATTTTTTGTTTGATGGACAGATTGAGAAAAGAAGCAAAATAAAATTGCTCATTGCTTGCTTATCTATACATTGTTAACTATTTATTTTGTCATCTGACAGAAATTTGTACCTTTTTAAAATCAAAAATATAAGTTATGCTAATAGAAAGTTAATTACCTATTTTTTTTCTGTAATTCTATGCCTGGGGGAGAGCCCTAGACCTATACCTCTCTCTCTCTCTATATATATATATATACATTCCTTTATGTGCCCATTGTTGCAAAGTGACTGGTCAACTGATGTCTGACCTAGCAAGGCTGACCAGTTGCCAAGACTTTCGCCTCCAAATTGATTTAGCACACTTTGCCATAGTAAATCATTCAGGACTGCGTAAGAATGCAGAGAAACACCTACACAAAGGAATCTTCCAGGGCCTTTAATAGATACCATGGGATTCAAACGTATTCCTTTGTTGATCTGTGCGTGACCGAGCATTGTAAAATCGCCTTTGTGGATACCACTACGGTGAAGACATGGTTTTGTGAGCAGCAATGTGTCATAAATTATTCCTCAGTGGTATTTTTTCGACTGAAATTACCAATATAATGAGAGGAATAGCTTTTGCGTTTCCACCAAGGTCCCCTGCATTCAAGTCACCCGGCTTCACCGGGAATGCTATCAAATCAACACAATTTGCACAGAGAGAATACGACTAAGAAGAACAATGTGTTTTGATTATCGCGATGATTTGAAATACGGCATCTATTTTTAATATAGAGGCATTGAAGTATGTTTATATGTATTTATGCATCGAGCTGGATAATGAGTCTAGTGGCTATGATAGGTTAAGAGCCTCGGGTAAACATGACCCAATCATGGTTACAACAATTGCTTTTGAAGCATTTACAACACTATGATGCCAATGCATGTTGCTGCATAAGATAAGGAAGCGATATTTATGTTTGCTGCAAATGTCAGCCAGGTCCATTGCCATAAGTTACAGACTGAATGGGATAAGCTGAAACAAGATAAATCACTAGAGGTCACCACTGGTCAGAAGAGGTCTCTTGACCTCTACTGGTCAATCAGATATAACTGTGGTGTTAAATGAGTCTTTTAACGAGGAATGTCCCTTAGTTATTCAAGTCCTCTATGTTTATCCCGTTATATCTGACACAAAGTAAAAATCGCTGATTGCTATGGGGGTAGCGTAGTTAACAGAATCTGATTTTTTTTGTCCAGGACGAAATGGATACAGCCTGAATGGGCACCTCATGATGCCAATTTCAAATAAACATAGCATTGGCCTTTTGCCAGTAAAATGAAACACCCAAGTGGAGCATAGTGAAACAACTTTACGACGTAGTATCACGACACGTAATTGATGTGTTGGATCGCATTTCTGCTCAAGCAAATTCCAGGAAATGTTAACGTTCAGTTTGATGTTACACCCGTTGGGACCTGGAATACGACGATGCCACAGTAGCAGAGGAAAATTGCGACCAAATATAAGCCATTGAATTTATCCTTCTATTTGCAAGCGATGTGGGCAGCCAAGCAGATCTGTACTGCGTCTTTATTCCACCATGCTGAGATATATTTTGTGGCATATTAGCACCCCTATGACAGATGAAATACTGCAAAATGATGTCATTTTGTGATAAAATAATTCATTGCCATACCTGCATCCCCTGGGGGTGTTTTTGTTGTTTTTTGTTTTGTTTTTGTTTTTTGTTTGTTTGTTTGTTTGTTTTTGTTTTTGGTTGTTTTTCATGATTGCAATTCATATACTGAAATTATATAAATTCACTTTAACTAGGAGTTGGTTGTTGACATTTTAATTGTTTTTAACTTTCGATATGTGTCACATCTTCAACTTTATTTCAAACGTGAAAACCAATTGTCATCATTTAGCGCATTGAAGCCCCTGCTACCGGAGAAACATCCCATAGAAATAAATCGAGCTGAAATATGATGATAATGCGTCGAATTAAAAAATTATGATAACATAACCAGATACATTTATGGAAAGAAATACATGGAACTGTAAACAAGCCAGATAAATACAAAACGGCATGCATAAGGTTCTCTATTAAAACACATGATACGAAATGCAGTGGGGCAGCCCCAAAGGCCTGATAAAGCTGATAAAAAGCGCACAGTAAGACTGCTGTTCGGATCGAATGCTAAAAAAATGTGGCCAATAAAGAGACCAAACATTCATGTCCATGGCTTTATAACGTTTTTACGATGCACAAAATGTATGAGGAAGTCCACAGTACCGCACAGCATAGAGTCAGAAAAGACAATATTTAGGGGAGTGAATGAGGGTTTCAACTCGGTTAATGATAAAGCCTTTGTCCTTGTGGTCGAGAACAACGTGTTCGGAAAGCAAATGACCTATTGAATCTCTGCGTGATATCGGCGTTCACATGCATAAGACTCGTTTTGTTTGATACTTTCTTGTTTTTCATGACGTTCCTTTATTGGGATTGCTTATAACAAACATTTGATAGATTTTGACTTAATCGCTGGGTCCATACATCACATAGTTCAAGTAAATTTATAAATAGTTTATTCTTACTTTACTATACGAATAAGTCTTTGATATCAGGCAACACTGTTCGTGGTTTCGATAGTTACAGGGTGTAGATTGTACTAAGTTGATACCTTTCATCTGTCATTTATGCACACGGCGCTCCGCATTATTCCATGTCAATATTGCAAATGGAGAGCCAAAATAATCTTGACAGAAACATCATGGCAACAAAGTAAGCTTATATTGCAATAATTTTATCACCTTGAAATCCAGGAGATAAAAAGGGCTCAAAAAATTTTAGCAAAGAATTGCATGCCATGATTATGTTAAAACCGACACATGGAAGGTGTTTTACTAACTCTTGTTTAAATATACATGTACATTTACTTATGACCAAATTGCCCGTTTCAGCAGCATAAATCAAACATAAAGGACCCATAGTATACAAAATGCAGGGTAACCCTGAAATAATTGCAGACAGTCTACATTCAAGGAAGTATTCTTTGCGTTGTGCATACAATACACGTTGTTCTACGATAAAAGAACTTTTAGGAGCGTCACAAAATTTACTAGGAGATTTTACGCTCTTACACAACTGGGTATATATATATGATACCACGAAATAAACAAACTAAACAGTTTTTCATCGTGTAATTCCTATTCTTAAGACCCTAAAATTATATCTTTTGAGGTCAAAGAAAAAGTGATTTCGATATGATACTTGAAAAGCTAATCTTGCAAATAACACTTAAATGCCTTTACATATGTACCTTTCCATTACAATAATAATAATATTGATGATGATGATGATGATGATGACGACGACGACGACGACGATGACGACGACGATGGTGATAATAATAATATACTGAGAAACTGTCCCTTTAAGGCGGGGGCACAAGCAGAGTGTGACCTGCAATGCGTCCTGCAAGAAAATATGCGTTAAAACTTTAAAAGATACATGCATTTGCAAAATGATTGCGCTTACATAATAAAGATACAATGAGATTTATACCTATGGTTGATTTAATCTCCTTTTGGGCAAAGAGTAAACAGTTCTGAATCTGCAGAAACCCATTTTGGAATCTAGTATTACGTGAAAAAGATGAGATCTGAGAGAGCGACTGTGGGAGGAATTCCCAGGAGCCTGGAGGTCCTGACATTTGCGGAAGCTTGAATGTGGACTTAGCAAACATTAACGCCTGCTTTGAAATGTGTATCTCTTCTCACCAGAATGAAACTGTTAGGAACAGGATTCATTTTCATTTCACTCAATCTTTATTTAACGTCGGTTTTTACAAAAGGGAATATAGCTGGGAATTATTTTTGCTGGCATAAGTGTAAATATGCAATGACAGACAAATCATAATAGTAAATATAACCAATCGTAAAATGTAAGACACAGATACATACATGTATAATAAATTTAACCAATTCTAAAATGTGAGACATAGGCACATATAAAATATGAAAAAGTATAGAACTCAAAACAGTAACTTTTATAAAAATTTACCAGTTTTGTATTGCATTGTTGGGGGGTAGAGGAAAAAAACATTTGTTATGGGTTATGGCAGTCGATAGGACGTGATCCATGATGCCACAGTTGACTTGGAAAAAACACGTTACATCTAAATGAAGGCCCGTACCAGGTTTTTATTAGTTGTGTTAATTCTTGTAAATCTTAGCTGGTTTTTGCTCTTATGGATAGATCGTTCCATAAATATGGCATCATGAATCGCATTTCTCGCCTACCATACTGAACACTTTTGTACCTTGGAAGCTGAAGATCTAGTGATTGACATGTTCTAATGCCAATCTGTCTTCTAGCTGAGAGGAGCCATGTTGAATTCGTTGCAATGAGAAATTCGCCAGGTATCCTGTTCAGAAAGAATGATCTGCAAGTGATGAAAAACAGCTGTTGTTTCGCAAACAATGTTGATGACACAACAATGTATCTTAACTGTGTATGTTTATGACTGCCAGAATGTTGACATTGTCTTTGAATATAACACCATATTGTCGTTGAATGAACATTGATGTACCAAGGCTGTAGCAATCATGTACCCACTGTATGGGGACTACATTGTGTGGCTGTAGCACTCGCACTATTACTGTATATTTGTTGTATGGGTGGCTGTACTACTCGCACAGTCATTGTGTAGCGGCGGTAAAGGTGGCCCTATCACTCATACAGTGACTGTACAGTGGTTGTGTGAGTTTCTGTAGCCCTTGCACAGTCACTGTAAAGCAACTGTATTCATGTAAGTGACTGTACCCGTCACAGATCTAGAGTCACCCTGATGGGGTAGGATGAGTGGCAGTACCACTCGCACTGTTACTGTATAAAAGCCGTATGAGTGGTTGTAACACCCATACAGTCACTATGCAGCTGCAGTGTGAATGGCTTCACAGCAATAATTCCCCCAAACCAAAAAAATTGTTAGCATTACCTTTCATCAGTTCTGATCAGAGTTCTCTATTTCAACCAATTTTCGTGAAACACAACAACTGTTAGAAAACCAGCCGAAACGTAATAACGAAAATGACAACATATTTACAATTTTCCTTCTGTGTATAAAATTATTGATTCTCTAAATTTACTTATGAGAAATGATTGTTCAACATGCTCATGAATTTCTCTCACATAGATAGAGAATGAATGTATGAACAAATTTTTGAAAGATTATAGTATTATTGATTCTTTGAATTTACACATCAGAAATAACTCATTAACCTTAGTCTTGAATTCGTCCCACACGGCCTGACTGTGAATATGTGGAACAAATGTTAAAACAAGATTTTCATTATTATTGATTCTGTAAATTTACCTTTGGGACATGACTGCTCAACCTTACAGATGAATTGGTCACAAAGGCTTGATTATTAGTGTGTGAAAAATCTTAAAACAAGATCTTTATTTTGGCCTTACATTTCTCTTTCAAAACCAGGTACAAGGACAATATTGCCTGACAGTGTGTAAACGTAAAGTAGTTTACTAAAATAACTTATTTATCTTGAAGGTATTCCTTTGATATGTAATAATTCTGACAACAAAGGAGAGACGTATTTGTTGACTTAGGTATTCAAGTTTCAAATGAGAGGTTTTTCGCCAAAATGCACAAAGTTGTTACTCATTCCCTGATAGTAATATCTCATAATTCTTTGAAAATTACACGTATGCAAGGTAATCAACACGCACGCGTCACGTGCAGCTTTTTTGGTAACAAACTAGATACAGACTATCTGAAATGAGCTTTTATAATTTTGCAGCGAAGACTCTTTATATGCTGTCAACCTGGTATAGCCTATATCTGCAATTACCTGTTGAATATGTTTTGGTTGGAAAAAATGACCCTTTTTTCGATCTTTCTGTGTCAGATGTAAACAGGCGGTGACGGGAATGGACGTGGACAGTTAAGACCCCGGCTGGCGAATTTCTAGTATTAATAACATGGACCTGTTGCAACTGAGGACATTTAACTTATTTTGGTGAAAAAAATTAGGTGTCGCAGTATTCTACAACTGCCCTATAGCTATATACATGTGTTTGAGACATTTAAACGACGGTTCAGCTAGTAATACTAGGATCTGTACTGCAGCCCTGCCAATGATAGAACGACTCCTTTTATTCGTTTGTAAACATTGCTGTATAAAATATTGTATGGCCTCGGTGCAGCTATAGTTATACCACTCCAGGCTTCTACTGCCCCTCCCCCTCCCCCTCCCCCTAGCCCCCAAATCCGGTACCCATTTTAGCCTAAGGTTGGTTAGAAAAGGAATGTCTCTACGCTTCTTTGTTTCAAGGATTTACATATTGAAAATGAAGTCATGATGAGATGTTTCCTTTAGTGCTCAACTGCGTTATGCCTTAAAAACAATGTGCACACGCGCTTTGCTCCTGACTCTTCCGGAGTGAATATTGTGTCCTCCTTTCTCTTTTAAAAGGATAACTGTCGTCTTGAATGTGTGTACTAATTGAATAAAATATGGAAGATAAATGCTTCATTCAGTAGTAATAATCAATCACTGAAGGTCCTTGGTAATTTTTTTTAGGATGCATCACCCGTAAATTCCAAGAAATACATACATTGCAAGATTTTATTGATTTCCGGACCCAATTATACAGATATTAAAGCGGAAGACGCATGAAGATCATTGATTAGATAGTTTCGCAGGTAGAGAATCTTCATACTTCAAAATTATGACGTCAAAAAAATGATTAATTTGGGGATTCGGTCAATCAACTACAATAGTGTGCCAGTATCTGTGATTGAATAAGTAAACATCTCACGATCCAGTGAATTGAAACGCAGATAATTACATCAAACCAGAAGGTGGGTAACAATGATACCTAGGCAAGCTTGCACCACAGGCAGAGAAGAAAAAAAAGTTGATTATCATATGACTACTGTAGAATGATATCACAATCACAGTCCCAGATGAAAAGGGCGCATGCCCTTTCATTATCTATGAAAACGAGTTTGAGACTTTTCAGTTTTATCATTGCTGGTTAGGTTGCTTCTGTTTTATTGTTTTCAAGAAAAAATATATTACCTCCTGAAGATAACATACTCTAAAAATATAGTTATGTTATAAAACATTGGAATCAAGTTTGTGTGTAACGAGTCTTAAACATGTTAAAGGTAAGAAAAAGTGAGGAAAAGTGAAAGTCACGTTTTGCTTTGTGGGCGACCTCTCAAAGTGTGATGTCATTCTAAAATGCATATGCTCGTGCACTGTACAATGACATCACACTTTCAGAGCTAGCCCACAAAGCAACACGTTCCAGCTTTCCATGCGATCCGGGCCTGGCAGGGTACCGTTGGCTGGGGGTGTTTCCCACTTTCTGGGCTTTTATGAAGTTTTGTGCACTCGCTCACTCAAGGTATATATGAATGCTTAATTAGTAATCTGGTGGCAATAGCACTTCTTTTTCCCTTAAATTTATGCAGGGATTTATATGTATGTATATATATATATATATATATATATATATATATATATATATATATATATATATATATATATATATATATATATATATATATATATATATATATATATATTATATGGGCCCTGATATATGTAAACTGATTTTTATGTATCAGTGACCATATATAGCTTGCAAACCAGGACACTTCTCCCGATTTAGTCATCGATACGGCCGTCCTAATTATTGCCACAAAGGTAAAAGTGCCGACATAAAACAAATCTTCAGATTCCGCAATATTGATGTCTCCTCAATTATATTTAAACAATTTAATCATAATGAAAATATCTTCATTTCAAAGCCATTTAAATTTGAAATATTCTAAAGAAACAATATATATATATATATATATTCATGATTGCACGGATGATAAAAATCTATTAATTATCACAAATGACTTAATTATGTTAATTTCTTGTAGAAATATAATGAAACGTGGAGAAATAGCTGTATTTTATCGTTTTGAACCATTAAAAGGAATAACCGAGGAATCACCAAAATTGCTGTGTCTTAGGATGTAAAAATTATTTATAAAACATGTCTCTGGGATTATTTTTATTTATCCTGTTATCCTGCCACAAAGGAATATAATTGCAACTTGCTTCGTATTGTATTTTTGTACCGTTTTCCAAAATGCAAAATCCTCACCCTATCAATCAATAAAAAAAATCGACGAGACGATTTTATCCTCGAGATTTTATTAGTCTTCATTGGGCCAAAGAGCCGACAGATATAGCCATATCAACTTGAGAGTTAACTGTTGATCCGAAGGGTCAGTACCAAGGAGGTATTACTATGTTAAGTTTTCAAATTCTCCGATTTGCAGTAAGATTAGAACACCCACGTTTTGAAAAATAAAAAATATATCTTTTGAGTGAAGATAAAAAGGAAACCGCAAAAAAAGACATTTTTTTTTTTTTTTTTTTTTTTTTTAACATTTCGTTGAGGAAGTTTCTAGGAGGTCAATACTTTTGTCCCAAATGAAAGGTTGCCACAAGCTGAATCTGGTAAACGAAAAGTACGGACTACACTTAGGGTCTCTTTTTCACCCAATTACAAAGGGGCTCTTGAAAAGCTCATATGCAGATCATTCCAAAAAGGTGATACTAAAGCTTTGCAATATTTTGCCGACGCGAGGCGCATTTGTCAACAGTTCCCGGAAAGTAGGGTTATGATGATGCGGCGGCGGCAATGTTGCAAGTCACCTGTACATGTGGACTGCAGATATGGTTATACCTATGGTGTGATGGTGTAACTATGTAATCAGGATATCGGTAAGTTTGAACACGGAAGTATTTTATTACAAAAGCTCGCTCACGAGGCACTAGAAATAAATGGAATCAAAACAAAGCTAAGTAACAATTTCGCATATGCATGTATCATAGGCTCGTGATCGATGAATCTTGGGTAAATAGTCCGTGGAAACTAAAACCTGGTGACGATCAAGTTGTCAAATGGCATTTACTATGATAGAGAACAGTTATTACAGTCAAGCTTATCGTGCAATTATGATTGCCAATGTAATCAGTGTGCTACCAAATGTTTCATCGATCCACAATCGATGCCAACACAACCAGGTAAATATATTTAACGCTTTGCTGTTTACAATAAGAATGAGTGTACTGCCTTCCTCAGTGTGTCTGTGCTGAGGAAAGCTGCAAGTTGACAAGGGTATTATTCCACATCAATCATTTGTATGCATTCATTTAACGAGTAATCGAGGCAAAAGCAATGAAGCAGACGGTATTTTGTATCCGGGACTTTGTGGGCAATTTCAGCGGGAAGGGAGTAACATACAACGATCAAGGTGAATCAGGTGTCCAGGTGGTAAATACCGTTAAGAGAGGAGAACTTGTCCTGTTCACACCATTTCATATAAGTATTTTACATTTAGAGGTATTTGTTTTAGATGTTAAAATAAACAACTATGAGCAATTCTGAGTGTATGAACATTAAAGTACCATCAGGTCAGAGGATTCGATTCAAAGTGCGCTAGTTTGTTTTTGTTGTTTTGCCTTTTATTTGAGAGCATAATGTCTCTATTTTAGGCATTCATGTCCCTGTGATCAAAACATACTTCCTGTAGCTTATCTCAGGAAGACCAAGAAATGCCATTTATGTAACCCTTTCACTTTTTCATTATTATTTCGCTATCCTGAAATCCTTTGACAAGTTCTAATCAGTAATAAAGTTTAATCCGATGGCTATCGCCTTGAACTGGCCACATTCTATGTCAGCTGATTTTTATCGGCTCCTGATATTTGTTAGGTAGTTGAGAGTGGAGGCTATTCATTTTCAGAGCAAATGATAACACCAGAGCCGTGATATTTCCATGACAACGGTGACGTGTTTAACAACTACCTTAGTTAATGTATTCTTAGAACATCAGGAGAATAAACATGGTTTGCCAGGATGTGAAACAATGCAATATTGACTCGCATTCCTCTTAGAAAGTATGTCAGTGCCAACATCCATGCTTTCAGCTTCCGGTTCTGGCTTTACACCAAAACCGGCGCACTTTTGACATTTACACAACACATAACTGTCTGTACTACTTTGGATTTTTAAGTGTTTGATTGTGTCGTTTGTTGCATATCGTTGGACTCACAAAAGTGGAACAGAATCTTTCATTATTTCACATTTAAAGAATTCCGTTGGCATTATTAAATTTGCTTCAGTAAATGTTCTTTATGTTAAGCGATGGGTTCGCAACAGGGGTAAAATCAGTTCATTTAAGACTTTGAGACATGTACTCACAAACACATCTCCAACGGTTCTTGTGAAAATAGGACAGATCTGGAGTCAAGGTACTGTTAATTCCTCTATCGTTAAAATACGACTGAAACGGTTTGGGGGGGGGGGTGCTTCTCTGAGGACTGTACCGACGCGCTATGCGGTATTGCTGTATGCATGCCGCATCTCATCTTTTGGACAAACATACATTGTAAAAGCCGACACGCTTGGTTCTTCAGCAGAAGCCCAGGGTGGCGGCGACATGAATTGATAAACATGTGAGACTTGTTTTACTTTAGAAGGCTATCAGTACAACAAGTGCATGGGTAGCCTTTACTTATTGAGATATACAGGTTAGACAGGGACAGGTTAGCTTATGGAGAGTAAAGAGTTCGAACTGCGGAATAGGATATTGACTACTAGGAAGTGGTTCTGGGCAAAAAGACACAAATACAATATTTCAGTGCCTGCATCGAAGCCCAAAATACAGAACACCCACATTTAATGAATAGACAGAGAGGAGAAATAGAAAATTGCAAAATTAACACAAAATGTCCATTCAAAATTCGACTTGCGCTTGCCTGACAAAACTGGAAACGTTCCAAACATGAAACGCCACAGTTTCAGATTCTTAGGATTAAAATTCTTTATTGTATTAATCTATACAACAACTATCCAGCCTTAGATCCAGTGCTGTATAAAGATTTCAAGCCAGCGCAAAAAGAAAAAAACGAGAAAAGCAGACATTGTCTTTCTTTATGTAACTGTTTGTCTTTCATGGATTCGTGAAGAAAAAATAAAAAGGAAAATTCCGGTTTTTCTTGCTTATAACTTAATTATTAATCCAACCTGTCCTTGTTCTATTAAATGTGACGATTAGATCAATGGTATTTTCATAAGCAGTTAAAAAAATTCTTGTTTTTAATGTCGTCTGCCATATTTAGGGGGGCACCACTTGGAATGGGGCTGCATTTTTAAATACACATTTTGTTTTTGCGAGAGTTGGAATAAACAATAACAGACTACAAGACACAGTGAAAATAGAAGTTGTATCAACGAAGCAGGTGAAATAAATAATACTGTAGAAAGACAAAAAGAGAACCAACAATTGGGGTATTCACTATGACTTTGACCAGACTTTGATTAGATTGTCCATCGCGCTTCGCTTAGGTATTTCATGATAATATTCACGTTACACGTGGTATGGAAAGGCAAGAATGACTTACTTTTCCTTTTCTTTCCTGCAGTCTTACGCATAGTGGTAAGACACAGTTTAAACCCAAACACGGTCAGAGACAGCCTCTAATTCAATACGCATTTTGGTTTACTCCAAAGGTCGCAAGTGACTTATTTGTCATGGTGCAATGATATGATACACAAGAAAACTTGAAACATGAAATATGTACAGTGCCACGTGGAAATAACACTACATAGATGTTGGGTTCAAGTTGTAGTCATGCAAATGTCAACTGTATCAATGAGACTTATATTAGACAGTACTATGGTTATGCTTCAACGGATAGATACATGTACAAAACGAGTGGCCAATCTGTTTTGTGTTTTGCACCATTTCACAGATACGTGTGGATTGTGAAATGCATTATTGTGGTAGCTAAAAAGAAACTCATATACATATATTTATTTATCACCTAATATAAACTATACAGGGTATATTTGCCGCCTGGTACAGCTCGTGCATGAATCATACATAGAGCTAAAACACCTAAGCAGGTGTACCTGTTGCATCACTCACCAAAGCTGTATCACTTAGTATCTGTATCATCAATCATGTTGCAACTTGCATACCGATTCCACAATAAGCCAATCAGGATAAAATTAACAAATGACCCTCCCTCCCCCCATAACTGGAGACCCAAGGCGAGGGGACGGGATTCTGGCCTCTCTTGCAAACACAATTGCATATTGTGAAAGCACAGCTGTACAGGAATGTGCAAATTAAGGAAATGAAACATATAATAGGCCTATAGGCTTTTGTGATGCCCATGTTAGGCCCATAAAAGCATAGTTACTTGTATGAACAAATAAAATACACATAGTGATACAGATCAAGCCATATGATAAACTCTCTCTCTCTCTTCTTCCTCTCTTTCTCTGTTTCTTTCTCTCTATACGTGTGTGTGTGTTAGTGTGTGTGTTTAAAAACAGAGAGAGAGAGAGAGAGAGAGAGAGAGAGAGAGATGCTTGTATGAATATCTGCCCGGCCTTGTTAAGAGACGACCCACATCACAAATACACATTCTCCATGATATATTTGCGTAATACTATCAATTTGTGACCCCGTATCTGTAGTATGTGGACAGTAACAGATGTATAGTAATTATTGTGTGTGGACAGTAACAAGTTTTTACCCATAGTGTGTGGACGGCGACAAGTTTGTAACTATAGTGCGTGGACAGCAACAGGTTTGTTATTGTACTGAGTTGGTGGCCACAGCAGGTACCACTGTGGTATGCAAATGCTGTACAGAACTTTTTTAAACACGAAAATAAAGTCAACATTAAGGTGGCCACTAAGAAACCACCACAGATCGAAATTTATATGGTCCAAGTATACTGGAAAGCAGACGTTAAGTGACTGGTCACATCTAACTTCTTGTAGACTAAATCACTTGAAAAATAACATATTTTAGCATTTCGATACAAAGCGCAATTTCATGGTATCAAGTCCAGAGAGTTACGCTTGATGCTTCAAAGAGAAAGCATGTCCATATGGTATTGTCAATACGGGTTTACTCACAAAAAAAGACAAATTGGTTTTTTACCATGTGGGTTTCAGCAAGTGCACGGGCACTTCCCTCTTTGAGCCTAATGACCAGAGTATGGGGTGGCCATTGTTTTTAAATTATTTTTTGAAGGATGGGAGAGTGATTTTCTACATGATTAGCAAACGGACAGATGTGTATTGGATTCTTTTTTTCCTTTTTGGTTTTTTCCTTTTTGGGGGGGGGGGGTGAGGGGTGCTGATGTTAAGATTTTTTGCGTTATTTGTTTTAAAGAACCATGTTCAGAAAGAGGCCTCATCAGCAGCGAGTGGGTCCTCCTCTCGCAGAAATAACGCACCGGACTCGTCGTCTCATTGACCGGTAAAGCTTCTGGATCTTTCTTTGCGGAATTTCTGCTCAGGCAATCTGGAGAGCAAGAGCCAAGTCCACTAGATCTGTCACTCTGGCATTCTTGATCCATTTGTCCAGCATGTCGCACATATGTTCGATGATGTTGGGGTCTGGGCTGCTTGCTGGCCACTTCATATGAGTGTACTTCATTTGGTTGTCATGGAAGTCCATGACAACTCTTCCCCCGTGTGGCCTGCCATTATCGTCTTGGAAGATAAAGCCAGTCCCAATGTATGTAAGCTCAAATGGTACAGTAAGAAGCTTTAAAAACTGTACCTTTGTGCAGTCATGGCCCGTTCAACAATCTCTGGGGAAGACTTGTTAGTGAAAGACACTGCACCTCACACCATGATCGAACCTCCACAAAACCAGTCCACATGAGTGAAGTGATCAGGACTTGATCTGGTACTGGACCGCCACACTCTTATGCTTCCGTCGTGAAATCGAAGAAAAAAGCGTGGCTTGTCAGAAGAGCAAACAGTGCGCCAGTGGTCAGTGTTCCACTCCCTGTGTTGCCCACACCAATTCAACCTTGCATTAATGTTAGTTGCAGAAATGATTGGATACTGAGCTGTTTGATAAAATTTGGTCCCAGCCGTATGCCAATGTCGCGGCACAGTGGTTTTACTGACGCGTAGGTCACCCCGTTAGCTGTTGCAGCTGTAGCCGACCTTCTATAGCCGTAGAAAAAGGCCTGTCTTCCAGATACAGGGCCAGCACCTGTCTATCTTCATCATCAGTAGGTTTTGGATGGCCACTTCCCACCCTATCCTTTACTTCTCCAGTGCCTCTGTACTTCTAGAAAGTCTTTAAACCACAGACTTGTTTTCGCCGAACTCTTCGGCATCTCTCTTCTGCGACCAACGTACTCAGTTGCACAGGGCCACAAATTCCCACCGCTGTCCATCTGTAAGCTTTTTCTTGCTGTTTCATGCTGTTACACAGTAAACGTGGATGGCACCTGTAATTTTTTTCCAGCACCCCGTGCCTTATAAAAGCTGCTATTGGTGACAGCAGGGGCAGCACTTTGTCCATAAATGTGGTCAGTGCACCGAGAGGCTAGAGGGATGTTTCGTAGGCATACATGTATTTTGTCAAGTGGCTGTCTCAGCATTCATACATCTGACTTTATTTGACTGGTTGCTTAACTTCTGCTAACCCGTATATTTGTAAATTCTGAATATCCATCATATGTGGCATAGTCCCAGGAGCAGTTGCTATTGAATTTATAGAACTATACCTCAGGGAGGTGAAAAGGTCAATCAGTATAAAGAATAGTAGTGACAGGCCAGGAAAACAGTTGATGCTAACTAAAACTAAATATATCTGAAAAGTTAAAATCCAAAAGGGAAAGTAAGTCAGCGGCAACTATTCCTTAGGACAATGAGAGAGAAAGGGTTGTCTCGAAACTTTTAAACACTTTGTATGTTGGCCTATCAGTAGTGGGAAATCACACTTAAATGTTCAGTTTCTGATTAGAAAAAACAACGGCATTGGCTACACTACTTCAGCAAGCTAAATGTTGCAAGTGCCAGAGAATGTCTATTGGAGACAATGTTTCTGTATTAACTTGCAGGTATGTTCAATTTTAATGACATTGACATTTAAAACCCCATATATCCAAGGTCGATACATACACACAAATTAAGACTCCCCTAAGCTGTATTCACAACAAATACTCTGCACGAGTTATCTTCACAAAGCCAGTCTATAATATTTACCAATGTTACAATAGAACTCTCTTCCAAAACATCCAGTTTTTGCACAGATCAGTATGACAATTTTGACTCTACTCACTGATTCATGCAGAAAGTATTTAAATTAAAGAATAGACGTGGATTTATGCTGCACTTGCTGTTAAAAAATGGCTGTTCCACACGAAAAAAAATAACAACCCAGCTTGCTGTGAAAAAAGTAAAGCGCCTCAGCTCCTTTCTTAAAATAATTAGTCGGGGAAACCACCAGCCCCCCCCCCCATACAGACAAATATATATATGTATATATATATATATATATATATATATATATATATATATATATATATATATATATATATATATATATATATATATATATATATATATATATATATATATGCAAGACTTAGAATCTTTGCCAACAGTAAATGAATAACAACCTCGTTATCAGCCATCAACATTGATCAAATGGGGCTTAGATTCCCTCAAAAAATGCAATATGTTCGTGTGAATTCTCGAGCTGAAGAAGATAAAGCGGGAATCACATGCAGCAGCGAGATATAAATAGGTGATTGCTTTTTTGTGGTATTGTGTATGCACCGAGATATATGTAACAGGCCATAAATGTATACCATTTGGGGTTTTTTTTGGGGGGGGGGGTCTCTCAAAGTTATAAATAGCGATATCCAACCAACTTTTACACGATTTCGATTTTCCTATGCGAAACTTATTGTTGCGAGTTAAAGGTTACGCTGTGGGAGGCAGTCACAATACGAGGTTTGACGGATCAATGGGAGAAGAAGCGGTGTGGTATTTCTGTCTATGTGCGTCAGGCAGTGGGCGTAAAATGAAAATATATAGGAAGTGCAGTTCTGCATGCGGTGTGCCTATGACAATAGCTAGCATATTGCTTGCCGTATCACAGCGAGCGATCATTTTCAGCTTGAAACGCACTGACAGGTAAAAGGCACCTGACAAAAGACTGAAACCTTTCTATAAGTTTATATATGAACACGGAAAGGCTAATAATGTGAGTTTTCTATTGGTTTTAACCATCAAGATGCATCTATGCTGATGGCAAAACTGGATGAAGAAAACATAATTGCTTGAACTTGTAAACTTTGCCCTTTATCTGTACAACTCAGCAAGAGATGTGGGGCTGGCAGGCATACAAGGAGCTTTATGATAACACGAATAGCAGGGGTACTCAGCTTTCCAATCATCAGTAACTGCCATTCATTTGTCCCAGGAATCAGCCTGTGGCTGTAGTGTGCTTTTCAAGGAAAATACCTGCGGATAACATGGCCGCAAGATCACGTTTTCGTGCCTTACTTCTAAATAGATTACTTGAATGGTCGATAGCGGACTCGTTGTTGAGTCTCACTTCCAGACGTCTGTCGAGAGTCAAGGTAAATTATGTGAAATGTCCTTTCCTCACAAGATAGGTCCTGAAACTCGCGACGAAGGCTGTTTGTATTGCTCACAGTATGAAAAATAAGTAATATAACAGCCTTATGTTTTCTTACTTTTATAAGTAAGTACCATAGGGGCCTTAGGCTATGGCTACTCCACACATCTTTGGAATGAATCGCAATTCCTGTGGACGTTACCTGTACCCAGTAGGCAGAATTGACTGCCTTAGTATAGGCCTGTCTTCGGTGTTCTGGTCCATGAGTTTTGGTGTTAAAAGAAAATAAATAAATAAATAAATAAATTTATTAATGAATAATAACAATAGCATAAAAATTATATATATATATATATATATATATATATATATATATATATATATATATATATATATATATATATATATATATTCAGACAAGATTTACAACATAAGATACAAATTATACAAATAGGAGCAACAGTGCCCCATCTTCCGTGTAACCCCCAAAATGCCATATCAGATACAATGCCACCAGCGATCTGTTAATTAATACAAACATACGTCACACAATGTAAGAAACCTACAACAACATTAGTACAAAGACACGTTTCAAACAATGTAAAAATACACTTATTATAACCTTAACGTCAAGAATAATATGATGGAAGGCTTGCAGCCATGAATTGTCTTCCTTTTTCTTGCACCTTTAAGTCAGGTATGAAGTATTAAGAAATGTCTTATTGACCAACCACGCCCCATCTAAATCTTTTAATAAATGCGGCGTTAAAACCTTGTATACCGAGTACCAAAGAGTCAATCGTAAACGAATTACTGTTAAGATTTTTTCTTTTATGCTAATAATAGTAACCTCTCTCTCTCTTTTCTTTCTCTCTCTCTCTGTCTCTCTCTCTCTGTCTCTCTCTCTCTCTCTCTCTCTCTCTCTCTTAAATTTTTCATTTCGTCAGTATATTGCATATTATCTTCTCAGACGTATTTTCTGTGATCAGGGAGTAGAAATCATTCGTGTGCATAAAGTCCATTCCACTTCAGCATGAAGGTTGTAAAACTATTTCATGATCAACAAGTCAAAGGTTGCTGTGTCCAATGACAATATATGAGTAACGAAACCAATGTGTTCATATTATTTGTTAATTTATGCGACTAAATGTAAAAGATTAAGGGATTTACAAGAGCTAGGGTTGTTATTTAATATGTACAAAACAACATCAAGCATTGCCAAATTGTAACAGGAAATATTTATTTTTAATTGCTTATCAGATGTGTGTACATGTGTATGCACACACACACACACACACACACACACACACACACACACATAGATTTATAAATATATGTATTAAGCCTATATGATATTATATGCAACAAAGAAATCAGAAAAAGGTCTTGTTTGTGTGTGTGTGTGTGTGTGTGTGTGTGTGTGTGTGTGTGTGTGTGTGTGTGTGTGTGTGTGTGTGTTTGGGGGGTGGGGTGGCCTAGCAATTCACAAGGTAAACAGCTTTGGCTCCGTTTGGCCTAGGAGAGATGAAGAGTTTTCCGATTACTACCCTTTGAAAATACATTTGTTTATACATCTGAACCCAGGGTTAGAACTTCATACATTCCGCTGTGGCCCTGCTGGCCAGCACAGATATAATTGTTGTGCAAATAAAAAGCTTCTTAGTGTGTCTGATTGCTTGGCCTGGCATGGCAGCTGCCTGCAAGTTGACGCTTGAATTAGCAGGAATGTAATAAGCACAGCCTGTTTGTATTCTTAATACAAGAGCAGATGCAGTAGTTACCAGTCGCCGTGCCATGTCAGTGATGTAAAGTATATAGACGACCGAAAGGGTCAGTTCGGTACAATTGTAGCATGCGGTCAACAGCATGTTGACTCTGGTGGATCAAATGACAGGCACGCGTCGCTCTCACCAACAGCATCGCAGGTCAGAGACAGCATGGAACCAATGATTTGATTGATGAATCGGCTTCCATATCCAAAATTTATCAAGATATCTTTGTTATTGTCGACAGAGCAGTGGGATTTTCCAGGAAAGAATTCATTAAAGTACTCAGTTTGCTAGAATAAAATTACCGTTTCCAAGAAAACGGCGAATCGTGCCTGGAAGATCGAATGCTAATGAGAGACAGGGAAAGGGTCATTCGTGAATTTCGTTGGAATAAAGGAAAGGTACATTCGGGCTTTGAATAGAACAACGGGGGAAAGGCCGGTTGTGCATTTATGTTAAACAACGGGGAAGGATCATTCGTGCATTTAGGTGGAACAATGGGGTAAGGACTGTTCGTGCATTTTGAAGGAACAACGAGATCAGGGCCTTTCGTGAAATTGGACGGGAGAAAGGGAAAGACAATTCGTGCATTAAGATTGAACAACGGGAAAGGGCTGTACATGTATATGCATTTCAGAGAAAGAAAGGGGAAAGGGCTGTTTGTGCATTTGGGTGGAACAACGGGAAAAGGCCCGTTCGTTCGTTAGGACTGTAACAAAAAGGTCGTTCGTGCATTCAGATGAAACAAATACAAAGGGTCATCCGTCAATTTGGGTGGAACGAAGGGGAAAGAGTTGTTTGTGCATCAGATATTGTTTCAGTTATGCCATGCTATGGGTAACGAACTTCATAAATTTGTTTGTGTATTTCTGCGTTGATGAGAGGCCAAGGTACGATAGTATTACATCACGAAAGTAGATCTATTGGTTCTACTATGTGTTGCAAAAAAAAAAAAATGGAATCTGTAGCATATTTCTTGTTCAGCTACTTGACTTAAATAACAATTGATTTTGCTTAGGAAGTACGCCTGGCAGCTGAAATCCTAGGTTATTAAAGTTGGTAGATGTCATGATGAGCATGACCAGGATCTATTGCCACCAAAGTTATCATTGAGAACATTGTGCTAATGGTCAGATTGTCATTCTCTAACCTTTTGCCGAACATTACGGGAAACTCAAACTTGTACTCGTATGTCTACTCAATCAGGTCTAAAATAGCAAAATACTTCATAAAGCAACTGGAGGTTGTATTATTTTTCCTCGGTATTTCCGTTTTACTCCATGTACTCAAACTATAAATTGGAACTGATGAGCTAAAATCTTCTGTCCAGGTTGGACTTACGAGTCCAGAGCACTTGCCGATCGGAATTAAAAAAGTCAACCGTGCAAACTACATGCTAGCTAGCCACATTTTGGCATGAGGACGAAAGGCAAAGAAGTGGGTTTATTCAACAAGCGACTACTGGAAGTGTCTCACAGCTGTTTAAGGTGTCGTGCTTTTATTCGCACTGTACTGGACTATATCAACTTAGAGCCCATGTCGGCCTCACCGTTTCCAGCAGAGAAGATCGATAAATTTGTTAATTATAAATTGTATACTAGAATCAGACTGTATGGGAATGGTTGGTAATTTGCCGTGATGAGGCCATGCTCATCTTGACATATCTCAGGCAGTCAGCTTCACGCATGCATCAGAAATCGACGTCCTCTAAATTTCATGCGTGAAGCTATATGTGGAACGAGCATTTGGTAACAACTATATCCATATATCACGTTACTCGTGGGCAGGTGGTATTTGAATGTCACTTGACTAAATTATGAAAGTGTATGCAATGTATTATTCTGACAATGAATGGTAAAATGATCAAGGGATAAAAAATATCAATTCCGGACATAATTTACTACTGACACTGTTGATATTTATCCGGTCTACTGCTTTTTAGCACCGTGTTACTGATATCAAAATAAATTGGTGTATGCTTATTACGTATTTGTAGAAAAACAAAGAAATACATCCCTCAGTTGTTCGTGAGCGATTTTATTTATATTCAAATAAAAATTCAGTGCACTGAGGATCGTAGATGCTCGATCTATGAAAGGATTTAGGAAAAAGCACATCCTCGTTTCCTTTGATGTCTACCGATTTTTTTTTGCCCTGAAAGGCCCCCCCCCTTTATCATCAAGATAATGTCATTATCATTACCATTATCATTATTACTCTCATTGGTAATACAATGTATTTTAGTCGACATCAAGCATCCGCTTTGTTTGCTAGAGCTCACCATGTTCTTTCTTCAACAAAAGAAGAAAATGTAGCAGATACTTCGACATTTCTAAGTAAGTTCGCACATATTATCAGAGAGCCACGAATTTATTATCAATGTCTAGTATTGATTTCTTCTCGAATAGAAATTACAGGATTCAGAGGTTGTTTTCGTTTAAGTTGCTGAAGACAATAAAATGCGAAAATAAAAGTACAGTAAAAACATTTTTACATATTATTTACTGGGAAGCACGAAAGATATGTTCATTCCCAATGAGCTGATGTAGCTATATCCTTTTCATAGCTCGCCGGTTGTCTGCATGATCACCTTCCTGAAATAGACTCCGTGGCTTTCAACTGTTTTGTCGTTGCCAGGATGTTGCTTCGTGTCTTCTTAGAGCTCGACGGCTGGCGCTGTTCCTTCGTAATAGTGTCACTCTTGTGCCCAAAATTTGAATTTTGTATTGAATGAAAATTGCAGGCTTTATTATCTCTGTCACGTTGTGTTCTATTAATATGAAAAGACACTTCATTGACGAGGTATAAGTTTCGCCATAGCTACGTTCAAAATTATGTGTTACACCTCCTCGAGACTCTTCCAGGCAGACCTACATGTAAAGGTCATAGGCCTATATAACACTTTCCTCGAGGTACAGTGCATCTTCTACCGTCACTCCACTTTGCCTGTATTGTATCTTCGGCATGATTTCGTGTGGCTTTTGCTTTGCAATATGTTGTTGGATTTTATTTTGAATGACATTTAAATTCTGTAGTTACCTTCTCTATTGATCTCGTTGTCAGATCGGAAAATCACAGGGAGCAAGTGAAAATGATTGCCAATTATATCATTCAAGTATATTTTTACTAGCATGTACATAATAATAAACATAAAAAAGACTAGTCAAGAAAATTGTACACGCTACACGTACAGTAATTAATAGGATATGCTTATTTCCCTTTTTGTTATTTCGTTTGTTTCTGTTTTCATGCACGTATATGTAAGTTGCCTCTTTCATTGTCAATTTCGAATAAAGTCGAGGTGTATCGAATTACAACAACTCCACCAAAATGATATTCTGTGTAAGGCGACTTTTCCTTCAAGCACCAGTATGCCTATAGTTGGAAACATAAGCATGGTCCAGGTTGGTACCTTTCTTGGGCGAAATTTGGAGCTGTGGCGCTGAAAGCGCTCCAAGGAGAACTATTGACTTGGTCAAAACGTGGCACTGAGAGAGGTAAGCAAATACACAACATATAGTTTGTATAGTTTTGTAAGCAGTGTAGGGAGTAAGCAAGCAAGTCAACTTTTTTCGGCTCAATACGCCTAGAGTGTCCCGAAGATAGCTGTTTATTGGCCTTGATGAAAAGTGAAGAAGACGACATCTACAGTATTTATATTTTCAAATGTAGAAATTTTCATGCCGACACATCGGTGTCCGAGTTCTAAGGATTAATAGCTTGCCAGCAAAGTTGATATCTATTATTGTTTTTGTTATTGCTATTACTGTTGTTTTAATAAAAAAAAAAAACAATAATAATAATGATAATAATAATAATAATAATAATAATAATAATAATAATAATAACAATAATAATAATAATAATAATAATAATAATAATTATAATTATTATTATTATTATTATTATTAATATCATCATCATCGTCATCATCATCTTCATAATCATTATCATTATCATTATCATTGTATGAATAAATAACTACCTGTCCGAGCTTTACTATACATGTAAAATCAACTGCTACTTAGCGTCCTGGGGCTACATAAAGCTTAAGAACTTGTATTCAGGGTATGCCTTGCATTGGCAACAACCAGACCCATGCCCGGGGGCATAAATGATCCGCTAGCATTCGTCAGTAATGTAATTGTAAGACCAAACAGTAAAATGGTATTTAATATAGATGTTAAATGTATGTAATAAATCTAAATATATTTACTTGAGAACGTTCCAATTTTTTTAAAAACCAAAATGTCCCAAAAAAAAGTTTGAAACATGATCATACAAATCACAGATTAATATATATGATTAGAATCGGTTGAAAATTCGCCTTGACCTATTTCAGATGGGCAATTGCTCTAAATTTTTGCCCGAGGTCACGTGTAAATTTCTAATATGTGCATTCCTAGAATTCCTAGAATATGACCCCAACCTGATTAAAATCAGATAAATATTGGCCTTGACCTGTTTCAGATAAGCAAATGACCTTGATCTTTGCCCGTTAGAGGTCATGTGTATGTAACAAAGATATGCATTGTTTCAATTCCAACTATTTCAGCCAAAAATGAATAAAATCGGATGAAATTGCCCGCATTCTAGCCATATGAACATTTCAGATGGCCAAGTGACCTCGACCTTTGACTTTTAAAAGTCCCAAAGTAACAAATTTTGCATTGTTATATTTCTTACAATCTGAGCCCAACATGATTAAAACAAGGCAAGGTAATATAAGATAAGGTAAATTCAGACACTTACAATAGGTCCATACTATAAAATACATATACAAATTAAAAAGAGTGTTGGTAAAAATTCCGTCCAGTGCAAAGTTTAAAAAATTAGTTAAATACACGATTACATTGTGCATATAAAAGTCCGCACCATGTGTTCCACATGCTTGAGCACCGTCGCACATTACAATTTATTAAAGTTTGTATCACAGTTTTAACAGATGAGTGGAATCTATTTACAAAATGATATATCACATGACGTGGCAATTCCTGCATATATTTAACACGATTCTGGGCAAACATAGCACACTTGCACTACAGTGACTAGGGTATCCAAGAAACCATCTCAAGGAAATTGCTAAAACATATTTTCATATTATACATTTCCATCTTCGTATATTTATGCCAGAGCTGGGCAGTGTACAATGACGAACAGAAAGTTTTGAAGAAGAGAATCTTTCTCTTATGACTGCAACTATAAAATTTACGACGCAGCATATTAGTCCTTGTACAAATAGATCTAAATTAACGCTTGATGTCTAAATCATCAGAGAAATCCTGTGACAAAACATGACCAAGATACTTAAAACTGTTTACAAATGCCAGCTGTTCACCGGCCAAACACACGGTAGGGATTATATTAAAGTATGAGGAAGGCGGCTTGATATACATACATTCTGGGGGTGGGTGGGTGTTTTTTTTGTTTTTGTTTTTGTTTTTGTTTTTTTTTTTATTTTTTTTTTTTTTTCGTATTGTAAGTAATATCGTGTTCCACGGCTTATTTTTCGCAGGTGGTAATTAATTGTCTTAGACCCTTTACAGAAGGGCTAATCAACACCATATCATCTGCATAACTAAGGTTGTTTACAAAAGTACCAGCAATGTGACAGCTGTTCTCTCTGTTTTCAAGTTTACTGTTGAGGTCGTCCATGTAGACATTGAACAGCCGAGGGGAGATGATCCCACCCTGGCGTACCCCATTTAATACAGACAGATGATGAGAGGTTGATGACCCCCACTGTACACAAAACTGCTGTAAAGAAAACCAACAAATTAAACACTTTACAATTAAAGTAGGTACATGTCTGTTGAGCAGCTTATGTCGCAATGTCCAGTGATTTAAATTGGCAAAGGCTTTCTTGGCATCTATGAAACCAAGGAGGCTCCTTGATGAAACAGATAAAGACTAAGCTACCATGAGATCGATAATAAGAACTGATTTCTTTCAGTACACATATGCACATGTCAGTGCCATGGCGCTTTTTAAAAGCAAACTGAAAATCGGTAGTATAAAAAAAGTGCTCACACCGTGTCGGCAAAAACTTTTCGAAAACCTTTGAAAAAATAGTTGCTAAGGGATCGTGTACAAATAAATACCTTTCCAAAATTCCGAGAAACCATCGGAATGGAGGGAGGGGGTTAATGGCAAAATCGGAATTTCACCAATTTTTTGGAAAGCTTCAAAATTATCGATGTAATAATGCGGTAGCGGTAGCGGTCGTTTTTAAAGACTAGCCTGATCATGCATGGTCTGCATAACCTTTCCAATGCAACTTAATTTTCATGTATTGTTTTAATAAGGAGGTGTAGTTTTTGGAGGATATTAACACCTAGCACGCCGTCGGCGGTCATACTCGACATGTATCTGAACATCGTTTGTCGCCGTAGGCGGTTATACCCGCCAACACAGCACGCCGACCGTCGACAGCCTCCCACCGGCCCGTTATGTTTATTTACCGTCAAGCGTGTGCATTTTGTCGTAGACAAACTTCATTATTTACGGATGGCTATTTCGATTTTGAGATAGAAAGAAATATATTTTTGTTATATGGCTAAAAATGAAACAACTACCCGTTTTACGTGACATTTTGAATGATACAACTCCCAAAATTTACGCTAAAACTTCGTAACTTTGCCCCTTTGCTGCCACGATGTTTTGCGTCGTCCGCCATTGTTTTTCATACTGCTGGAATCCTGAGAATTTCGTCTCTAAATGCAACAAGCTCTCTTATTGGCTAAGAAATAAATATTCCTGGGGTATCCCTCCAAAAATTGCCCAGAATGAGAATCGAACAATAAATGCGCTGGGTCATTTCCAGGTTTCTCATTGGACGGATTTGGTCAAGTGCAAGTCACCGTCCAATCAAACTCGTTGTTTGCCATGTGCTTGAGTCAAGTTCGATTTGTTGTGCAGGTGAACATGTCGCATTCACGCAAAGATTATAGGACCAATATGCGAAATTTTGACATCATACTTTTGCAAAACGACTTCGATGGAACAGATCTAGACACAGATAAAGGCAGGAATGAAAATTCCATATGCAAGGCAAGGAAAATACGCAGATTCCGTCACTGCACAGTGACGAAGATAAGCCTGATTGAGAGTTGCGTAACACGATGTGTTGTCGATCGCTGTCTCAGATACGTCACGGCACGATGTTTTTATCCAAACTTTGTTGCGTTAATTTGATTAAAATGTCTGAAAGGATAAAATTCTGTATAAAAGAACAAATGAGGAATGAAATTTATGACCGAAGGTCTGGAAAAATATACGCACATGACGGAAAACCATGCCCGGACTCCTGCCTGTTCACACTCGCTTGTGTTGCACGGCCCGTGACCGTGTTTGTTTGTAAAAAAAAAAAAAAGGTGACCAGACGCTTCACATACCATAAAGCATAAGAAAAATTTAGGGGGTAAATTGAAATAAAAATTGCACAGAATTATACCTCATGTAATTTCTGACCGACTTTGTGTTGATCACTAGGATCGAATCGCAAAACTCACAGAGCCCAGGCACGTTCAATCCAGCATGTCCTCTCTTGCGCAAGCGATTAGAGGACTGCCCGGTGGCACACTGTGTGCGATACCAGATACTGGCATAGTGCTAGGAGTTAAAAGAATATATTAAAGTGACACATACCTGTTGTTTTTCCATTATATGGGTGAAAGAATGTATGGGTTGAAATGTATGTATGTCTGCAGCAGCTGACATGTTGGTTTTCCAAAAATTTGGTGATATTGGAATGGGCATGGAGGGAGGGGGTTAATCAGATTCCATTGTTTTTTTGGAATTTTGGAAAGGTTTTTATTTGTACACGATCCCTAAGGCAATTGGTCTGCAATTATCTATGTTCGTTACATCTCCAGGCCTGTATTTAAAAGGAGGCACGAGTGCAGCTTCTGTCATAGCAGGTGGAATATAACCATGAATATGTATAGCACTGAAAAGTCTAGCCAAAAGACAACAGAGTATGTTACTGGCAAACTGAAGGTTTTCAGCCGTAATACCGTCTGGGTCAGCAGACTTACCTGGAGAAAGATCTCTCAAAATACATTCTATTTTGGTACTCGATGCCATCATTTCATTGGAGAAGACAATATGTGATACTTCAGGGCAAACGGACTGCTTATGCTCTGTACTTTTACCATCGTTCAATAGACCGCTGAAATGATTTGCCCACATATTAGCTATATTGTGATATCCGACCTCACCACCAACACTCGTAGATAACGGAAGACCTTTTTTTATTCATAACTGACACAGTCTCCCCAAAAGCATTAGTATCCTTGTTCATCAAACTTTTTGCCATCGTATCGGCCCTCATTGACTCTTTATGATATTTACACCTTCTCAGGGTATACTTAAACTGAGCATGACTTTTTTCTCAATATTTCATGTAAGGAACCATGCCTCTGCTGTCACCAACATGTTCGTTCGAGCCAGGCACCTCCTTTAATGCACCTTTCACTCTTTCACTGATTGATTCAACACCAGTATTATGCAAAGCGTCAACCAAGTTACTGTATAAAGTGTCTATTTCTTGCTTATGAAGAAGGTCCGTACATGCCGGATCTCTGCACTTTAAAATGCAACACGGTAGCTGGACCTGAGACAAAGATTAATCAGATAAACACTTATATTTAGTGATATCGCTGGCACCAAGGAGGCTCTCTACCCTCCTTGCTTTCACAGGCTTTACCCCAGTCCAGCTTGTGAGAAAATGCATTTTCTGAGTAAAAAAAGTACGTACAAGGAGGGTATCGATAGCACAAGTAGCGGAGAGGGGAAAGTGATCTGAAGATATGTAATCATACAAAACTGTCACATCATGCAGTGAATCGTGAACATTTTTACTCGTAATGCAGTGGTGAAGCCACGAAGTCGTGCCATGAGCTGCGCTGACATATGTAAACGTGTCGGAGTCTCTATCCATTTTATAAAAAAATCGCTGGTAAATTACCCATTATTGTCACAGATATCATTCAGTTCATCACCAAAGACAGACCCAGGTTTAGTGTTCATATCACCCATAATTATTACATCAGTAGTATTACATGTTTCAACAATACTGTGTATTTTTCCCAAACAGTTGACAAACTCATCATAATTATCATCTACACAATCATACTGGTAGATAAACACACAGAATGAATAAACTTGTGGAAGGTAGGTCTATACTAGCCCTAAGCAGACGTGAATCGTTATCAGTTTTAATTTTAATATAATCAACAAGGCCTTTTCTCCACAGAGAAGCCGTGCCGCCGAAAGGGCGACCCCGTATAAATTTCTTACCATCGTCCATTGCAGAAACCCCAGAAGCATAAAAATGGTTACTAACCCCAGCGAGGAAGGGCAAATCGTCCTTGGCAAGCCAGTGTTCCTGCAATACACGCATGTCATGGGCGTCAAGTAGTTCACGTACATTGTTAACAGAAGATTTTACTGATTGACAATTAGGGCTTACTAGGCTGAGCTTCTCCATTTTGTTAACTTTAATTTATCGCTTATTGAAAGCTTGTCGAGGAGCCTAGAACTTTCGCATAAGTACATGTTCCGGGCAGGTAGCGCCGTCAAGAAGCGTCTTCGTATACTTCGCGTCAGCTGACAGTTTGAACGGCGCGTAACAGTCAAACTTCGTAGCAAGTTTCTCCCATTCGATTACAACGTTTGCCGTCTCAAGTAGGTAGATAACAAGAGCGTCAATTCAACAGATGTATTAGGGTCCAGGCGTGTTATAAACACTTCTGTCTTTGCTACTGTTCGAGACACAACGCCAACCAGACGGCCCGATCCCTTGGCACAACCAATCACTGATTTTTGTTTTTTGCCTTGAACAATGGTAAACCCATCATCTGTCACATTAGATGGCCTCGAAAACAGCGTGTTCTGGCAAACAGGGCCATTAGAACCTTTATTTGCGGTCTGTGATTGTGGTTGTTTTGACACAACGGCATTAACAGTTGGCTGAACTGTGGTCAAAGTATTTGGTGAAGGCGCAGTTTTCGCACTCGATGTCGCCCAAATTGTCTGCCCACCTAACAGTTGTCTCTGCAGAGACAGGGTTGTACATCCCAGAAGCTTCCGTCAGATCGGCCCTAGGTCTCGGAACCTGAGGCCCTTTATCCACATAGTTTCGGGGAGCCTCCAGTGTTTGTTCCGCTTGGTCAGCAGGGGGTTGTATCCCATTCGTGTTCTCCTATTCTGAGAGTCTCTTGGCCATATCAACTTGAATTAAACTTAAGAACTTGGAAGTTTTCTTTCATGTTGAACAAATCATATTTCATGGAAGACATTTCTCTCAACAGGGTTGAGACATCAACATGATTAGCAAATATAGGAGGGCGGGGGATTTCTCAATCCTTCCCAACAAAGCAAGGTAAATCATCTGGATCAGCCTCGTGTATCAGCTTAATAATGTCCTGCATATTCTTCGCCCGTTTGTCGGCACCTTTACGTCATGGCACCCTACTATCTTGGGCACAAAGGGTTAATAATAGTGCTCTTGCTCTTTCCACATCTGTGTCAGAGAAATGACTGTCGCATAATTTTAATGACGTGTCATGTGGTATAATGTCCAACTAGTTCACCAGAAAATATAACAGTTCGTTTATAATTTGACCACTGGGTCCAGAGAGATTGTCACTACCCTCACTTTGCTTCCCATCAGATAAAGGAAGGTCACCATCAGTATGGCCATTACTGGAAGGGTTTTGTGTGGGCAACGTGGTTGTTCCAACTCTACATGTATCGTACTCACTACTGGGTATTTTCAGTTGCATTATTCCTTATGTCCTGTGCATTCCCACAACCTTTACAGATCATTTTGAGGCATTTAATCGTCTCAATAAGTTCTACTCAGGAATCGATATTTTCTCAGAGACGCTAAAAAAAGGTCATCCACTCTCATGCGCATGCGCACCTCCTATAGGTGAATACAAGATAAAAGTTGGGTGGGTGACGGCTATATGAAAATTTCAGATAGACAACGTACATTGACCTCTAACTTTTAGAGGTCACATGTATATTACAAACATGTGCACTGTTAAAATTCCATCATTTGAGCCAGCATGACAAAACCTAGATACAAATTGCCCGAATCCTGACTAAATGAACAATTCAGATGGCCAAAGGACCTTGACCTTAGAGGTTACATGTAATTTACAAAAATGACCACGTGTCTATTGATAATTGCTATGAGGCATATTGCCCAATATCAAAGACCAAAGTAGTTCCGTTTAAGAAAAAAATGCCACTCCAAAGTGTTTCTTCGATGCTCGTTTAAGGATAACATGATCAATGAAGAGCAACAGTAACAGCACATGTTTCATTCACACCAGTATGATAGCTCTGCCTAGTCTGATGATTGAAATTACGCCACTGCGAAGCTTTTGGTTGACAGCAGGACGGACGTACGGTTCGTGGGTGCTTAGTTTCGCCAACAGCTAATGCCGGCAAGACAATCAGCCAGCTTCATATGAAATATCCAGGCCAAATATCTGTTTGGGTCAGTCGTCAAGCTGATATTACATTGCATTTATTTCATCCAGTAAAGCAGACTGGGCTAATACGGATTAATATCTGGTTTGGTATCTGAGTCCATTCCCACCCTTTGAAATTAACGTACATGTCAGCATGAATAGTATACCGTTGTGCTTCAAGCACTACTTCCCTTCACAGTCACACAAAGATCTCCAGTACAAACATAACCAATGACACCACCATATGCTGCACAGCTCGCCTCTTCATCGATAACATTGACAAACAATATTGAAATCTTGAATTCCACAATTCCAACATGCTTATTTTTTGGCCACATGTGGTTCACAAGGTAAAGACAAAGAGAAAATCGTATAGGTTTATATACAGACACACAGATGCAGAATCCATGTTCTTGGACGTAAACAACCAGCTAATGTTTATAAAGCAAGGGAGTACATTTTATGTTGATGCTAAAATCCAATCAGTGCTACATCTGTCGATATGCCACTGTGAAAGGGGCTTTAATTGAAAATTATGGCATCAATAGCTTCATAAAGCATGTAATAAAAGAGCACGTGAAACTAGATATTCATCAATCATGCATATCGTGTTCTCACTGCGATCGTTAAAATTATCTAAACCATCTGTTAGAATTCACAAGATCAGAGTAACATATACAATGGAGTTCATTTTCAAAAACTTCTGTGGGATCAGTGGCCATGTGTCAGAATGTAAGCACAGAAGATATTTCAACAAACATATCGCCGGAGAAGGGAAACCAGAATACTTGATACCCGTTCGATATATCACAATTTCTTGCGTGTTTCGGTGCCTTCTACACTTGCTCTCAGAATGCATTCATATTAGCGGCGCTGCGGTTTTAACCCATATTGGTAAGTCAACAAGGAAGTGCGCCTATGTACAGGAAGACCCCTGCATGAAACATGGCAAAAATATTTGACTTAACTTAAGCAAATTTCACTGTATGTATAACATAGTCATGTTCTTAAAGCACACTGAGCTTCATATAATAATAAGCCAAGCTGACACCCCAGCTGAGCTTGGCTTATATTTGGGAAAGAGGTCATATGAGACAGGAAGCGACCTTTCCCCGCTCAACTTGCTAACTTAAAAGTTACCCTTGTAACCAGAATCAAACTTCTCTTTTTTATGCCCTTTAAGGGCTGATTTTAGTGCTAAAAATAAACAGTATAGCCTGTTGAAAATAACAACCACAAAGAAACTACCAAATAAGCCATCCATAACAGTTCTTTTCCTTCTTTCATGTTTGACCTCTGTAGATTTCTATGTTCAGTGAGAGAAAGTTATCCTCAATGACATATTGTTCAGACAGAGGCTGGATTTCACTGGACATGGTCATCTGTAATGTGTACTGGGTTTATTCCTACATATATTATGCTGGTAACATTCCTGGTTTTCCACTAATACGCCCATGTCACGACGGCTGATTGTCACCTTTACTTCACGATACAGTCAAGGTTTGTGATGGGAAAAGGATGTGGGTGTCCTCTGATGTACAGGTGTAATATCTTTAAAGCAGGGTGACTTATTTACAACAATTCACAACTTAATAATAAAGAACGTACCTCATTTGCCCACTTATTATTCATTCCCACAAATTCTACCTTCTTCACTCGAGAGTACAGAATAGTAAAACACAACACTCATTGAGGGAAGCACTGCATGGCAGTTCCAGCAAAACCTGCATGTATGTTGACAAGGCTTATGAAGCGCCAGGTGGAATCGTTATAAACACTTGCGTAAATATCAGTACAAAGTATGCATGATATGTGTGCTAATAGCTAGTTGATTATGTTTTTTGTGTATTCAAGTCGTTAACAGGCATCCAAAGCGGCCAGGGGAGGGTAGGTGAGTTTGTTATTAAGAAAAGCGACTGTACCTCCACTTGTGGTACCTCCATTGTGTCATACTCTATTCAGTGTAAAATGGAATGTTTTGTGCTTTTGGATGAAGCAACTTTCATTTTATTACCCGGTAATTATAATGGGATGGAATACGTTTAGCGTCGCTCCATAACATGTATTAACTCTTCGGGATTAGACACTTGAATTACAAAATCACAAGATGTTGCACCTTTCTGTTTTATTGAAGCTAGCGCAATTTTAAGTGACGCTCTATATAATTTAATTCGTGGTTCTAAAGTCTTCTCTCACTGACTTAAAAAAAATACACACATATACAAACATCAGCATAACAAACACACACACACACACACACCAACACACACACACGCGCGCGCGCGCACTCAAACAAACATATATATACATTTTTTGTATATGTTTTCGGGTTTTCCGTCCGTCCGGATGTGAACATTCTCGTTACCGCGATATCTACAGAACGCCACCATTTACTTTACTCAAATTTGGTAATATGTTTATTTTACCTAGCAAGATGAATTGATTTGATTTTGCTGTCACCATGAGCTTATTTGAGCAAATCGCAGCCTAATTACATGCTCGTTAGGGCTCGTTACCACAATATCCCCAGAATGCTCCAATATATTTTGCTCAAATTTGGCAGAATGCTTATTTAGCATGCTTAAGTTGACCTGATTACAGTTTGGTGTCACCATGACCTAATTTGAGCAAATGGCAACCTACTTATATGTTCATTAGGGCTCGTCACTGCAATATCTCAAGATGGCGGACCGTTCAGTCAATGCTTTGCTTTGAAGGTATGTCTAGTTTTTAAAACTTCTGGTTCCAAGGTGCATTCAATTTGTCCACCATACTATGGTGCTTGAGTGAGGTGTCAAGTTATATGAGCACAGTAAGGAATCAGTGCAGCCTTTCATCACAAAAATTATGGGAGGAACATGTGCCCTGGCAATAGTTCCAGTACTGCATGAATACCTGCGGTTTCTGTCACATGAAGTTTTGTTTGCATTTTCTCATGGCGTGTGTACATAATATAGGATCTTTAGTATCGTAGCAGATTGAGGTCTTTTGAAAGTACTGAAGAAATATCTAAACGTCTTTAATAGACCCTTCAAATTCTTGGTGAAATACTTAAACTGTGACTGGGCTGTAATGTATTTGTATTTATTTCATTCAGCCCGCATTTCTGTGGGTAATTTGCACATCTAGACACAGTTAAAAATAATATATACGAGTAAAATAAATATAAATATGCTGATTAGTAGTAGGCCTATGTTCTACATTAAGACACCAAAAAGACAATCAGTTATAAATGCTACTGACAAGCAAAGCTCACCATAAATATAAAATGCTTTAGTAAGCCCAATTGCGAGCGTGTGATTACAGCTTCACGGCTTGTTGGCATTTTCACGACGGATTAAATATTTGAATATTCCTTTCTTACATCGGCTTGTGGGCATGCCAGATGTCTGTGTCTAAAGTTAATACCACCACCACCACCCGAACACCCTCCAACACATAGCTGGCGATGGACCCGACAGAACAGAGAAGACCAACATGGCTGGTGTCAAACTTGTAACAACAGGGCGCTATGTAAATCCCAGGTAGTTGGAAACAATGCCTGCTACAGGCTGAATTAACCGTGGCAGATCTTTGAAACGGAAACAGTCTTCCAATTATAATTTTCTTTACTGGTGAGTTATGTTAAGCAGCCAGAATTTAAAAGTGGTGTAGTCTGTAACTAAAGCCAAATATCCCCTTTAGGATTGTTCTTCGGGAAATTCCCAATTGTTAAAAAAAATAGAAATGCACACATTCATAAGCTTAAATGAAACTGAATCAGGTCATACTTTATTCATAAACAAACGATAAAGTTTTCAACTGATGACATACGGCAACGAGGAAAAAGGGCATGCGCGTTATGAACGCCCCTTGCGAGAAGAGACGGTTGGACAGGACGGTACAAGACACACATTGAACATACAGTAGAAGACAGACACAGAAAGGATCGTTAAAAGGGCGACATCAACAGAAAAATTATCCGAGCCTGGTCAACAGTCACGATAGACAACTGGTCATCAATTAAACCTGGCGAATGAATTTTAATGACAGGCGAATAAGATACTAGGCAATTTAATGTAAGGTGCTTCTCGGACGGACCATCGATCCTGCTTCCTCTGGGACAGAACCCTCTGACATCAGCTTCGTGCCGCTGGCCCGGGGGTGGGGATGGGGGGTGGCACGCCCAAACACTACAGCCAGCCCGACAGGCCAAGAGATATCTGTACAAGCTAAGTCAATGAATATGTTAAGAGACCAGGGGGTGCACTGTCCGGTCTCAAATATGTTTTGTACCTGATGTGCTCACTTAAATGTATCTGAAATGGCATTTTGAATGTCGGCATCTCTGAACTTTATCACATTGTGAACTAACTGAAAAAAACTGCTTTCTATTTCAAATATGTATAATGCGCACTGTGTTTTAAATAGTCCCCTTATTAGATTAAGCAGCATATCAAACATGTTGAAATACAAACAAGAATGGACTCGACCCTGGATTTATCCTAGAATCCTCGGTTGGAACCCGGTCTAGTTTCAGGTACGCTGTATTTCTCAGGTAAATTAAGTCATCTCTTCTTTCATTCAATGTAGATTCTTCAGTTTGGCAGATGTTTTGGTCTCCATTTAAAAACAAAATCGACTTGAAAGTGGCGCCCGTCCAGAATTCAGATTTATCGGCTTCCGCCCCACAACCGTCAGCCAGACCTGAAACTTGATTATGACGTTTCTTGGTATAGTTTTTATCAAAATTGTTCAAACGGCTATGGTCCAGTAATTTTTATATGTTGTAATCATTTTTTTGTTTGTTTGTTTTTGGTTTATGTTTTGTTTTGTTTTTTTTTTGGGGGGGGGGGGTGTTTTTATTAGTTCTTTTTAAAAAATCCTCAAAACCTCTTGCTTCAAAATTGCATAGGGACACTACTGAGGACCCCTAAAATTTAATTTTTGAAGAGTTGGGGCCTCCACTTTTTCTATTTTTCTCCTATATTTTGTGTGTTTTTTACTATTCTGGACTTCTCCCAAAGTGCGTGTCTGACTTTCGTCGACCTGAGGGGACATGCATCTGCCTGCCGCTTTTACATGCAGGCGACAAATACGAGTTAAAATGTTTCTTGCTTCCTCTGTTTGACTATCCTTGCTCACACTGTTTGCATGCAGCAATGCTTGTTTTCCCCAGACGCGAGAAAACAGTAATTAAATAATGGGTCAACAACTTTCCCAATATGTTTATTCCAACTCACCTGTTTGTCTAGAGTCGTACATGGTACACCCATATCAACGAGTTTGGGTGCTTGTAATGTTTCACTCCGTTTTTATCCTTTAAAGCTTTTATTTTCAACCAGAAGCTAACGCCGATTTTCGTTCGTTGCATCAGCCATATATGCACATGTGCAGGTAAAACTACTTACATCAAATTGCCACCACAGGTGTGTCCATGGGTAACAGAGAAGAAAGGTAAATAGTACCAAAAGACGAATTTTGAAAAAATCATCAAATGCAACCCTGTTGTTTTGCCCCCTTTAATTATCCTAAGTTTGATCTATTTGGTGTTAGCTACCCGCTATAAATTACTATAAAAATATGTATAACACAGTCATTCATTTGGTATTTGCTGGAGTTCCATCAGTTTCATTCCCAATAACGTATCAGCTATTTCAGAGGCTAGTGCAGCTTGCAATAATAAACTTAGGAAATCCTGGTTTTTGTTGAAAATTATATTGTGTATTTTGAAATTTTCATTTGAACCCATAACACTATATATATTATGAAAGAAACCATGTTGATAAATGTAAAAGCAGCAACAGATCTTTTTTTAACTGTTAAGTCATTAAATCTAATTAGTTTTTAAATTACCATTCAATTTTTCGTATTGTGAGTGCAAACAAAAATACAACTTAAACACATGTCAAGGCGAACATTTGGTTTTGATCAAAATAGACAGAGTATATTTTTGGTTACAAAATTGTACCTCAATTTTTTTTCATGAAGGTTTTAGTTTAGATTTTAGGAATTTTAAAATTTTATTCAATTTAAAAAATTAAATCAAATTTCACTGATCTATAAAAATTACCTACGCCCTTTTTAAAGATCCAAGATTCAGTATCACAGGTGCCGGCTGAAATTTGATATGACAAGCGAACTTATATGTTACTTTTTGAACATGCTATTTAATATTTTATGTAAATTTTGCAAAGTTTAATTCGATTTTAATTGAAATAATTGAAACGGTTAAATCTAAAATTCAAATACAAATTTCAATTTAGACATTTATTCCTTCAGAAAATATATGCCTTTGATAGTCTTGCATGAAAAAAAAATGAAATAATTCCATATTTTTTACGTGAAAGTCGCAAAGTGTAGTAGGCCGTAAATGCTTTATTACACCGAGTAATGAGCCTTGTTTTGGCTTGATTACTAGTCAGTATGTACATCAGCCCAAGTGGAAGGAACTCCTGTGGGATTTTCATTGCCTGGCTATTTACAGTGGTTCAGTGAATTTCGATGGTGCCTATATCTACTAATAAATGCACTGTTCAAAAAAGTGATCAAACATCTATATATAGCCTGGAGGAAACCGTCATTTGGACATTCTTATATCATGGCATAAAGCTGACTGCCATTTTTTTCGTGGACATGCCAGTCGCACTATGGTGAGACAGAAGGCTCCTTTGGTTTTTCTATGTGATAATAAAGACTAATAGTGGTGTGGTGAATATTCATGGCTCCTTGTCCAAAACTCAGAACGTGATGTATTTGACAGAAAATAAAGTGTACCATATGAATGAAAGTAAAGCAAAGACAATGATAGTCGTTGACTAAAAATGAAATATTACTAAAGACAGTCACGTCAGGATGATCCCAGCTAAGGATAAAGAAACCCACTATCGTTAGGACCACATAAAGATTCTCAATAACGCAACTGCAACATTTTACGAGGTACACCAGATCCAAAATAGCTGCGAAAATAAAATATTACCTGCATGAAAACACTTAGCAGGTGCCAAACTTGTACAGTTTTACGCTGTAAAATTAGTATATTTTAAAGAGCTACAACCTTGAGGTCATAAAAAACATAAGGAAGGTGCTAACGAAGTGACTGACTTCTAGTTCGAAATCAGCCTTACCTTGGCCTTAACTTAATCGGTGCAAGAAAATCAATGTCTGTGTGCGTGTATATAATGGGATTAAACTATACAAAGAGATTACTGCTGTTGTACACAATGAATATGATCAGACTGTCTAGTTTGTTGCAGATAGATCCACTCCACATATGGTGCTGTCAAATAGTAAAGCTTTCTGGAAACATTAAAATGCATTCTCTCTCTATATATATGTATATATATATATACATTATGTGCATTTGCATAACTCTCGTAAATCATCATGTGTCACCTACTCTACTGTGTAAAATACAACAAGTATTGCTAAGCATTCTTGTTTTAAGGTATTTAAAGGTCTGCATTTATAGTACAATGTATGGACACAAGTTTTGGCACATTATAAGTACAAGCAGATTTTAAGCCGTGTACCCAATTAAAATTTTGAAATATGAAACTTTCTAAAATGTCAGATTAAAGCTCCTTGTTAGGTGACAAGTTAATTTCCTTTGTCAAGAAGGGGTGGTCTTTGAGCTTAAGACGCTGATACTTGAAGCACACTATAAATGTGGACTATCTGTGGAGGGTTGCAGAAAATAAACGATGCCATGTGTAACACTATCATAATTTAATTAAGTGAGTTTTGCAGCCATACAAGTTACATGTATCCTAGGCCATTGGTTACTATCAAATATCAAAGGGAAGTTTCCTCTTTTCTTGTTAGTTTTTGACTGGCTTATATCGTATTAACAGGGGATCCTATTGTTACTTTAGTGACCACAGTTCAACAGGATGAATCGAGCATCAGACATAAGAGAATTAAAATCAGCTGTAGCTTCATGACAAAGACAGTTTCTGAGATAAAAGAATTTATAAAGAATTGCCAAAATCTGCTAAGGTTCTGCAAAGGACACTTTTATGGTCGCTACAAGCACAAATGCAAGTCTTCTTAATCAGACTGACTTAACACGTACGGAAACTGTAACTTAGTCTTTTCCTCATAACAACAGTGTAACATCCTCAAGAGGTTGACAGCCAAGTTATCCTCTTTTGTTGTCATGGGGGTACATCCAGATGTTTTGCTCCATATTGACATTGTTGCACCCAGTGTTAAGGCAGATTTATACCAACCCTGTAATCAGCTTTGCACCTGGGACCATCACTACACAAGGAACTGCCAAACTTGTTTTTCAAAACTCTTCCCCTCAAAAACCTGACTGATCCTTCTCTGTTCACTCCCTCTACTTGTCATATTGATATATTGGAAGAAAAGTTGATCGATCATCCATATAGTTCTTTCGTCAATGAATTAGTGAATGGTTTATGCTATGGGTTCCACATAGGAATCAAGGAATTGCATACCAAGACATACAAGTGCAAAAATATCCCATTTTGTTACAACAAACGTTTGTCACCTCTGCCATTCAGGCAGGATTGAGCAAAGGACATCTAATAGGTCCATTCAACGCTGACACATGCCCATTCTCAGTCTGTAGTATTAACCCATGGGCATGGTGGAAAGAAACATGCACAGAAAAATCGTTTAATTCTGGATTTAAGTAGCCCTCATGATTCACATGCCATGATAGTGTTAATTCCTTTATATTGCAAGACTAATTCTCGCTTTCCTACCTTTGTGTGGACGATGTAATAGAAATCATAAATTGCCTTGGCCCATGCAGCGTTATGAATAAGTTGGATGTTAAAAACGCATTTGAAAAATACCTGTTGCAACAAATATGTGGCATCTGCATGGTATAGAAAGGGACGATAGTATTTACTTCTTTTCACGCCTTTGTTTTGGATCTCTCTCAAGTCCATTCTTATATGCAGTACTTGGTGCAGTGGTATAATTTATAGCTGCTTTCAAGTACGGTATACGCAATTTACTGTTTCTGTGGATGACTTTTGAACTATCGACAAATCACTGATAATGGCACAATGATCTATAGTATTTATGACCACGCCATTTAATACACTCAGTATTTTTCTGAGCCATCATAAAAGGCACACCCATCACATGCCATTGAAAACTAAGGGATAATGCTTGATAGCATACATTTGGAGGCATGCTTGCCTCCAATTAAGCTGAACAAGCTTTGTGATTTACTGTCTGCTTATAAGTAGAAGAATTCGTGTACTAAACGTGAACTACTAAGTTTATAAGGGCATTTGCCTTATGCTGCCCATCTTGTACCAGTTGGGAGGGCTTTTTGGCGTGCAGCTCCTGGATGCTGCAAAAAAACGGCCTCAAAACTATGGGACACAGTCACACTTAGCCACAACTACAAAGCTGACATTAGTATATGGTTGCGCTTCATAAATAAGTGGAACTGAATTTCAATGTTTCTCAACAACTCACTTACCCACATGCAAGCCATAAGTGTCACCACCGATGCATCGAGACTGGGCTTCAGTAGATACATTTTAACTATATTAAAATACTTCCTGGGGAAATTAAGGAATGTCAACTCAATGTTGACCTTGAGTGGTGCTCCATGGCTTTACTACAGTTATATCCTATCATGCTCAGCGCCCACCTGTGGGGTTCTCAGTGGTCCAGGAAATGTATTGTTTCACATTGTGACAACTTACCTACTGTTCACATAATCAACAAAAACATTCTCACTGTCATATTGCAATGAACTTTATTCGGAGATACATATTTGATGTCACTCTCAATAATTTTGACTCTAAAGCTATTTGGATGCCATTGCATGATAAAGATCTACATGATGCTTTATCAAGAGGGAACTTATTTCTTTTTCAGGAGCCCACACCAACAGCAGCATCACAGTCCAAGATCATCTCGGATTTTTACGTCATTTAGACAACCAGGCCAGGTATTACCAACACTATGCATTAAATCCTTCCACTGCTACTGTGAACACTTCTGAAGAAACTCATTTTTTTTCCTAATTTTTCACAATGTTTGGTGCTAGCAATGGGGATCTTCCCCCTAGTTTGGGTGAATAGATATTGATACGTTTTGTTACGCATTGCGCTTATTCTCTACATCTCAAATTCTGTGACTGACCATAAGGGCACTTCTGATCTACATCAGGGTTGCAACATGCTTGACAACACCAAACCTAGATACCACTTGGGTGTGCCAACCATGATATGAAAAGTGTCAGAAAAGTCACTTTTTACGAGTTTCCCAGGGATCATAAAAGATGTGATCAGTGGATACAAGCTGTATACAAGATATACTTGGCTGGTTCAAAATGGATACAATGCAAATACTCCTACATCTGCTAGGATCACTTTATAACAGGTATATAGATGCTACTTTACTATTTTAGTGTCCATTTCGTATCTTTTTATAGTTATGTTGAGTTTGTTCAGATGAAATATTTGATACTGGGCAAGCTCTCTAGCAGTTCAGACCTCTGTGTCTGGGCATCTTGCCCAAAAAATCAAGTTGCTTACTCATTTGATACTGAAACCTGACAGTCCTGTGGCACCATCTCTTGGTCAATGTGGAACTGATGATGAGGTCAAGGGCACATGCACCCTGTATCATCCTTCTTCCTTTTGAGATTGGTGAGTTAATATCAGCAGTAAGCCGAAGCGGGATTGGTTAGGTGGGCTTCTCTGGTGGTCTAGAGGTAAGTGTACTTACTAATACTGATATTACTCCAAATATCTTTTATTAGTTACATAACCTTTCCTCTCGACCACCATTGCTGTTATACAAACATACTGGTGGTTGGGTAATTGTCACTTGTACACTGACTTCTATAGACCAGCGAGGCTGGCAGCTTGGGGGGAAACCATCAGTCCCTGTGAGGAGGTGATGTCTGAAGGGAAAAACTCAGAGCTACATGGAGGTGAGGCCACTGACAGCAGAATCCGGCCTAAACCAGAAACCTTCCTTACCTATGAGCACGGGACTGCACTGAACGTCCCAGTGCTTAACCCCCAACATGACAATTGTCTGTCTTATGGGTAGATGTTATCAGTTTCAGTTCCATCAGGCCTGGAGATCTAATAGGACCTAGTCGTGAAACTGGTGGGTGCCAGGGGCCATATATGTTTCTGTGGGCAGTTATTCCCATGTTAAACTGGCAGCAGGCTGGGAAGGTGGGACAAACTGCCTGATACTGTTCAAGATAAGGCCTACTAGGCATGAAGCTCTAAAATGCCCACTAAGGCATGTGCCTACCTATAGGCCTGCAACAGATTCGACCATGAAAGCTCCATAAGCTGGAACACAGAGGAAGCTCTGATGGGATCTAGAAGTCCTAACAGACAAGTATCAGAACCTAAGCAAAGGAACCGGTGATGCCCACAAAGGGGTACATGCCATCCTCAAGGACTATCATGTCACAGAAGTAGTGCTTGGGGAAAGACATAGATGATTGCCCATGGCAGGCCCTCAGAATGTCAACAACCACATTATTCCGTAGGGCTCGCCAGGAGGCATTGAAGCCTTGTATCTTGTAAGCATTGGCAGAGACAAGCTGTAAGGCCTCTGGCCTTTCTAGTGAGGTCTCATAGGCCTTAAGGATGGTTTGCTTAATCCACTTTGAAAACTTGCTCCTTTTGCCGGTTACTCAGTGGTAGAAGGTGGGTGGACCTCTGTCCTCTGAGTCCGTCGGTGAGAGAAAGTTGCCAGCAAAGAGCTCTCACTGGGTACAGGGCTCTTTCCTCAAGAGGAAGAGTGGCATCCATTGCAAGTAGTGTAACACCCTTGAAGGCCATAGCCTGATCTAGACTCACTTGGTTCTTTGGAAGGAGGTCAAAGAGAGGCCTCAGGGTCACCTAGGAGTTGTCAGGTGACCATTGGAGTCAGTCATGAGCTAGAGCATGGATCTCGCTTCCCCTAGCCCCAAAGTGAGTGATAATAGAAAAAAAACAAGTTTTCCACTGCCATTTCTTGAAAGAAAATCCACTTGGGGTCCTCAAGGTACTCAAAGGACCACTTCTTCAGCATGACTAAAATCAGTGGTTGGTCCCACCTGGGCAGGACCTGTCACATCACTGGCCTGTTGGTGTAGAAGGATGCAATGATCACAGACAGGTAAGGATCACTACTGATGCGCATGTCCAAGACATTGGCAAGGGTTGACGAGACAGCCGATCAAAACCTCTCCACTGTTCTCAATCTCTTGACAAAGATTTCCCACTGACATAACAGGAAGTCTGCAATGTCCTTAATATGTGGAGCCGAAGGTGAATTTGCATACTGGTGCACCAGTTGGAAAACACCTTCCAGAGTAAACAACTAGAGAAGAAGATTGAAGCCCCCCCCCCCCCATGGAACAAGTAGGTAAAGTTCCAAGAGGTCTAGCAAGCAATCACTCCGGAGCCACCAAAAGACAACCAGGATCAGATTGCCATTGTGGGACTGAACCTTGTGCAGTACCCTTAGAAGGCTTTAGCAAGATGGAAAGCCATATGCCCACAGATTGCGCCAGTCCATGACCAGAGTATCCACCCCTAGGGTTTGGGGTTCTGAGACAGACGAGACTTAAACTGGCAGTTTTGCATTCTCACAAGTCACAAACAAATCCACCTATTGTGTCCCCAAACGTGCTCACATGGCCTGAATGGATCGGGGGTGCAGTGAGCACTCCATCCCTACTGGCTGACCTCTCCTCGTGAGTTGATTGGCTTGAACATTTCCATGTCCTGGGATGTGTCTTGCATGCATGCAAACATCTTGGTCATAACACCATCTGATGATGCATTGGCCGACTCCATCAGCTTTCAGGACCACGTCCCACCTTGCCTGTAGAGGAAGGCTATAGTGGTCCTGTTGTCACACATTATACTGACATGTTTGTGCTCCAGCAGGTCTTGAAAGTGGAGGAGTGCTAAGGGTATTGCCTCCAGCTCCAACCAGCTTATGTGGTGAGCTGACAATGATGCCAGCCTAGGGTCTGGCGCCATCAGACTCTCCATGTGGGTTCCCCACCTGAACCAGGCAGAGTCCCTGTAAATGGTGAGCTGGGGCTGAAAAGGCTCCAGTGTCTGTCTTCTCATGACGTTCTCCCTGGTGGTCCACCACCAAAGGTGTGGCTGATCCTTGTTGAGGATTGGCACCTGGGTGTGATAGCCCTGGTTTTTCATCCTCCTGCCCCACATTGCGTGCTGCCAGGGACAATGATAGAGCCAGCCTAATAGGACCTGGGATCCCTTGAGGACAGGGCGCCAAGTAGGGTAAGCCATTGTTGCCCCAAGTGGACTTAGCCAGTAAGAAAGGGCCTGATCAGAGACTGCAGTCTGTCCCATCTGTCCTCCAAAGGACCACAGATGTAGGCTACCAGATCAAACTGGATACCAAGGAAGACACAGATCTGCTGTGGCTGAAGACTGGACATGGGCATGTTCACTATCAGACCCAGGCACTGACAGAGTTCCAGAACAGTTTGTGTGGAATGCTGCGAACCTAGGTACTAAATGCCCAGATGCGTTCAGGTACACATGGATGTGAATGGCTGAGTGGTGAAGGTGAGCAGCAACTGTTTGTGTAAACCTGGTAAAGACCAGTGGTGCCATGGGGAGATCAAATGGAAGTACCCTGAACTAGTATATTTCCCCCCTCAAATGCAAACTGCCCATACCTAAAATGTCCACAATTGGCACATGAAAGAATGTGTCCTTGAGATCCAGGGGCATTGTCCACTCCAGGGGCCATCAGGCTGTTGCCACCAACTGGGGTGTCTCCATCCAAAAGGAAAGGACTTCCAGATAGGTGCTCGGTGTCGACAGGTCTAAGACTGGGTGCCATCCTCCGTCCTACTTGGGAACCAAAAAGAGTAGATTGTAAAAGTCAGGAAAAACCTTGGTCCTCTATTGGCTCTTTGGCATGCTTGCTCTGGAGCATCTGAATGGCTTCCAGGAACACCAATGCTTTGGATTCTGTGGTGGGTGGAGCACACCACCTTGGTTCTTGGCTTAACAGAGGGCTCTCTTTGCCAAAAGGCAGCATGTAGCCATGTCTCAGGATGTTTAGGATGACCGAATCATCCTTTATAGACTCCCATTGAGTGAGATATGTGGGAGGCAGCCGCTGAGTGGCTGCTGCACGGAGTCTAACAAGGTAGCAGTTGGCAATACTGAGACCTCTTCTGGGATCCCAGAGGCAGGAAACCTGAGGCTTTCCTGACCTCTTTCCTCTACTGGAAGGCTTGCCCTTCCTGGATCGCTGTCCACCCTTCCAAAGTATTTACACTGCTGAGGGGACAAGTTGAGGGACAGGTAGATGGGGTCTGGGAAGTTCTGCACTGTGGGCCGAGGTGGCCAAGGATGACAAGGATTGAGCAGAGTTGGTAAGTACTTTGGGGCATGCCTGGTCTACCGAGGGGGCGTGAAGGTCCTGCACCTGGCAGACCTGCTTGGAGGAGAGATTGTTTTCTGCTCTGTTTGGAGGAGAGACACCATCTCTTCTCCAACAGAGTTCTAGAGAAGAGGGGCGCCATGTAGGATGTCCAAAAGATTGGGTCAAGCAGCTTTTGACCATGGAGGTAGGCGTTCCTCCATAATAAATGAAAGTTCGCCTCCAGCGTGCAAGTGATCTGCACTTGGTGATCAACAGCTCAGAAAAAAAAGTTGTGAGGAGTGTTGCCTGGTCTAACCAGTCTTGCATGGCCTTCAAAATCTGAATGGAGCCCCTGAGGTCCTCAAGGAGAGACCCCAAAGGGTCTAACAACACATTGGAGTAGGACACTGCAAGGACGGAGCATCAAGCATCTTCCTCCCATCACTTAAAGGCCTCTGCAGACACCAAATTGGTTCTCTGCTGCCAAGCATCAAACTCCTCCCAGTCTAAGTCCACCGGCAGTGAACCCAACAAGAAGATCTGCTCTGGCACAGAGCACCAACTCCCCTGGACAGCCAGCTTAGGGAGGAGTAGTCACCCATGCCTCAGATAGCAAGGTCAACAGGAACCCTTGTGCCATGAGTCTTGGCCTTGAACTGGTCATAGAACTCAGCTACAAAGGACAAAAAGGTTTGGTCATACATTAATGCTCGTCCTCCAGAGATAAGCCCTGCATGACAGCTCAACAGCACCAGACCTTTTCACTGCTGGCGAGACCACAGGTTGGTCACCAGCCAGACTCTGAATAGGAGCTTTGACATGGCCAAAGGCCTTAGTAGGTGCAGGTGCAGTGTCATGGGAGCAGGGGCCAAAGCCTCTGCAGAGCCCATGGTCTCGGGCTCTTTGTACCTGTTTGAGAATGAACGGAGTAAATGACAAGCCATGGACTTAGGTCAAGATGTCAGTGCCCAGGTCTAAAGACTCTGGACTCACGAGAGGAGTGCGGATGCCCAAGGGCAATGGAGCAGCCCTCTGTGACAGCAGGGCATCTGTCACCATGCCAGGGGTAGGGGTAGCAAGACGCCACCTACACTTGCTGTTCCCACAAAGGTAGAGAGACGGAAGGCAAGGGAGACTCAGACACTGAGATTTCGGTGGCCACAGGCCAAGAAGTCTGCAGACCATAGGAATCTGGCTGAGGCTTCACCAGCCTGCTATCCTGGACATCAGCTGCCCCTATCTGTGAAATCTATGGGCAGGAGGGCTCGTGAGGGTCACAAAAAAAAAGAAAGAAACAGCCCACAGAAACAGCTATTCTGTACATTGGTCAAGCTTAGGGTGGATATTCCATATGAGTCTTTAGCTTCACAGGCTGGTTCACCGGAAGGCACACTAAATGAGGTTTTCTGTTGTTGGATTGACTTATTATATGATGGACTAAAACATATGGTTGCCTGGTTCGATTGTGACACCATAAAAAACACAATCTCCCCACATTTCAAAGTTTTCTTCCCAGGACTGACAGGAATCATTCATTGTTTTGAATCATTTATAAACAGACCTAAGAACCTTAGACTAAGAGCTTAAGTGTATTCTAATTATAAAAAAAGGCAACACAGTAAAGGTGTTGATTTGCTGTACTGCCAATGGAGCTATTACTTACATTTCACCTGTGTGGGGTGGACATGAAATAGTGAGGCAATCCAGTTTCATGACCCTTGATGGACATCAGCCAGGCGACCAGATTTTGGCAGACAGGGGATTTACTCTATAGGATGAATTTGTTGTTACCAGTGGTGTAGAGTTAATAATCCCCAGCTTCACCAGAGGGCAAAACGATAGTGTCCTCAGGAGATAGACAAATTGCACAAGTGCATATTCATATTGAAATGGTCATTGGACTAATGAAAAATCCTTATAAGGCCCATTGCCTATCCTTCTGATAAAATCTTGGAGGTGGGAACTTGAAGCACAAAACTAGTGATTATTGATAAAATTGTACGAGTGTGTGCTGCATTGATAAATCTAGGAACTGGTATAGCTTAAGGATGCATAAAAACACACAAACAATGAACTGAAAAAATCAAGGACGGCCCAGTACTGCACTGATTGTTACACATTTTCACAAGAGTGATCTCTATGGACAAATGTGCATTCAATATTTCCCTGTACGTGGCAAATGTGTTAAAAAACATGGTAAATTATTACACTGAGTTTACTACAAGTTCAGTATCAAGAACTCCTTCCAACATTTTACCAAGCATGGTTGTGTTTTGTGAATTTTGACACATTAATACATGAACTGTTCATATTATTGTCACATTTTAAGTGAATACTTGAAAGCATGAACAGTAAAAATGTGCCCTTGTTAACATTATGATTTGTATATCCATTTGTCACATTCATACTAGTTAGCGTCAAAAGGGATTTCATATTACACATATTTTCTTCCCTTCCCCTCTTAGCCTCCATATTTTGGACAAAAAGTAAACATAGTGTTAATTGTATTTCTCACCAGGTACTAGAATGAGTGTGATACATATTTACACATCAATTTGAGCACACATATGCAGAAAGGGACAAGAATGACTTATAACTGTCTGATGAATATAGTTTGTTATTGTCAAGGTCATGTCAGGTTGGCTCAAAGTGTTTAATGTACAGCTGATACATTGTTACTTTCAACAAATGGGTAAATTTACTCTCTCTCTCTCTCTCTCTCTCTCTCTCTCTCTCTCTCTCTCTCTCTCTCTCTCTCTCTAATAAATAATTGGCGTCTAAATCAGCTGACTGACAAGTTGAACTATGTCTGATTATCAATGAAAAAATTTAAACTGTTACAGGAAAATAGTTACACTTACAGTTACCTTTACGAAATTCAACATGGTTTCTCTCTCTCTCTCTCTCTCTTTCTTTCTTTCTTTTCATAAAACCTAATTCTTTCTCTGATAAATGTAGTAGAATTTTACAATAGTTAGGACTGTTTTACATTTTGACCTTTTGAACTTTATAGAACCATGAGTTAGATGTACATTATGCTTGGCTGACTTGCAGATGACTTACAATGACATATTACATTTTTTTAATTCTAAATTACTACCTGAATAAATGACTTATTAGATGTTGTGGGATTCTATGCTTTCTTGAACTTTTAAATCATCTTTCAAAAATACTTCTGGCAACCATACTTGAAATGTGACTGCTCTGCTTACAGATTTTGGCTATGGTAACGCAATTTTTGACTACGTTTTAATGGTGTGAAGCCTGATGTCTCTTGCTTCTGGCTGATGTTTAACATTTGAACCAATGTACTTACCAACTCTGACAATGTATTGACTTTTCACCACTATATTTGCACATTCAAGCACTTTTCTTTTTGAAATACTCTTAGTTATCTCCTTTAAAAGAACATCATGCCTTTAACTACATGTCTAAAACACATCGAATTGTATAATCATGTTGTTTGGATTCTTGTTAATGGTCATTTTAGGCCTAGGGGGCTTTTCTGATGGATTGATGTTGGTGTTAGTATCACTTTGTGGTCTTCTATGGATGATGATCATTGTTGAGATGGTGGTTTCAACTAGTACCTTTTTAAATGCTGAATTTTATTGACATTTACAACAAATTGGGAACCTGTGCTTGCAAATTCTCTGATATGCTGCAAATTTGGGTCCCTTTTTATGAATTGTACGGTCCTATATGCGCATGAATGATGCACTTGTTAAAGCCAATTTACTGAAATAGGCCTATAATTTTAAACAAAACTTTTTGCATTCTGTCATGTTAAAACAAGACATGGCTTTTTGACCCTATGGACCTTTGCACATACGTTTCGGTCTCTTTTGGGTAAATACGAACTATAAATTTATGTGTTTCAGCTATACATACCAAGGAACATTGCCTTTGGTAGGACTAGACTTGGATTTGTTTCACTAGTACTATGCTTTGGATATGTTAATGACACTCTAATTTGGCATATGAGAAAATCTGTTTGGTCTGGATTGCGTAAAAATATTGTACGTACACAGTTATACACTTCTTTGTTGCATATCTCTTAACATGTAAAATACGGAGCCATAAATTCACGGGAACATTGATAAAAAAACCTTACTAGCCAAACAGGGTCTGGTATAAAGTGAAGAAATGGTTTCATTTTGTCTTCTTCACAGTGAATATTTCAATACCAGGAAATGTCAATTCGGGGATGGGGTGGGGGTGGAGTAGGGAAATTATTTAAAAAGAACAACAAAAATATTTTCCAATGAACAGATCATATTGTATTGTTTGTACACATAAAATACATTGTTCCACTTTTATTGTTCCCTTTGCAAATCAATAGCTGTGCCTCTTACCCTCATTTAACAGAATGCAGTGAATGGAGCCTTTCAACTAATTTGCCTTTGAAAAAGACACTGCTATATATAGTCATTTAAGTCGTTTTCTCTTTTGTGGTTGGTGCCTGGTCCCCTCTGTTTGCATCTTTTGCGCAGCCAACTGCCCTTGAGAAGTCTTTCTATCTTTAGACAGGTGTAATGAAACCACTTATGGACACATGTTGCGTCATCACCAATCATCTGAACCTCTGCAGGCTGCTGGCAAATACAACATAGTTCAGTATCAGTAGTAGCAGTACGTTTTACTTCTCTGGGAGACTGTAGGTGTTTTTTCATCAGTTCACAAACAATGTTGCTGAAAAACAAAAACATTTCAAATGTGTGAATACTATCTTTAAAAGCATCATTGCGCAGCACACTTGTGACGATACATACTGATGGTTACCACACTACAAAATCACAAACAGTACGCTTAAGAACTAGAATTTCCAACTGCACTTTTGTGTAGTATTGGTGATTAGGTTTCATCTGTTGAGAACAGCCAGATCTACTTCAAATGTGATTGGGACGAAGCTTTGTTTAGTTTCTTTCAAGTGTCGTTTAATCGGTGAGCTCCAGTAAATTTTCCTTTTTGGCAAAATCTTGAAGAATATTTTCGAAACCAGTAGCTTCAAACGTACATAGGGACACTTCTTAGAACCATTTGAATTTAATTGTTTACAGAGATGGAATTTCGATTTTGTTTACGACATTTATCATATAAGTGGAATATTGATCGGTGTTTCGTTTTTTATCGCTCTGGTATAAGCCACCCTAAATTTATGGCAAAGGTACATTACTACACAACTACACAGATAACACCTACGTACTGAGGAAAGTCTATTCGCGAGTCGTTCAATTATGCATATACGCGTATTTTCCCTTCAACTCTGACCAAGAGCAGATCAAGTAGTAAAATATTACACATGGCAATTGTCTATATGACATTACCCTCTTAACCTATATCAGTATTTCTTCACAAAAGTGGTAAAAATATGCGTATTGGGTGTACTGACTTTATCCTTTATCGTTGCAGTTTTATCCTTCAAATATATTTAAATAGGATCTAATTTAAGCCTGCTTTACTGTTTTACATTACATGGGGGCTAGAAGTATGGTTTAAAAAGTGCTTATCTCCATCTGTGTTACTATTCCTACTCTTATTATTTATATGCAGCACTTCTTGTTTTTCCCACACGCGAGAATGCAGTAATAAAAAAGGATCAAACTTTCCCCGTATATTTTATTCGAACTAACTTGTTTGTCGAGAGTCATACATGTTTCACCTATATGAACGGGAAGGGGTCCCCGAATTTTTTTTTTTTCTTTTCATTCTGTTCCCATCGTATTTTTTCAATCATAAAAGCCAATATCATTTTTCGTTCTCTGGATCAGATCTTTATGCATATATCAAGCTTTAACTATTTAAATAAAATTGATATGACAGGTAGGTTGCAATTTGGGTTTGAGTGGTTGGGCCAGTTTGTTTTGGAGAAACCGAAGTCTGTAGTAAATTAAGAATAATCCACAGGTTGAGATGCTTGGTTTTAAACTGGGTTTTTATGGGTGACTGCCCGTCTCAAGTCAGGAGGGAAATTTTATTCTTCACATTTGTATTGGAAGATGAGTGTTGATGTCTTGGTAAATCTTGAATTTCCATGCTCTCACTGTTGGGTTGATATGTAGGATCATGGGTGGTGTTTTTATGAACCATTTGATGAATATTTCATTGGCTATGTTGTGCTGTGGGCTGTGTTCTCCAACGCATAGTGATAATGGAGGTAGAGTGTGTTTCTAGTGTTCCAAAAACATAATTTTCACAAAAACGATGTAGGCCCACTTCCTTGCTTTGCTGTAGGCTTAGCTGACTGACAGGTCAGGAGAACCAAAAAGCGACAGGCCTACTAGGTCTCATTTTAATATTTGGCATAAGTGGTGAAATTTGCGCTTTGAATGTACGGGCCTGTGTGTTTTGGAGAAAGTCTGTTGTTGGTAAAGAATATATAAAAGTTAAGATGACCAGTTTAAAACCACCAGTTGCCTTTTATGGGTGACTGTCTTTCTCAAGTCAGGAATGAATAATGTTTCTTCACATTTAAATTCTAGATAAACGTTGATGTTTAGATAAATCTCGAATCTCTTTGCTGTCGGCGATATGCCCAACACAGCTGCCAATGGCAAAAAAAGCAGAATGTCAATCGTAACTGGGCCTGAAAATTTTGTACCACACTGCAAAATACTATGTAGGTGACGGAACAATAAACAATTTAAAATGAGTATCAGCACTAGTACTACTATGGTATATATTATTCTCTACCCGAGCACTATGGGAGTTCACATCTTAACCGTAGTGAGAATTAATAGAGATGAGGAAGAAACATGTAAGAAACAAGTTTGCATATTTGAAAAGGCAACACACCAAGACCACCCCACATTCACGTTCAGAGAGGAATTTATCTTAACAAGAAAACACAAACACATGCAGCTGGTGCGAGCACAAAACTCACTTAACTAATATCGGTGCAGTATCAGGTAGTACTAATAAAGAGATGCCCTGAGGTTGCATTATCATCAATACAGAAGTTTATGTTGTTGCCACAAGAGGGCACACTTTAAGCACGTTCAGTACCACCTTTGACGTCATAACTAACGAGAAGCAGTCAACTTTATAAGAAACTTCATTTCTTTATACACGATTGAAGAAATAGCCGATGACTGATGTGAATTGATGTCCTCCTGTAGATACATATGATATTCCATAATAACATATCAAAGAGAATACATAATGCTTTAAGAAAATTAAAGCATACTAACAGTAAATATACAGTACAGATAAACATAAATCAGTATAATAATTTGTAGTTAAAGGATAACTTTGCCATGTACCGACATGGTCACGATGCCGACATACGTGACGTGTACATAAACAACACTTTTCATTCTGGTATATCATCATTTGAGATCTTTTTTAAAATCTTAAGGAATCACATATGGATTGGAAAGTCTCTTCCATAATTAAAGTAACCGGTATCAGAGGCAGATGTCCTGCCATACACGTTGAACCTTGCATGGAAAGTTTCAAAATTAACATCTATTTGACCCGTAGTAAAAGTATCAGAAACCCTTGTAAGCAGAACTTGTCTCTGTGCATTGAATAATGGACACAGCAGCAAGGAATATGAGTTGTAGAGGGACAGTGACACGTGTAAGCCGAAGAGTCAGTCAGGCGTCGAGAAAACAAATGCGCATTTAATGCACTGAGGTCGGCTCTTGGCTGGTTTTTCAATATGTTCAGGTTTCAATGTCCGTATCTCAAGTGGCCGAGCCTGGATGGAAAAAATGAACGTTTTACTAAACGATCGAATATATTCACAGAGGGAGCACTTCCAATATGTAGTGATAAAGTGTTCCACAGACGAGTTGTAGACGATATGAAAGTTTATCCAAATAAGGATGTACGAGTGCAGACTAATGTGCGGACTTCAACATTACGCAGTGGATAATTGACTCTCGTCATATTTACCTGCGGAATCAAGGCTCGCAATTAGGGTAACCCATATAATATCGGTCTTTCGAGCCGCCAAAGGCCGCGAGACATATAAGGATGTGTCCCAAACCCATTGCAAAATATTGGGTCACAGTAGTTATGCACTTTTAGTCTGCAAATCACATATATCATCAGGTATCGCCTGTATTGAAGCTTTACTTTGTTAATAAAGGGTATAAACTTGAAATCTGTTGCCTGACCTTCATGACCAAAATGTTTTTATAGCCTGTCCGGGTAAAATATCCGTTCAAAGTTACCATGAATCCAAATGTGCAGCCATTGTACAAATGCCTGAATAATGGAGCCAGTAAAGATACAAATCCGGAAATTGGAACTGAAACAAAATACTCTTGCAGCTAAAAAATACAGTTGCATGTTCATAAATATTATAATTCGTTTATTATTAAACTAACTTGACATCTTCCGTAGCATAATTGTTTTATTTCAAAGAAACTAACATTGATACAGAACCCTGACCGGCAAGCGTATTATTCCGTTTCCCATATTACATGCCGACTGTTTCCATTATTCAAATTAGATATTCTACCACAAGGTACAAACTGTCGATTGATTCCCGGTACGAACAATTTCAAACACTTATTGCAGGTTGATTTTAGCTACAATAAAGAAGCATCCGTCAATGTGAGTACTAGTTACCGAAGAATATGCCCTTAGCTTACGAAATGCGTCAATATCTGAAACCTATCTTGTGTTTTTGGTCAAAAAACGACCTCAAGCTTCTGCATCAAAATCAATGCAAAACTTTCCGATGCGTTTTGTGACAAATCCGTATCGGTTTCGCGGCCTTCAGCCGCTTGAGAAACCGATATTATATGGGTTAACAGTTAGGACAGACACATGTTTCTAAAAAAATTTAAATAGAATACAAGCTTGAAATATCTACGCCTCACTTCCAGGCTCGATCATCCCACATATTTCAAACTTTTGGCTTGACCAGAAGTATCCATGGTGCCAGATACGTTTCAGGCTGCTTTATACTGATCTGTTTCAAACATAGCCTTACATTGTGCAGAGCGTACTCGAGAATAGGACGAATATAAGTGTAATATATATTTTCCAAAGCATTGCAAGGTAAGAAATATTTACAGGATCTGATGCGACCTAGACGAGAAGCATTTTTATTGTCTATATATATATGTATATAAATATATATATATATATATATATATATATATATATATATATATATATATATATATATATATATGTATATATATCATGTGGCTGTCCCGTGACAAATTGTCAGTTATAACAACTCCACGATGTTTGTGCTCAAGAACGCGCTTCACAGGTTCGCCGTTAAAAGTCAGAGGGTCGTGAGTAGTGTTTGTCTTTTTGATAGACCCTACCATTTCCTTATTTTTGCTGTGTTTAAAATACGTACACTTTCCTTTAATTACCCCAAGCAATGATAAATTGTCATTTTAAGTTCTAGTTATCGCCACAGCTGTTTCGACTGTTTGATTCTTTGAAGAAATGACGTATTATCAGCAAATAACTATGCATTGCATGTTAACTCATCTACTAAATCATTAATGAAGACTAAAACCTATAGAGGTCCCAAAACATAAGATTGAGGCACACCAGATTCTATCTAAGCCCATTCAGAGCAATTAACTTCCAAAACTACCCTTTTGTCAAACTCAGATATGATTCAATCCAACAGAATAATGGATCAGGAATAGGAACTCCAGGCGGATGGTCGCCGTTTTCAATAATTGACGAAATAGGATTTGTTTGTGTTCCAACCGCAGACTTGGTTCAAAGTGAGACACCACTTTTCGGTTCGGTCGTTTTATTACTTACAATGTTGCAACCTTGGCATAACACTCACCTTTAGTCTTCCTGAACATTGCCACAAGACCCTTTCTTAAACGATGATGATAAGCCCAGTCATCATTTTTACCTAATTTCTTGGCTTAACGGTATATGCTCGATCCCCGACTTACATATTATGCCTCAAATGACCGGTCATTGACAGTTTGTCACATGGCCTAATTATGACTTCTTCATCAACTATACACACCACAGTTGCTTCACTCGAAAAAGTTGTGAAACTGATACAAACATTATCAATATTACAATCGATAAACATGGCCTCACAGGGTGCTGATGATAAACATTCACTAACACCGTCACGATGAATACGTGAAAAATGCCATATAACTTTCTTGCAAGCAGTATGTTTTCCGAGCAGAATGCCAGATGATATAAATACATATTCGTGATCACGGGTAGCAATTGGAGAAAAATAAGACACCATACTGTTGAGAGAATCCTTGACAGTCAACACAAGATCCATCAGAACCTGGCCTGTCTGGGTATTTGTTTATCTAAACTGATTATAGAATTATCAAGTTTGGTCTCATTTATACAAGCTACATCAACATTATTATGATGCACAATTAACTCAAGTTCGTCCAATATATTATTGGCTGTAAGACTATTAACATTTAAATGAAGGATATTCAAAATGCTACTGGTGTCGGGACCAGGTTTAAGATGTATGTCACCTGAGAGTAATTATAGCATATCGCCTATGACAAAGGGGGCGGATACATATAAACAAGTGCAATGTCAAACAATGTGCATCTCCAGCTTTTACCAATGCACATGTTCTGTCACATCGCTGCAGTGTTAAGTTTTTGGTACACGTTACAGGGTCTGAAACAGTAGACGTCCCAAGTAGAAATACGGAGGGGTTATCTCATTTTGTCGTTAAAATGACCAACAGAAATATAATTATACATTTAGAGGAACCATATGAACACAACACACAGCACGTGTACTGCAGCGCCATAGTGTTTCTGGCCACAAACATTAATCTATGTCGGTGCTTGGCAATGACTGATAACGCTTTGGTATTTTGAACTATGCAAATGCCAATTGCGTTTGTACCCATTTGAAAACAATAGTTCACAGACACAATCAAATTAAGTATCAAAGAGAAACATATGGTAAAACAAACACAGAATGATACAGAAACCAGAAACGACACAAAATTTTATATGCAGTGCATTGGTAGAAATGCAATGGTTGAAAAGCCAGACCACTGCATAACTCAACCACAGGCCACTACCCAGTACTCGCTGACGCGGTGGCGAGATGCCAGGCAGTGAACACACATATGTATTCATGAACAAAAAGTTTAAAAAAAAGAAACAAAAGCCATAAAGCTGAATACATTTGCCAAAGCTGACCAAAACATGATGCAACCTTGAAAATAGTTTATCACATGTAAGTTAAGCTGATCTACAAGGCTATATGCCTGATACATAGATTCAAGATTGATATTGCTTCAACATTGACAGCCATCTGTAAACCCTGGCGAAGTAACAAAGCTATATGCGAATGCTATAAGTTGGTCTATAGGTTCTGGAAATGTTGAAACTGATATTAAAATGCCACATATGTAAAAATAGTGATGTTTTGGCATCAATGTGCGGTTCAGAGTTGCTTATTAAAAATGTCAGAAGTAGTTGACAGCAACCGTTAAACCATGGCGCAATAGTACTTCATTAATTGTAGCTAGGTCAGAAATATGACGATATATGTTAAAACGTAATATAAATAACATAAACTTCTGTATGAAAAATATTGCCTGTTAAGACAGACCCCACCGCGCGCGCAGTCTGACAACTCCCTAGACTATCGCACGCAGTGGGTGTCCGCTCCAGCAGGCAAGCATTAACATTGGAAACCTGTTGAAGGTGAGACATTATCCATGAGAAAAGGGATTCAGATTCTACAAATTATGAAATTATTTGCACTGTACCCAAGTAGAAGTTAACGTGAACAACAATAATCGCATCCTAGAAAAAGTCATATCAAGACGAAATAAAAGGATCGAACCTGTCATTCCTGAGAAAACTCTCAAGACAATAGAAAACACAACATGCAAGGCATTCGGGCTTACTTCATCTGGACATAAATAGGAAGTTCGGACGCCCTGAAAAGTCACGGATGCACGAAAAATAAAAAATTGAAGTCTGCAAAGTCATAGAAAAAGTTGCAATCTGCAGTATACGTCCAAAAACATAGCTGCATATGCACTGGACAGAAGCAATTGTCAATTTGGAGTAAATATTTGCCAGACTACCCAGATCTCCAGAGGAAAAGGGGCATTTTTTTTTCAGACACCAGTCACAGACTGTAATTGAACATGTATAATGGTTTTCCTGTTATTGTTACATGACTTAGCAAAGATTTATGCCCCCCCCCCACCCCCGGAGGAGGAGCATTTTGAAATCGCTTCTTCCGTCCGTATGCCTGTGTGTCCTATTTAACTTAGTTTCATGACAGTTCACACTCACAAATATCTTGACATAAAGGTGTGTCATGAAACAAAACTAGGTTACTAGGTCAAGTATCTGAGTCACAGTGATACCATCATGTAGAACTACATTACACTTCATGTCCGAGCTGTAATTCCGTTGTCCTTCACGTAAGATTTATGTAACTTTACACACAGATGCATTCAGACATAAGGGTGTCTTGTCCCAAAAGTAGGTTACTAGGTTAAGTATCTGGGTCACAGTGACATATCTTTGCAAAATCCTGTCCGGCCTTTAATTCCTTTACTGTTCAACTTAGTTTCATGTAACTTCACATGCACACATACCTTGACCTAAAGGTGTATCATGAAACAAAACTAGGTCATTAGGTCAAGTGTCTGGGTCATGGTGATACATGCATGTAAAACTACATGAAACTTTATGCACCTGTGTATCTGGACATGAGTGTGTCACGCATAAAAGTCGGTAACTAGGTCAAGTATCTTTGTCACGATAATCGCCGATTTGTATTGACTACGGTCATTCTAAAATGAAACCTGTGATCAGCAAGGTCATAAATGAGGCGAGGGGTGCATGGACCCAGCAGTCTCTGATTTCCTTTTAATTTAGCATTACAGTTGCTCATTTGCTTCAATATATATGATGACTTTTTCATCTTTAAGTACGGTGACAGTCTATGAAAGGTAGCTGTGGCTTAAAATACAATTGGCTAATGTATCAACCAATGAAAACTGTCTAATTCCCTTCTTTTAGCCTGCTAAGAACACTTTTTTGTGACACACTTTATAGTCCAAGCAGTGTTTTGCTACGCCCGTTAAAGGTGGTGTGGCTAAAAACACCGAAGGTACTCATGCTGTGATCAAAACTTATAACAATCTTGGCAGGCCAAGTTAAGGATCTCAATACGTATATTTAGATTTAGACTATACATTTAGTACACGTATTGAGATCTCCGATCAAGAGAAAAAGACACACACTTAACAGGTCACTATCCACTCCTGTACGAAGTTATCGTCATCATTCTTATTTCATATTTACCAGTTTATTTTTGTCTCGTAAGTGTCTGTGTGGAGCTAAACAAATTCGCATCTCCGTATTTGGCGGGGATGTGTTGCCATTTTGGCGTCTGCACTCCTGAACAACCAACACACACAATGCGTTATTCTGGAATATCCACATTGCACAATTTCCCGAAATGGCCCTCGTGTCATCCCTTTTAGTTTCAGGCTGTCCATTTTCGCCACGCAGCCCAGTCACGCCAGGCTCCAGTGACCCAGTCTCGTCGACTTTGGTACGGTTTCCAACTTTTTTCTCTAAGTAACACGTTCTTTGCAGTGGCCACTTTTTAGTACCTTTTGTTCTTTGTCACTGAAAAGTAAGTCGTGTGTAGCTATCATCAGGAGTTTATGCTAATTTTGCCAAAGTAAAACCGTATGAGTCGGTCACTGCGTAACCCATTTTTACCTGTATACACTTATTTGTGTGGCATTCTTGGGTCGGGTTATTGTGAATTTACATGACTAAGGTGAAGACAATTCATTCAGAGTGCATTTGAACACATTTCATTGGTCAGATTCGATGTGAATCATTGTATTCTAAGTTGTTTGGAAGTAATTCAGAAGTTCGTCTTAACATTATTATCTGCGCTAACGACCCGGTCAAAACATTACGAGGGGATTCTAAATGACTTCTTTCCTTTAAATATTCCAATTTGGTTTGGTCAGCATATTTTTATCGGAAACAGGAAGTACACTCGTTAACAAAATCTGATTGATCTTACATCAAAGAACCAGTAGTAAACATTCAGTAATCTGTCACCGTGCATAGTATGATCTGTTGTTACAAGATACGTTTTTCCTTACTGTTTAACTATTTACTTTTGTTCCTCGAATAGTATTTATTTACCAAAGTGCAAATAACTTGATTTCTCATTCGTGTAATGTATTCATTTATTCAAGTCATTAAAACACACACACACATATATATAAACTTGCGCGAGTTTATATATTTGTATATATGTTTAATCATTTTTTCTATCTGAAAATATTTAAATGATATTGGGTGCAAGAGGCTAATTTGCGCTACTCAAAACACACTCCAACCTATCACTTTAGTTGAGTAAACGATATGACATCGTAGAGGTGGCAAACCCGGTTTTCAAAACAACTATATCAGTTAATGGTATTTCTTGAATTTTTAAGCTGATGTTATTTGCCTGCGGTGCTTGAAAAATTTAACATTTTATTGATCATTTAGTCTTCATTTTGAGGGATTTTGAAATTTGCTTTATATCAAAACATTATTTCAACGTGATAAACGTTTTACATAACCACGTACAGCCGTGTTTATTGATATAAATCTTTCTGCTGTCATGGGACTATACAACCTTGTTCATTTGTGCAAGTAGTTAGTTCCATTTTTAGCACATTAAATCATGTCATTTTACTTTTCGCAGTTACATCTCAACATTGTAAGTGTATATTTCCTTTGATATGATATATTTGTATTCTATCAATTTGTCCGCATGATATAGCACACTTGGATCTGATAACTCCTATTTAATAAATCATAAGCTCCTGTCTAAAAGCATCTGGTGCTAATTGTGCTGGTGTTGAATGTGTGTAAATATATATATATATATATATATATATATATATATATATATATATATATATATATATATATATATATATATAGTTTCCTTCGTGGATGGATGTGTAGATGGAAAGTCAGATCAATTGACGGATCCATCCATCCACTTGTCATCATTTTTTATTTATAAATCAAATAGGTAGTGAACCATTATATTAGAAAAGGGCAAACGTGATCGATTTTTCTATAAACAAAAACAAGAAAGAGGCACCAGTGGTTTTATAAAAAGTACGTTCTAAAATTATAAATTCAGCAAAGCCGTGTTAACAATGATAAAAAGGACTTGGTGTCTCCGTATCACATTAACAGAATTATAGGGGTACTGCGGTGATAATTTACAATTTTTGAGCTGTTTCATATAATAAATGTGGACCCATATCAGAAAATGCAAACTTTATTCCCAACTGGATAAGCATATCAAGTTTTCTTAGATATGTAAATGAGGGGTTGTGATGTCATCTGGGCTAACTGCTACAGCTAATGCCATGACAGCCGAGTAAAACTTTGACAAAAACATGGAAACCTGACCAAGTACACATATTCCACTTTTACTATGGATGCAGCAGTGTGTATAGATATAATCAAATTTACTAAACTGAGATATTTAGTCATTTAATGAGGATTAATAAGGATAGAATAATGCAGAAATCAATATACACAAGCTAACAGCTCCTGAGGTTGTGTAATCAACTACTGAAGCAGGTGTCAACTAATATACCACAATGATAAGATCAAAGGGGGTAATTAACAGAGTACACAAGTCATTATGATATGCCAGCTAATGTTGTGTATCTCAGCTTGGTGCCCCCTCAAGGTTTGTGTATTATATATGGAGGGTATCCCAGGTGACATCACACATCGGAACACCTACTGGAAAAATAAAATAGCTCTAACTAAATACCTGTTTGAGAAAAAATGTTGAAAATTTGTCACATGAACACCTAAAAAGACCAATAATGACTAAAAAAAGTAAAAACTTTCACTGCTGTTCCCCTTTAAGGTTAAATTCCCTGATACAATAGTATGGCAAGGGTTTTTTTATGTAAAGAACTTTAGTCTTTCTAAGGAAGACCAACCCTTGCCCTTGGAAGTAAGTGGTGCATGGTCACAACTCTTGTAAATCATTTTAAATGATCAGATATGAATGGGCCTACCGATGCGTTTTACATCAAAATGTGACAGACAGTCCTTTTCTCCTACATGTTCGTGCTTCCAGGACCAAGATCTTTACCCATAGTATAGAAGTAAACCCGCAAAATTCAACTCATCCGATCATATTTAAATCAGAGTGGCCTGTCAATGCGTAACGATCATTTAAGGGCACGGCGTTGCATGACTTACGTATCCCTTTGTGCAAGCATGTTGGACATATGAGTAAATTATGCGAATCTTTTGTCCAATTGCCTCACACCCATATGCAGTGTAGTAAACGCTGCTCACCTTACATGGGATTACTTTTTTGGCCGAGTGAACTGAACTATTTATTCAACATCAGATTCCTCATGAGTTTCCGAAAACATATAGGACACTAGACCCCACTCTTCGTCGATCTTTGGGTGATGGGACTAAGCGAGTAGCGCTGTCCCTACTCGTTCATGACACGGGGATACCGTTCAGAATTGGTCTTTCTAGCAAAAAAAAGAACTAGGTTCACTACAAACCTTGGGGTAATTGGAAAGCAGTTCTGGGTTCTATATACATTCCTCTAGCACATAACAAGGAGGACACTGAAGACTGGACACAAACATAGTAACACATTACCGTTCAGATTGACGTCACATAACATAGACAGATAGAGTGGTAACAGCATACAGGTTTGAGTAATGAAAACAATACACGACACCTCAGATAGGAGAAAGAGGATAAGTTGCTGTAGAGTGCACATTTCAAAGCTGAATAGTGGAGTTTGAGTAGTAAAGGATGGAATGGTAATGGTTTTGATGTGAAATAAATTTCTGCGGGTAGTATATAAATGTCATTCGTAGGGGCAGTGGAATACATCTTCATTACCGTTACCACATAGACTTCTAGTTGAGTCAGCCATTTCAAATAAATCTGAATTCAAACTGCTGCATCGCAGGTGCAAGCGTCCATAAAATACAGCTTCACCCACTCCTCCGTACAAAAACTTATTAATACGTTTAGTTTCCTAAATTTGTTTGTTCTTAAATTCCACAAACTTTTCTGAGTAAGCAATATGTTGACAGATTAATTTTTCCATGGTTAAACAACAGATGGGAAAACAAATAGCTGAACTGGTCTGTGATCGAAAACAGACAGATCCGAACCCCATCTAGCCTAATCACGAATAGGATTAAATAGATATTGAAGAGAATCGTCATTCATCATTTGGCAAAACAGACTTCATTTGCCCTTTCGAGACCAGTTTCCTAAATGAATTGTGACTGTTTGCATCAGTGGTCACCAGCTATAATTCTGGCAACAGCTGACTGAACGTTCTCTGATTGTGTTTATCTTTGTAATGGGCAGATTTTCCAGATAATTATGTACACTGCAGGGGAAAATAGATGCCATCCCTTGTTCAACATTATGTACCTGTTTTGAGGATGTGTTTCAGGAGTTTGTGTTTTTATTATACCATTGCTTTTCACATCTCTTTTGAGAGGAAAAGGTGGTCCTTAGAAGGGCCTCTTTGGTTGTTGTTGTTGTTGTTGTTGTCGTTGTTGTATGGCTGCATACATCAATAACAGGTGTAGCCACTACTGTTCTATAAGCAAGCTTGTTTCTGTCTTGGCATGCCGATTGTTGGCTTGATGTTCTCACCATGGAGAATTTGATCCACTGGTCTGTGAGTCTCAATGCCAGTTGGTCTATGGTGGCTGCTGGTTCTTCATACTCATCCATGATTCGATGGCCAAGCACAGGCCACAAATGATCAATGGAGGAGAGGTCACGAAAACAGTCTGACCATGGCAAAAAAATGATATTGTGTTGCTGTACATACCAGTCGAAACGTTGAGACAGGAATGAGATTGATTGGCTACCAGCAAGCCTCGGTTCCAAGCTAAGCCTTAGGCTGTGACGTCACCAAGATACACAAAATCCAACATGGTGGCCATGTTATTAACTGGTATACATACAAATAAGAAATTTTTAAAAAGAGTACAAAAGATGTGTTATGATATCTTACCTTTATATGTCCTCTTTCCACAGATATAAATCCACATTATGGGTTATTTCCAGTCTAATAATAGGGCCATGGTAATCCAAAATGTCCATTACATTTCTGACCTGTCAGCCATCACTGACCGAAATATCCAGAAGTCATGTACATGTATTTTGATTAAATTTTGTACAAGCAATGTGATGACAAAATATTTTGCCATCTACTGCAAAAATACTTTCCTGATGCAAACAGTAAGATGTAGGTCCAAATTAGAAAGAAATAATCTTGTGACCTAACTTTGAATTTCAACCTCTAAATTCCGCCAATTTGAATAAACAAAACCACATTTTCTACAAAGCTCCACTTTTGTAACAATTTGTAGAATGCTCAAAAATGACTTGCGAAGTGTGTGGTCATATATGTGCGTTATCCGCTTGAAACAATAGCCCTGGATATCATTGGATCTCATCCACGTAGCACTGGCCTATTAGCGTCCCATTCACCATGATGGGAGCTGTTCTCAATGTTGGCTATAACCCCCCCCCCCCCATGACACTCCCTCTTCTGTAGTGGTCCTGTTCAGCCCTACAGCCCTCTCGGAACCTCTTGGATGGCATTCGTCGAACGCTTAGTCTTCCATCATAGAAAACCACGCAGAGTTGGGATTCATCCGACCACATCTGCTGTTCCATTGATTTTTGGTCCAGGCTGCAGGTTCCTCACACCACTGTACCCATCATGTCTTGTGTACAGGGGTGGTAGGGATGCAAATAACAGGGCAGTATGCCCTTTGTTTGGCCGACACTAGTCTCTTGTTAATGGTAGACTGTGATGCTGTGATGTTGCAGGCCTGGTGTCACTGCTGACCTTTCCTTTCATTGGAACCTCTGCCTCCTCACTGGGTCATCCCTCCCATTTGACAGCCCCCACCCCATATAAAGCCCATGGCACCTCTAATTATAATAGAAACACTTTTCACGCCTCTCAGGCCGCTGTCTTGTTTTCAGGACATTTTGGGTCGTGACTGCTCAGACACACCCAAAGCTATCCTGATAATGTTACATAATATTCCATGGGACACTTATATTTTCCATATAAACGTATTTTTAGAGCTGACCATGTTAAACAGATGTGCATGGAATGTTGTAGCAGTATGAAATAAAATCTATTTCTTTATAAAGGATTGAAAAAAAATGTACGAACATGGTCACAATGATGATATACGTGACGTGTACATGAAAAATACTACATTCTGGTGTAGTTCAGAACTGGGAAAATCTTCTGGAATAACACATGCACTGGAGAGTGCCCCCCCCCCCCATTTCAACAGTTACAGGTATCGGAGGTAGATGTACTGGCATACACCACTAGGAATTGGACCTAGTCAGTATTACGTAATGCTTCAAAATTAACATCTATTTGACCTGTTCTAAAAGTATCAAAAACATTTGTTAAGAGCGTTTGTCTCTGTGCATTGAATAGTGTATGGTTCTTTTGTTTTGTAGCGGTTTTTACTTTCAATAAAAACTCCAGAACCTCCTGTGTATGTTCAGTGGAGTATGCTGATAAAGAGCTTACCCGGTGACCTGTTGAAAGGTTACCTTACTGAGAAGAAGCTGAGCGAATACATACATTTACCAAAAAAAGTTTCCGTAAATTTATTTATTATCCTAATGAACTAAAAGCAAAAATGATACAAAATTAATATGTTACTTGAATTCTGATAGCATTCATTAGAATACCATGATGAGCATACAAAAAAAAAACTCCTTGGTGAAATGTTATTTCCAAAGGTGTCTGAGGACGATCAGAGAGAACATGCAATTATAGCCACTGGCAGATGCAGCAAATGGACAGCTGCCAGAAGCTGCAAACTGACTGTTCAGTTATTGAAATTTAAATTTAAATTACCTCGCGTACGCCGTCTATACTCACACCCAGCTGAAATGCTGTGGTTTCCAGTGGCAGTGATGGTATGTTGTCTGAGGGGTCTGTGGATATATTTCTATGTCTTGTCTCGTTTTGCTGTGCCAAGTCAAGGGCTTGCGATATAATGTTGTCCAAAGAGTTTTCAGGAATGTTACCTGTTCACACAACGTGAAAATCATGAGACCCTCCTTTCTGCGTCCAAATCCCCAGAACCACAAGGGGCCTGAACATGCGACTGTTAGTCAAGTGGGTTGTTCTCCTGCATTAATGGAAACCGCAAAAAGAAACGATTGCACGTACAAGCCAGAGGGTCAGTCAGGGGTCAAGTAAACAAATGTGCAGTCAATGCACTGAAGTCAACTCTCAGCTGGTGTAAAAATACATCCAGCTTTCAATGTCAGTGTCTCTAGTGGCCGAGCCTGGGTGGAAAAAAGTACGTTTTATTTAACGTTTTAGTGTATTCACTGAGGGAGCCTTTCTTACATTCAGTGATAAAGTGGTCCACGGACGAGTTGTAAATGGTACAGCCGTTTTCCCAAATTATGATGTACGAGTGAAGAGTTAATGAACAGTTTTCAACATTAAGCAGTGGATTATTTATTGTCGTCATATTTACCTGCGGAATTTAGGCTTACAGTCCACACCTTTCGCTGGACCCGCGTATTCTTAGTGCGCGGTGTCCAAAAATGGGTTTCCTCGAGCAGTCAACCGTGACTCACCTGACAACCCACCACGTGTGCAGACAAGAAGCCAACGCGGCAGGTATGTATCAGGTGAAGAAAGCAGTTAATTATACGGTTTTTTTTAATTGTATGTCTTTAAATACCAATTCAATTTAAATTCATTATGTAAGAGTTGTGAAATGATACATCCCCCTCCCCAAAAACAGGTCCTAAGTAGCATTTCCAAATGAAAAATAAATGCACGGGGGATCCTAGGAACTGGTTGACCCTTGTGACACAACTTAATCAAGGCTAAGTTTACTGCCCCTTGAGATTTAGGTTACGTTACCGTACTTTGCGGTGCGGAAGAACCCAGTTTCTTGCGTCGTTGGCCAACGGAAGGACCCAAGATCAAAATATATGTGTTTTCTGACCACATGATATGGTGTATCGATCAGATTTACTTCATTACTCATTCTGCACATGTTTGTAATTGCATCTAAGTGATCTATGTACCAAACCCATGTTCCAGATATTTTTTATATTGAGATTTTTTTCATGATCTTCGAGTTGCTGAAATACTTGGCTATGCTATATATATATATATATATATTAGAGCCTGAGCAAACCCGAACAACCCAACCCGAGCTTACTGGGTATCAGGATTGAAGCCCGGCTCGGGTTCGTTAGCACTGTCAATGTTGGCAATAAAGTTATGTAAGAAGGTCACTGAGGTTACTTTTCGTACTTGTATATACTTTAAACAAAGCAACAAACGATAACTTTGTTATTACGTGTGTCACATGGGTTGCATTAATCGCCTTAATTACATTAACAATTATAGTAAATGCCCCTGTGCAAAAGGGTAACAGCTATTGACCTCTCTCAAACGTGTTCATGTTTGAATTGCATATACCGAACCCGAACGGTGCCCGGTTCGGGATCAGTAATGTGTACCAAGTACCAAGTACCGGTTCGGTTTCAAAGTGCATGTTCGGTCAGGCTCATATATATATATATATATATATATATATATATATATATATATATATATATATATATATATATATATATATATATATATATATATATATAATGCCCTCATGCATACAGTCTGTTATGAACACATAAGATAGTCACTCAGTGAATAAGCACGGTCCCAGTACAAGTAGAGAGGTCTGTTATCTTATAAATGGAACTGAATGTGATCCAAAATTCCAATTCCAGTTTCAGGCAAAAGAGCAGCGTCGTGCCTTCTGACTTCCACTGGGCCTAACAGCTTTATAATCAATCGATTTGGAGTCACAATGGATTAGTATTTTAAAGCATGTGTCCTCCTATGAGAATTGTGCACCTCCTGTTACAGACTGCCATGACAGTCCCAACTTTTAACCCCCAGCAATTGACCACAGGCAGCCCTGACACATCACAGGCTTCAACATACCTACGCAACTCAGGCTCTGCAAGCTAAGATTGATTCAAATAAGTTAGGGGGTATCCAAAGTCATTATACACATATTTCAACATACTTTTAAAATCACAGACAGTCTGGAAAAAATAGGAACAAGGTCTACAGTTCTGTTTGGGTAGGCAAGCCGCCTTAACGTTATACATTTTTCAGTGTGCTCATTAGATATGCAGCGCCAACAAGGAAACACATAGTACCATTATTCATCTAAACTAGACAAAAAATAAGAAACGCAAGTAAAATTAGTGTCCACTGAAATTGAAAGTTGCGTATCTCTTTTTGCCTAGTATATGTGGAATACTTTGGAAGCTTGTAGCAATTGAAATTTTTAACGGCCCTAACTTGCATTTGCTTTTTAAACAAAACGACTATTCTGTGGAATATGCATGACATCACCATCGGTACTAGAGGCAAGAAAAATTGAAGTGGCTGACTTTAAATATGTATTTATGTATGTATGTATGTATGTATGTATGTATGTATGTATGTATGTATACTGAACCCCAATGAAAAGTATCCACATGCCAATTTTGAAGTATTTTATTGTTTATACTTGAAACATTTCATACCTACAGTTGCGACTGAAAGTAACTTAACCCCTGCGCGCGAGCAACCCGCGAGCAATTTGCGAGCACGGCCAGCAATTGCCCCCGAGCAACCCGCGGGTTATTTACAGATTGAGTCCGTGTGTTAATGCGGGTGCCCGAGCGGGCGGGTGCGGGTGCGGGCATGAGTTGCCCCCGAGCATCAATGCGTGTCCGTTTGGCCCGCGAGCCCAGCTGCGCCAAGATGAAGTTGACAACATCTATATACCTGCATGATATTATACAGTTTGTACGTACATGTACATGTACAGTTATATATTTCTCTCATTTCGGAGATACAATGAGTATGATAAGGAGCGTTACTCACTTTTTCATTTTTTTGTTCATTTCATTGAATCCAACATTTGCTTCTCTCTTAAACTCATATAAGTATGAGCAGCAGATGTCTCACATTCACGCACACACACACACACACACACACACACACACACACACACACACACACATTACTGTTATGTAATCCGAGTATACAGCTCGGAATTTTCCAACTGATTACATTATTTAGTTGCAATTTAATATGTTGACACGTCCTATTTTATAAATGACACACAAGTATTAACACTTTATACATTTATTTTACAAGACTATATATACAGGAGCAATGTTGACCACAGTCAATGAAAGGCATAAAAAAGTAACATTGCAAAATCTTGACGGAGCATGTGCTGTGCCTTTTTTCCTCTTGTTTTTTTTTTTTCTTTTTTATTGTTTGTTTTTGTTCTTGTTTTTCTTCCTTTTTTTTGTTGTATCGGCCCGGGGCCTGTACACAATACACTTATCGTATCGTATCACAAACACACACACTTGTGGCGTGTCACTAGTGGGGATACATCGTTTTTCACCTCATAAGACATACATTGTAACTGGGAACATCATCAAGTGGGGACACACACTACAACTGGGGACACACACTTTTAACTGGGGACTTCCCGTTCTTTACTGTCCAACCAAAGACACAAACCAATGTTCTTTTCCGCACAACAGGGGCAATCCTCATTATCCAAGTGGGGCCATTATAACATGGTGTTTAAATAACAGATATGTGTGACTTCTTCCATATGCAGAATAGTAGAGAAGTGGGGAAGTCCTCGGTTGAAAAATAGCCCCAGTTAGTTTGGAAAGAAGAGAAATGTGTCCCCAATCGTATAGGGTGTTACAAACCTACACCTACACACACACACACACACCCACACACACACCTACACACACCCACACCCACACGCACACACCTACACCCACACACACACCTACATACACACACACACCCACACACACCCACACCCACACCCCCACCCACACACACACACAGACACATACACACTCACACTCACTAACGTACACGTACTTGCATGTCGATCCCCAGGAGGTATATTTTAGCAAGGAGAGTGGCCTCCAACCCTCCTTGATTTTGGTGTTAGTTTAAACGTATTTACTTATACTGGATAGCCCAACAGTACAAACATTGTCTAATTTAGGGGTTCCACAGAGACGGAGACGTGCAATAATATATACAAGACTCACAGGACAATACAAATCATGATAATATGACTATGAGATGACCGTGCATGATATAAATTTGACTACAAATACCAATATAGACTTGATACAACAATTGAACAATACGTGTACACAGATGCATGCAAACAAGCGTACGCACATGTTTACACACCCATATGCGATGACCATAGGTGGTGACTGAAAGGGAGATACTGGCCCGACCATAATCTCTCGCTCCCGGTGTTCCACGGTATGGCCCGCCGGGGGTCAGGCGACACAATCTTAATTTGCCTCAGTTCTATGCAACAAGCGATAACCATAAATTTGCGAAAAGGCTCTGAATTTCAATTTCCAGATGGTGAAAATAGAGCCGCCTCTATCCTCACCGTGAAAATATACCAAACTGTACCATCACCGCCATACGGTGAAAATAGACCAAACCCTATCCTCACCGTACGGTGAGAATAGACAAAACTCCCTCCAAACGCTATTCTCACCGCACGGTGAAAATAGACCAAACGCTATTCTCACCGTACGGTGAAAATAGCATCGTTCTTTCTCTTTTTTATTTCGTTTGATTTAAACATTTTTGTTCATTCTGGATAGCCCCACAGTACAAAAAGTTGACTAATACAATGAATTTGCCAGACAGGGAGCGACAAAAAAGAATATGTACAACATGCAAGGGACATCACAAAATTACGTAAGCGTATGTTACACTAATGAATGTATCAACACATATTGTTAACAGGATAATCAATCAGTAAATAACTTGAGAACAAAATAATGACATAGTGTCGACTAATGACCAGAAAAATGAGAGAAAATAATTAAATAACATCACCACCTATCCAATTTACGTCTGATTACACCCCCCCCCCCCACCGGGGGTGGGTATAGGCTTAATTAGGAACTGGAAGGATCAGAATAAAAACTGTCTAGTTTCAGCGATATAGTACTGAACTGTTATAAAAATTGTTTGAAGCAGATCAAGCTCTGTGTTACCCCAGGGGGAGAAAATATAATTTGGGAGGCAACATCGGATATTTCTTTGTCACGCTAGTTATAAAAAGTACTAAAGTTTGAAAAATGCAAGGATAACGATGAGCGGGGAAAAGAATTTGTTTAATGTTAATTTCAAGTCTGTTAAGTTTACATTCTATATCAACTGCTTGCATGTAAATGGAATTCTGCCACTTCAGATCTTTGATTACAGTGGGACACCGTTCCTATCTGCATGTACAAGCAGGTCGGCGCCGAGACTGTGTTGATGCTGTAGCTTTATCTTCACGGATCGGTGCCCAAGGTGTGCTAAATGCATGAAACCTTGATAAGGCACTTTCGGCTCTTTCAAGTTTGTACAATCACTGCCTACTTGGTTGCCTGAGAAGCAGACTTTTTCATGTGCTGATGTTTATTTACAGATAAATTTTCCTGGAGGTAGAAAGCCTGCTTCACAGACAACCTGCTTGGAAGACCAAGCGCCTTGGACTGGTGACTGGGTCCAGTAGCAGATAAAAATGGCATGAGTCAGCTAAGGAGGCAAACTCAGTCACCGTCTGCTGTAGAAATACCCGAACTAATGTTTGGATACAGTAATGGCCCAAAAGTAAAAGCGCCATTTTTTAAGGAAAAACTAAGCAAACCCCTCCTTGTACTTCCTGACACATTAATGACGGGCTTTAACATTCACACTGTAATGCAGGTACTTCGCCGGCTGAATGACTTTGCAGGCAGGCAACCTTGAATGTGACTCGTTCTGGTCGAGCATCACTGTGGAATTGCCCATCCCTTGCTATTAACAAAGAGGAAGAATCCAACATCTTGAGATATACAATGTAGTTTAAAATAATTGCTGTTTTCAGTTTGCATCTGTTGTTGCCTCTGTAGATAGACTGTGGCTCCTCCAGAGTGTTTTTTCCCCGTTACAGTAGCGCATGGAAGTATTAAATTAACGGTAATACGTTCATGAGCAGAGCGCCAACAATCTTGCTCAACGGCGATGCCACCCTGCCCCTTAACTCGAGGATACCACGGGTACGCATGATCGTTCCAGTTAAGTTGGGAGAAAGGGGGTCAATTTAGAGCAACTTCGCGGTGGGGAAATTTATAATTTAGGGGTGTTTTTTTCCAAGTAATCTCCGCGTAATTGCCTGATATGGTCTCAAATTAAAAACATCCGCGAAATTGTTTTTGATCAGTTGGCTTGTCCATAACCTTCAGGAACTTTTTCTGGAGTCAGAATATGTCGGATATCTGAGTGTCGTTATAATGAGGTTTCAGTGCAATAAGTAATGATGTACCTTTATAAAACTGCCCTGTGTCCAATTTTTTAATGCAGATCCCCCCGATTAGCATATCTTTTACAATCAGGTGGTGATCAATTTTTAAAAACAATCAAATTAATGTCTTAATTGCCATGCATATACCATCCATGGTCAATCATGAAGACGATCAAAGCTATTAAAGTACAAAGGAAAAAGGTAATTTGGCTCCTTTGTGTATCTGTTTTATGCCGCGGTTATGTGAAGTCGTGCATATCGTTACAAAAGTAAACTGTTGCGATTTTCCGTGCCATGTACATCAAAATGAAAATGTCATTGTACTTGTAGTATTATACTTTTTTTAACTTGTCCTGTTGAAATTGAAAGGAGCAAGTCAATATTTTCATGCGCCAAATATTCATATTTGAATAAGCATTATAGGTAAGTAATAAACAAAACCCATTTCCTTGAAGTCAAGCCCAATCTATACGGGTGACGCAAAATCTCCATGTGAAGGAGGTGCTGAAAAATAATATGTTTACAAACACTAGGATTATATTGATAGTGTCAAAACAAGTATATTTTATGTCACTTTGAATGTGGACTTTGAAACAAAGGAACGTAATAAGTACAGATGCAACAAGTTTTGCCAATTTCAAAGTTCTCTCTCCTTCCCATTCCGGGCTCCGTGGCGTGACATAGTGATCATCTTGCTGTGTTAGCCGATTGCTGTTGTGGCACTCCACGCTCAAAAAAAAAGGAAAACTGGTCTGCTCATGGAAACAAAGTTTGTTTCTGCGCAGTTAAATGACACTTGAGAGAAAGGGGGTAAAGGGGGGGGGGTTTCAGTACGCTGATATAGGTAATTATTTTTGTAGAGTACGTAGTACGGAAAATAAAAATCTTTCCAAATTTTGGATAGTACGAAGTACGTAAAATAAGAGGGCTTCCAGTGCGCCAGTACGGTAAATAAAAAACCCCAGTGCGCCAGTACGGGAAACCCCTTTCCCACCCTCTTGAGATGATACAACCTGTCTGGTGGTTACAACCCCCCTCCCCCGCCCCCATTAAATTAAGAAATATGAATGTATGATCAGTCAATCAGTAAGTCCAGTGCAGTACACGACTTGATTGCCGTCTAATTGAGCTAATTTCCTTATCTCGAGTACTTCATGACTGCCATACGCACCGCTATTTTGCGATACCCGCTTCATGGTTAATGCCGAGATGCAACCTGGCGGACCAATGAAATTCTGCTTACCACACTGACCAGCTGCCAATAACAATGGAGTCTGAGGCTAATTTCAGTTACCACTTGCGCGCCAACATGCAAAGAGAGCATAATAATACGAAAATCATGAATATATAATATACGTTTCGCACAATGGCAAATTTGGGCTTTCCCTCGTCACCTGACTTTACTCTAAATTCGAAACTGCCATGAGTGGAAAAGTACATTAAACTTTCGAGAGGGGTTGCCGTGAAATTAATTTACCATATATACCTATATACCGGTCTGGGCATGTGATGGTTCATGTCATCAGTGCTTCAATTGGAATTTGAACAATTTTGGATGCAGGACAATCAAATTTGCTTCATTGATACTGAAAAGGTACTATTTTGTGGTTTGTGTGTTTATTTTTTTTGTTTTTGTTTGTTTGTTTGTTTGTTTTGTTTTGCTTTTTGTTTTTTGTTTTTTGGTGGTAGTTAGTCCTTCCCATTCTGGGCTCCTTTGCGTGACATAGTGTCCATCTTGTAGTGTTAACCGGTTGCTCCTGTGACGCTCCACGCTCAAACAAAAAAAAAAGGGAAAAGTGGTACGTTCATGGAAACAAAGTTTGTTTCTGCGCAGTTAATATAAATTTTTCTTGACACTTGAGATGATACAACATGTCTGGTGGTTACAACCCCCCTCCCCCGCCCCCATTAAATAAAGAAATATGAATGTTTGAATCAATCAATCTATTTGTAAGTCCAGTGCAGTACACGGCTTGATTGCCGTCTAATTGAGCTAATTTCCTTATCTCGAGTACTTCATGACTGCCATACGCACTGCTATTTTGTGATACCCGCTTCATGGTTATTGCCGAGATGCAACCTGGCGGACCAAAGTGATGCTGCCTCCAATGCTCCATGCGTGCCCACAGCCCCTGGGTAATGAAATTCTGCTGACCACACTGACCAGCTTCCAATAACAATGGAGTCTGGGGCTAATTGGTAGACGGGGGTAGGGTGGTTGCATAAGTTTTTTTTGGGGTGGGGGGTGGGGGGTGGGGGATGGTAGTCAGTCGTGATCCCCCATATTGAAGTGACTTGCATTTTAAATACATAGTAATGAGGTCTGGGTGAAAAAATTATTCATCGGTTCTTATGAATGCCAACAGTGCAAAAACAAAAACTCACATTTACATGAACATGTATGCAGCATTAGAGACTGGACACATGCAACCATGAGGTCCAAAAAATTCCAGAAATCCACATTCTTCAACTTTATCCCAACGTCTGGGAGGGGGGGGGGGATGGTCTCGTTATCGAATTTACCAGCCAGGAATCACTGGTGCCTTAAGCCAAATGCTAGTGTTTGTTTGATTTGGCTAAAATATTGTAAAAACGGCTATTGAATTGTAATGTAAATTTATAAGAACATGGTCAAAATCTGTAGCGATTGCAGTCTTATTTCCCGGTTTGGCTTCAAATTTTGAAGGCGTTGATACATCCCAGCTGGCCCAGCTTATCTCTACTGAGTGCAAATCGATCACTTGTAGATCTAACGTTAGAAAAATCTGGTCTGATTTTATTCACAAGTACATGGACTATTTACAGTTTTTCATAGACCCATGGACCTCGTGATAACAGAGCAAAATATGCGGGAGCATCTTGTTACTAGGAAACGTCTGCATTGTGGTTCCTAATTGTTCTCAAATTTAACTCCTTTCCAAAATAAACACACATGAGTCAAATCAATTATTAGCAGTGTATTTCTTTCAACAATTAACATGTAAACTACTCCATTCACATTCAATAGTTACTCTTCTCTCGAATGTTCAGCAAAACAAAATCGACTTGGGTGTGACATTTACTTCCCCGGGGGTCACATGCAGGCCTAACATATGTGTAAAAATAATAATAATGTGGCAAACGGAAAAAGACATACTCAAATAAGCCTATATCTACATATGGGTATCTATAGACGGATACTAGCCACTATCCTTCTTTTTGGGGGGAGGGGGCTGACTTGTTGAGATGTGCTGGGGGGGGGGGGGGGAGTAGATTTCCAGTTAGATAATGAATAAGTTTAAAGACTGAAATATAGTATGTATATAAAAGGCTTGTCCTGCTGGTCTTTCCAGTGTGCCCGCGGGTTAATCAGTACCCGCGAGCACATGGAGCTCCCGGGTGAGCGTGAGGGTGCTTGCGAGCAAGGGTGCGGGTAGATCAGAAAACAACTGCGAGCAACCCGGGGGTGCGAGCCCGAGCAAAGTGTGAGCAAAGTGCGAGCAATTTGCGAGTGCGCGCAAATTTTGGTTAAGTTACTTTCAGTCGCAACTGTAGACGTGCTTAGAACTTAACAAAGCATTCACTTTTCTGGCGTAAAAATAGTGTCACGCTCTACCGACATTAACGTCACTTACAGGCAAAAAATTTCATTAACTGCCCTAATTGAAAGTCACACAAATTTTTCTGTTCAATATGGGATGTGGCCACCTCGAGCATCAACACATGCTATACATCTGCGGCGCATACTGCTGACCAGGGTTTGAATTCTGTGTTGGGGAACATTATTCCATTCTTCCTGCAGAGCTTGGATCAGCTGGTTTCGGGTAGTAGGCCTAGGTGTCCTCCGTTGAATAACTTGGCCTAACTGATCCCACAAATGTTCAATAGGGCTCAGATCGGGTGAGAACGCTGGCCATTCCATGACATTGATGTTGTTCTCATTGAGAAAGTTCATTGTTAATCTTGCAGAGTGTGCACGTGCATTGTCCTGCTGAAAGATCGCCAGATCTTGATGCTGCTCCATAAATGGGACCATGTGCGGCTCCAGCACCTCATCAATGTACCGCCTAGCATTGAGGATCCCTTGAATGACCACTAGGGGTGTCCGGTAGCGGTTGCTGATGCCTGCCCACACCATGACAGAGGGTCCACCCCATCGATCTGCCTGACGGACACAGCCATCTGCATATCTCTCCCCAGTCCGGCGCCACACACGTTCTCTGCCATCTGCTCTGCTGACACAAAAACGGGACTCGTCAGTAAAAAGGACGGTATTCCACTGCTGGTGAGTCCACCTGGGGTGTGCTCTACACCACTGCAGTCGTCTTTCTCTTCTGGGTTGGGTCAGCAGGTTACCACTGTAAGGTCTTCTGGCTGTTAGGCCACTGCTCCTCAGTCGCCTCTCCACAGTAGAACTACTGACAGGACGGTGATTCACCCCTTGAGTCTCACGGGCTGTTTGGGCTGCTGTACGGAAACGGTCTCGCAGGTGCATCAGCCGGATGTGACGGTCTTGGCCAGGTGTTGTCACTCTTTCTCGGCCAGGCCTAGGCCGATCATCTACGGATCCAGTTTCTTGTTGCCGTTCAATTAGTCGTTGGATGGTGCGCCGAGTACACCCCATTCTTTGTGCGATTTGAGTGATTGGGACTCCACCCTCTGCAAGCCCCAAAGCATGGTGTCTTTGACCTTGGCTCAGACGCGCCATGATCGCCTCAACACACCTGAGACCACTGGCTTTTTTCTTGGCTGAACATCCCTTTTTAAAGCCACTGAAAACATCAGGTCATTTTAGCCATCCAATAGGAGTGGTGGTCAGAAGCCATATTCGGTGCACAAAAGTCACATGCATTATGTAACAACCCAGCAAAAGTTAAAAATTTGTCCTGAATGACCCTGATGTAGGCTCCAAACCATGCATATATGCACACACAGTACTTAGTAACTTACAAAATTAATGTGTTAATTTTTTTATGTGGATACTTTTCATTGGGGTTCAGTATATGTATGTATGTATACATTTTTTCTGCCTGAACGAAACAGTTGTGCCCATAGAAACGGCATGCATTATATCCCGATATCAGAATTCAGAATAGGAAGATCGTGGAGCAGACTGTATCAGGAACATATAATTGTAAGCAATGGATTTCCAAAGCCTGAGGTGACATGTGGAAAATTATGCGTACTTATTTCAAACTTTTATATGAAAATGGGAAACATCAACTCGGCTCCTTGACAGCCATTTTTTTCTTAACTTGCATTTCTGAGGGCATACTTCATTCTATGATTATACTTATTACTTCTACCTCAATGATAAATGGAAGCCTTTCCCATGCAAACATTTTGAATTTATCAGTATAGACCTCATGTATATTCTGCCACTTTTGTTTTATTTAAAAAAAAGCACCACAGTTGATAAACGCCATGTGTACACAAGGTATCATATAAAAATTGGAGAATCAGTGTAAAAATCTTACTTCGTGTGGGGATCACTAGTTTCGCTATCAACACGTCTCTCTGTGAAATAGCACCAGCCATGGCTCATTGACCGGAAAATCCCTCGCCAGGGTTTACGGCCGCGTTCTCGAAAATCTCGGGAAGTAAATATTCCTGTCCAATGTCTCATACGTATGGGTTCCTTGAAGGTCTGTGTCATTCATTTTGCACTTTTGTAAAGCTTCATGACAAGGTAAGTGAGGTATTGACTTCGTTTTCTGCTCCGCTGATAAAATTCCACCCTCAAATTTTGTCTGCTGCCATTGCCGTGCGAGAATTGCGTTTGCGCATGCGTTACTGAAGCGAACATTTTTCGTGCTGTTGTTGCACATGGCTTAATTTTTCTTGTAGGCAAGTGCATGCATTTGTGTCAAACAAAGGGTCATTCCATAGGTAGGTCAATGAGTTTTACATGTGCAACTGCAAGCTTAGGGTTCATGTGCACTGCAAACATGGCATACCAAAGACACTTCCTGGACCTACTGCAAAAAGCTACAAATTGTGGTAATCTCAAACTTTCTGAACACTTCAGTCTCACTACAGGTCAACAAGATGTTATTTGTAGCTCCTTGAATGGAAACACCACTGCTGCTGTTTCCTTCACTGGCCATGGCAAGAGCAACATGTTTATTCTGCCACCCCTTTTGTTGAATGAGGTAACTTACTTGCCACTATAAATAATTCAACAATCAGTTTCATGTCTCACCCTTTTCTCATATTTTATTTGAGTTTAACATTAAATTATTATTCTCATCATCATCATCATCATCATCATTATTATTATTATTATTATTATTATTATTATTATTACTATTATTATTATTATTATTATTATTATTATTATTATTATTATTATTATTATTACTATTATTATTATTATTATTATTATTATTATTATTATTATTATTATGAGAACACGTATTTCACTTTATTTATATCACTTTATTAGAGCATTCAAGTAACATCTTATCCACATAATTATGTTATACTCTTCATCAACAGTTTCATGATTTACTGTATATAATATACTTCTGATTGAATCTTTACAGTTCTGCCTTGATTTACTTTATATTTACTTTGACTTTGTTTTGATTAAGTAAAGGTGATTAATGATTAACCACCCAAGTGAATGGTAAGCGACACATAACCCTCCCTCTCTCTCTTTCTCTCTCTCCTCTCTCTCTCTCTCTCTCTCTCTCTCTCTCTCTCTCTCATGTCAAATCAGAAGACTACAAAAGAGGCTATGGGAATCTCTTGTGATATCTTTCGACCTAGACATGAAATGTTAGATGATGAAGTGCACAGTCAGTTTCATGTCAGGGCATCATGAATACAGAAGTACTTACATCATGTGCAAAACTTGTTATTGTAGAGTTTATTGTATTGTGTAGTCAGTCTTTATATACTGGATTTGGTTGCAATTGATATAGTTAAGCATCAGTCGGGGATGCGTGCAATTGAGTCCAGGAACAGGAAAGAAAACAAGCAAATTACGATGAAAAAATCCATTCAAGTGGTTCCTTCATTAGTCATGAGAAATACAAGTGCATCAAGAAGACTGTTATGGCTTGGAAACCACCGATTAGGAAGAAGTCAATAAAAATTATAAGATTGTATGGCTGTGTATAATAAAGTACCCCCCCCCCAAAAAAAAAGAATGAAAAACAAATGACAAAAATATATTCCACATCAAAACCACACAACTACTTACATAAATAGCCTGTAGTGAACGTATGTTAACAAAACAATAGAAATATGCAACCATTAGGTACCTAATAGGGAAGTTGCTTAAAAATATAAAAAATATCAAGGGGGTGTATTTTTTAATTTTTGTATTTATTTTATTATTATTATTTTTTATTATTACTATTATTTTGATTTTTCACCTTTGACAGATATCAGATGTGGGAGAAGTTCAGTTGTGTTGACTTCTCAAGAGGATCTCCTGACCACATCCTATTGATGGGATCCAATCCAGGATAACGATATATGGAAGGACAATATGTGTCGGATAGCACTAGAGGAGGCCCATTTTGCCTGCATGTGGGGCAATGAGAACAGAGATTATGTGCGCATCAATACTCTTTGAAGTATTACTTCCCATGTTCATTGACTGTCTGTAACAGCTACACGTACGACAGGTATTTATAAATCATTTTTGGATTTTTTTTTTTATTTCATGACAAAGATGTTCAACTTTTTACAGCTGTCCCATATCGACCCAAGATATTTCCCAGTTGACACTGCTAAAAAGATCAATTTTTTTCAGAAATAACTTGGTATCAAGATAAGTTGAAATGTCAAGATGTCAAGTGTGAAAAGGCCAACGTATATTATAGAACAAAGGCACATTGTATGGAAGCATATGAAGATGCCAGGTTTTATGCAAGATCTTCGGCATACTGCAGTCATGTAAGAAGTCATGATACCAGAATAGTAAGAATGCATCATGCATCAGTCGGCAAGGGTATGAAAGATTTTTGTTGTCATAACATTCTGCCATCTTGAAGGCAATGTGCGTCCTCTCATTTTTTATAATTGCCTTTTGGATGGGAATTAATGTTTCTGACATTAAATATGTATTTCACTGGGGATGCAGCTAATTTGTACTGAACTTTTGACAGGAGGTATGTAGGGGTGCCAGGGAAGATTGCCAAGGAGAGGTACGCATGCACATCACCCTTAAAAGTCTGAATAAGCTTACACTGATGATGATTGTTACAAATGTGCAAGTCTTTCTGCAATGATGGCAAGGAATGTGCGAGGTAAACAATCTTGAAATAAATGTAATTACCAGGTATTGACATGTCTGTCATGGAAAAAAATAGTGTAACCCGGTAGGTTATCCAGCTCATCACTGTGGTAAATGTGCGTGCATTTTATGGCCATGCCTTGCAGGTTGCAGAAGTAAATGTAAATGTACATAGGTCACCTTCAAAAGCAGCAGAGTGTTAAAACTTCATGCAAATAAGTATATGAAGTGCATGATAAAAAGAAAATTTAGCAATGTCATCTTTGTTGCGTCAAACATGATATTTACCTTCAGTGGTCATGGCCTTGTATATGTACTCGGAATTGTATTACGACCACTCTGCCATCTTGTGGTGTATAATTGTACTTCCTTCAAAGTTTCTTTGCTGTTGAGTGTTGCTGTCCGGATCGGTCTTTTGTCAATTGACCATAGAAAGGTGTCTTAAACCCCTTCTAGGGTGATATAAAAAGGCTAACATGACCTTTCGGGGCAACATCGCATTGTGACTGCTGACGGGCGCTTTTTTGTAAATGCTCAAATATGGCCCACTGTGTACGTTTTCATTGCAATTTACCATTTTGGGTTTTTCACTGATTTTTCCCAATTACAGGGAAATGTTTAAACATCTGCAATGTTTTTCCTAGCTTGCCAATATGGGAAGTCCATGTAAGGCTTCATTTCTGCCAGTCGCTGCCATATGTTGTCTGTATATTACTGTGTATTTTGCGCTGCGCTTGTCAAGTCAGCTTACCGTGCTGATATAGAAATACATACATGTAAGTAGACGTGTAAATGTGCACGTACAGGGTTCCTCAAAAGTTCGTTCACCCCAGTGGTCATTGTGTTTGTTTGTCTGTCTCACAAGTGGAACACTCCTGGTCCACCAGGTGTGGTGTGGTGTGGTTGTTTATTCAGATTACTTCTCCAGTCCCAGATTATAAATATCTAACTTGAGCACTGTATTGATCATTTATTGAAAGTCAATAGAGCGTGTGTCAAAATGACTCGGAGGAAATCTGGAAAGGCCACATTTTCAGAATCTGAGCTTCGTGCGCAAGCCATTGCCTTTCAAAATGCTGGGGAATCCTGTCGTAAAGTAGCCAGACTCCTACGCAGAAGTGTATGATGGGCTAAGTAGTGGTGACAGCGAAACAAGTTAGGAAATTCTCTCCATGATAAGCCTAGATTTGGATGTCCATCAGGCGTGACTGCCAGGGCCAAGGAGGTGATCCGCAAAGCCACGGGTAAAAGACGCCAGTCTTGCCGTGGACTGAGCCAAAGGCTAAAAGTATTGGAGAAAATCTTTCCAAAGATACAGTGCATCGGTATTTAACAAAGAAACTAGGATTCCAAGCTTACAAAAGACATAAAACTTCCACAACTTACAAAATTACTGAAAGACAAGAGAATGGCCTTTGCAAAAAAGTATGTCAAACCATCGCCTAAAGACTAGGAGAGCTGGATATTCTCTGACGGGTGCCCTCTTTACTTGTTTCCAACACCCAATAGTCAAAATGACCGAATCTACACTGATGTCTGTGAAAGGATTGATCAAGCTAAACAAGTGAAGCTCAGTGCCCATACTATGGTGGGGGTGAGGGGGGGCTACATCAGCATCAGGTCTCTCAGAGCTTCATCTGGTACCTCAAGGCACCACAATTAAGGCTCAGTACTACGTAAATATTATTCTCAAGCAGACCCTACTCCCAGTTCTGACAAGAAGGGAAAAATCAGGGCCCGTTACCACCAGGAAAATAGTCCCCCAGGCGCTCAGAATGGGTCTTTGTGCAAGACGGTGACCATGCTCCCACCGCCCGGGTGACTCAGCAGTGGTGTGGTGAGCGCATCCCTGGGTATCTACATAAGGAGGAAAGGCGACTCAACTCAATCCGATTGAGAACTGTTGGGGGATTCTGCACAGCCAGGTGTTCAGAAGTCCACCTCCCATCACAATAGAGCAGCTCAAATTGAATGTCAAAAAGGAATTGGGCAAGGTCAAGCCCTCCGTTCTGAAGCAATTGCTACATTCCATGCCAGAATGTTTGGAGGCTGTAATTAGAATGGAAGGACAATACACTAGATATTGAATGGAATTAATTGGTTGAATACTCTTAATTTCACATGACATTTTACAAAGTGCACTTTTGAGATACCCTCTGTTTATATTCGCTTGCATTAAATACAATTTAAATTTCCTATTACAGCGTATGATGTCTTCAGCTGTGAAATTTTGATAGTAGCATGTCTCATTGCATAAAGGTGTCTATATATATTTCATGTACCGAACTTAATTAATAAATGACTACATGCCTTTCTCGTGTAATTTCAATTTGTATGGTCCAAAGATAGAAATTGGTTGTAATATATTGTATGATGGTCAATATCGCGAAATAATTAAGATTTTTGAAGTGAAGTATTTACAATATTTTATATTACTATGACTCAGTATAATGTACTTTATATTTGTAATAAAGGTTCAACGGCGCGGCAAGTATACATGTATACGTTCAAATTACATGACTCAAGTAAATGTATACATGACATGAAATATATTATTACGTATGAATAAAATGATTTTCATGAATATGAATTGTATAAGTTTCTAAGTTAAAGATGTCTTGTTTATGCCAAAATAGAGAAAAATAATGTATTTACGCAGATAGAGGCAATCGTGTTCAAGAGTTTAAATGAAAAAGCATTACAGATATTGATTGTATTAGTGAAAATATGAAAGCGCTTCAGTTTTATGGAACTCGCGGACATGACGTGTGGTTAAATGTGCAGGGTATGCCTATGGCGAGTCTTGTACCTTGTGTCGACGTTTTCGTGTCTCCAATAAATGGTTCACTTAATTCGGTCTACCTATGTGCTTCGTGTTTTGCGTGAACATGAACAGGGATGACAAACATAAATAATACAAAAGTGTGATTTATTCATTATAAATCAGCTTAAATGTCTGGCGTGGCTTTTCTTATTTTGTCAAGTAGCATCACATATTGTAATAGCCTAGCCTGAAGTTTTCTACACTTTTATTTCTAATTAATTATCTTGTGAAACCCTGAAAGCTGTTGTAATGTCTACCCACAACAAAGTCAAACAGTTTTCGGGGGGGGGGGGGTAGTTTGCCGTCACAGGTTTCTCCACATCATTTTATATTTTTGTTTTATACTTGGGGGACTGTGCAACATATGCTCCCCTGACATATATATGGAACATATTGTCCAGACTTTTCCTCCAACGCCCCAACAAATTTGCGAGCTCTGTTTGCATGGGCTGGGGGTGTACCGTTCTCGGCTGAGTTTCTGAAAAAGAAATTAGCAAAATAAAAGCACATTATTTCATGCAAAAATTGTACACACATTTTTACAAATGCATGTTGTGTTGTCTATGTATTACAAAATTTAATGTGATTAATTTTTACAAATTGCCATTTATCCTCTCTCAATCCATATGTACCAGTACCATCCAGGGCCTGGCGGAAGATCAGTGCTGCTTCACTGAGTCAGTGATCATGGCTAAAGAATAAATAATTCAAATCAAGTTAGGAAACCTGTAAATAGCAGTCGCCTGCAGATTAGGGGCGTAAGGTACGGTTTCCATTTATCCGTCATTCACCGTCTGTTATCGGTCTTCCGTCATTATTTCCACTCAACGATTTTTTCAGTACAGACTTTGCCTTTCCATTTATCAGTTTTATAAGGGGACGCAGGACGTTAGATGAAAACTCTCCCGCTAGGGCTGGAATTCCGCAAAACGTTTACAGTAGGCCCGACACCTAGCATGGCTCCCGCCTTGTCAAATTTACCGCTGGTCTATTGGTTGAAGCGTACATGGAAGAATTGGGGAATGTCAAATTGTTAAATCTAATGTCATGCAAAAAGAATCAACCAAGGATAAAATGAAAACATGAGTATTGGGCAAATGATATAGTGAAGAAAAAGGAAAGGTTTGGTGCTTTCTTTCGTCTTGTAAAAGAACTGGTATTTGAAGGCCAAAAAATTCAAGAGTATTTCACATTATTTAAAAAACAATTTGATAAAGTGTTGAGCTTTGATGGACCATCACTTATCAAGAGAAATCGGACAAGAAAGGCCATGTATGTGCATAAGGATTACGTCCACTTCAACTGTCAACGGGTACTTGCAGATAGTAGTACATCACATGGCAGGCCAAAGTGAAAGCAAGTGACGCAAGAAGCTCGGTCCGTTTTCACCGCCGTCCGTCAAACAAATTGCTCCTTAGGTAATTTTTGACAGTTTGGAAAAAAACGAACGGTAAACGGAAGAGGGACATATGGAAACTGATTCAGTGAAAAGTACTGAAGGGAAAATATACGGATGCAGATGACGGATAGACTGAAACTGCACCTAAGTGCGCAAACTCGACCGTAGGTATATGTCCAAATTGGGTTCTCTTGCAATTTTGATGGTCCAGACGGTTATGTTGTTAGGTGCGGCGTGAAACTTGAGTATGCTCTTCTCGTCAGATGTCTATGTGTTCCTACTGCCAGCTTGTTTCGATATGAATTTTGGTAAGGTCCTCCATTAGAAATATACCCGAGCCTTTAAGTCTTCGCGAGCCCTCCACACCGGAACTCTCATCTTAGAACTGCTGAAAATAAATTTGATGGCCTGATTTGAGCTAGTTGTCTTTCATCCAACACGGTGAGATCTTTGGTTATCATCGATGTGAATTTTAATGCCAAGTTTGTCTTAAACAGGTGTAACAAAACTTTATCTCTGTCTTTCCCCCCCCCCCCCCTTGAATGCCTGACTATCTCGGATTATGACGTAGGCAATACTGCTCAAGTGCATCGTGGGCAAGATAGAACTCACGCAACCCATCAAATTTCTTAATCAGAAATGTTTGTAACTGCAAAATTTTCTATTGTAAACAACAGTGGAAACAGGATAATTCACTGGCCGTTGGCTGGAATCAGCTCTGTCGTTAAGCACAATATCATCAGAACCATTTTCTATATTACCCATGATCGTTTCCAACGGCGGCAGAATCAATCGAAGGCGAGTCATTAAAAGTCACCACCAAAGGGCACTCCTGTGGACTGTCAGATACAATTTCGTCCATACATAATTGTCCATATCTGCACGCACACATGAGTGATACTTGACGCCTAAAACAAATAGAAAAGTGTAATTTTTAAGGTGCTAGGTAAAGAAAGATTTTAAAAATATATAGCACTTGCGCTCCAGACAACTGCTCCATATTCCAGGATATGTCAAAATAAAGAAAGATAGAGTATTGCTGGAGAGTTTGTGTTGAGCCAAAACTACAAGCATTGTTAAATAGTTATCATATTGATTCCTTCAGCAGCCAAATCATTAAATTGGCTAGACCATGTTAAATCTGAATTGATTGTTAGCTTGAGTGTTAATGTTCAATTTCGTCAGTGATGATGCTGCCCATGAATACTGGATCTGCGTACTGCAGAAGCTCTTGTTTCTTTAAAATAACCATGTTCATAGTTTTGGTGAGGTGGAAGGATACATGCTGCTGCTGGAACTAAGCCTCAACTTTCTGCAAGGTAGAGTTGAAGTGTCGCTTGTACCATCGGCGTTATCCACCTCAATGAAGTGAGTAGTGTGATCGGCAAGCAATGGTATGGATGGATTGCCAATGCTTACAATGTCATAAATGTATATTGAAAATAAAAATGGTTTCAGAGCAGTTCCCTATGGGATGCCTTTTTTTGTATTCATTTATTTTACGTTTTCTTTCAAAGTGCAGATGCGTTATAAGTCAAGTGCAATGTCTTTGGATGGGTGGGGTTTTAGATGGGGTAAAGCATTATTTTCAATGTCAAAAGTTGTTTTTTTTTAAAACGGAGCTCTCATTTGAAACAGCGCTCAGGTACAAATATTGATTATAAACTTTCTTACCTTTGAAATAAAAAAGAGGAATATATAAATTTAACATTCAGCTTATAAGAAATCGTGTGTGTGTGTGTGTGTGTGTGTGTGTGTGTGTGTGTGTGTGTGTGTGTGTTTAAAACAAAAAGTGCGTTTTCTTCAGCATTAATGTCTTGAAGACAACGACAGCATATTTCGATCAAACTATGCTACTGAAGTCCTCATAAAGTGTTAAATAATGCCATGTGAACATTTTGTTGGGATAAGCCTGTCAACCATCATCGAGGCAGATGTGGGAAAACCAGCGATCTCTCAAAAAACTTCAGTAAAAGCACCTCCGATAATATGCCATTTAATTTATTTCAATTGTAAGCTTGCCTGAACTGTTTGTTTTTCGATCAAGGAAATCAAATTTGGAAACTCAACCATGGCCCAGAAAAATTGAAAATCAGTAATTTTTTGCAGCTTTGGCACATAACACGTACCGAAGTTGCAGCTCAGCAATAAAAAAAACTCAATGCACCTTCTGTATTGTTGGCCAAAAGGAGTCTGCGCGAATCTGTGATCGTATAGATAAAACGTATTAAGCACTAGATTTGACCTATTCTCAGCACAAAACCTAATCCCAGGTGAAAGCCGTATTCATAAAAACTTTAAGGATAAGATTCGACCTACTTTAAGATGTAAATCTAAGCAGGTCTCTCAGCAGTCTTGGCCTAAGACTTAGACAGACAAAATGACATTCGTGGACCTAAAACGTCGGTTAACCAGAGGGGCCTAGTCTACAAGTAATGATACCCCCATTTGGCAAAAGAAATTGTGTCACACAACAACATGCACACACTTATTGCAGTAATGTATTGCATTTCATTGTGACTGAGAGATGGCAAGGGCGGACTGTCTAACCTGTGGTATAAAGCAAATTGATTAAACAAATCAAATTATTGATCATATTATTATTTTTATTGCTATTCCTAACTAACAGGAGTTAGGACTAAATGTTTGTCTGTGATATACTATTGAGTGTTTCTTCCACAAAGCTGTAAAACTTACTGAAAAGAAATATGAATGCAGCGGAAGTCCTCTGTTTCAGAATTTAATTTTGTTTCATTTAGTCTAATTGTCCTTTTTCAATATTCCATTTGTTTTACTTTTTTATAATATGCCTTGGCATCCTATATAAACTGATAGCAAGAGGCCCATGGGCTTAATGCTCTGTAGACATTACAGGACTCTGCTCGATGTGTTGCATTCACATGCCATTTTCATGTTTGTACATATATTGCCTGGTGACCTTGACAAAAAACTGTTATATTCATATCATAATTGCGCATAAATGTACAAGGCTCAACATTAACTAGTTACCGTTGTCAACTTAATAGGCCCTGTGACCTTGATAAAGTAGGTCAAGATCTTCATATTGTGTAATATTGTAGTTGTAGCCATGATGCATACATTCAATAAACTTGGTATGACTAGCTTCAGTCTCTGTTGAAGTAATGATTTTATGCGTTTCAACATTGTTGGACTCATAACTTCCATACAACTTAAGGTGGCACCACTAGTATCGATCTTGTTTAAGACATTGACGTCTCCCACAATCCCTTCCAATTCAACGAAGATCCACTATCAATTAAGAATACAAGAGCATTGGCAAGAATTTCACAGTTTGGCCCCTTATATTACATAATACTATAATACTATTGGTGGCACCATGAATATTGTTCTCAACCGACAGTTTTTATATATCTGCTGTTAGTGGTGAGAGTTATACGCACATATGTTGAAAATTGTTGCATTCACAATTAATTTCCATGTGAATGTGTTGCCAGGTGACCTTGAAAAATAGGTCGAGGTCAGTCGAATTAACGCAAAATATTAGTCTTGACGCATGGTATATTTGATATGAATTTTGTAAAATGAGGTTTTGTGAAAATAATTAAGTAAATGTGTTTTTCATCTGTTTTGGCAAATTCTCCATACAATACAAGTGATGTCGCCACAATTACTCCGCCTACAATAAAGTTTTGTCCCTGTAATAAATACACAATGTTCTATTTACATCATAATCGCCGTTAGATGTACAAGGCTCACTATCAGCCAGTCACCTCTGTCAACATTATAGCCGAGGTGACCTTGTAAAAGTAGATTAATGTCATTAATATTGCATAATATTGTAGTTTCAGTCATGAATCATATATTCTATAAAGTTGGAATGACAAGATACATTCTTTGCTGTAATAATGATTTTATATAATTTTAAACACCTTTTGACCATAATTTCTGTACAACTAAAGGTGTTGCCACTAGTATCGACATCAATCAAGATTTTGAACGCCCCCCCCCCTTCCAACAATGACACAAAATTTCATGACGATCCACCAGAAATTTAAAATGCTAGAGTGGTCATAATATTACCACATTTTGACCCTTATTTTGTATGAGACGGTAGTTGGTACCACCAATATTGAACTCGACCTAGATTCTGAAATTTATATTGGGCTAACTTAAAAACTGGGGACGCATTATGCTAACGTGCAAAAGTTTACAGATGGACAGACACGAGCGGTCGCATATGCTCTGCAACCTTAGGTCACCAGAACTAAACAGTGAATTACCATGCTGGATGCATCATTAGTATTATTTTAACCCCATAGGTACAACACCATCCAGAAAAAGACTCCATATAGGCCTAATCCATAAAAGCAGCCCTATGAATGGGGGAGGGGAGCGGGGGTAATTGTTTACTCATATATGTGTCATTTTATGTGTGTACCAACACAGACGTTCTGTTCCAAGGGAATTTGTTCTTCCTCTATTTCACCAGTGACACGACTATCGGTACTTGGGAGAGAAATATTAGTAGAAGCTGTTTAAAAATTTTATAGTTAGTGTAGCCGTGGATACTTAGATCAAACAGTTAGCGCTCCATATTATACTTGCAACCACCGACAATCAGCTTGTGCCTGCAAACAAGATGTGTATGTGCCAAATTATTTGGTTTTGTACATATAGCAGTGTCATAGATATTGGGGTTCGAGGTTTTATTACCTCAAAAGTTAATTATGGCCATCTCCAGTGTTTCAGTTCGTTGCCTGATAACTCTTAATTCTTTACAGTAATTTCCCTACAACATTATACCTGAAAACATGCCCTTTTTGCACCTCCGTTCATTGCAACAGAAGTACACATAATTATGTCTGTATGTATGTGAAGCCCAAATGTTGGATCTACTGGCATGTATGTTGGGCTTGTTCATCTTTAGACACATTACTGCGGGTATAAAATTTAAATTTTCAACAAGGGGCACTTGGCAAATTCAAAGATGATCATCTTCAACATGATAAATAGAGGTTTCATTCTAATATTTTATCTTGATGTGGCATATTGTTCGGACATTAACCACGGCACACTAAACGGTTTTTGGTATATGTAATTCACTCTGGAGCTAAAAATGCATTCGGGGCTGCAATAGTAATTATGGTAACAAGGCCAGATTTGATAAGCAGGACATATGGTCATTTTGTCTGGCGTACAATCAGCCGGTTGTTACACACAGGCATAGCTTCCGTGGTAAATGAACAACCTGGCCGTAGCCCATAACTTATAGCCATTAATAATTGTGTGGCAGAAGTGCACAAAACAATGCAATCAGTATGCACCACTATTCGGGATAGCTCAAAATCTTTCAAATCACCCGGTCACCAGCATGTACTTGTACCTGTCTAACTGCATTTCGTGCAGCAGCTTTCACATAGGTGAGTCGTATTGAGGAACACAAATCTGAGCCATTTCTATGGCCGTTGGTCGTAATTCTAACCTTAGCGTGGGGTTGAATCATGACGGCCTTTTCCAGATGGACACCTTTTTTCCAGTTGACCTCCTCCGGGTTAATATATGGCATTTATATAGGTGCAGTATTCTAGGGCACTCGAATGTATCAGTTATCATCTTTGACTCAGACTGTTATCCTGGGATGCATTCTGGTAGCTTGCCCCAGTATTTTTATTTTTGTTTTTTTTTTTGGTACCTTTAGGCAACATTTGTTTTTATTTTCAAAGCATCCGTCATCATGGACAGGTGTGGTATTTGTAAACTTGGAATCACTATTGATGTACATCCACCTGTCTACGTCTATTGCTTAAATATGGACACGTTCACAATGATTTCAAAGTATATCTTTCACTTCACTCCAAATTTCAATCAGATGCCAGGGACGTTTAATGTCTTAGGCGATAGTGATAGAGGTGGAAGTAGTAAGGTCATATATATGGTTTTCTGGGCCAAAAAGTATCAATTGTAAAAACACTACTTTCAATTAATGACAGCGATATTTCAGTAAAGGATCGGCCAAAATTAACATCAGTAGAAACGCCAACAAAGAACAGTGACGACCAGCATATACATACCTGCACGAAAAAACGACATAATATATATTATAGCCATTAATATAGCTTTTCATGAGAAGTTAATCAGCATAAGCAATACCTTTTTGCATAAAGTTAAATATATAACCCCTTCCAGACAGGTCCTGTGTAAAAGGTCACTAGCCATATGAATAATTCTGAGGAATCCCCGTACACAAGTCATAGTATCAACAGGAGTTCATATATTCATATATATTGGACCCTATTTCTAATTAATTATAAACAGTCACCTTTAATGTGTAACTGCCTGTCTCAAGTCAGGAGTGAAATTAGTTTCTTCACATTGGTTTTGGAAGATGAATGTTGGTGTTATAGTACCTAAGGCTTGAATCTCTTTGCTGTCATTGTTGGGTTAAAATTTATGAACATGGATAATGTTGTGTCTGAACTATTTGATATACATGATACTTCATGTACACCAAGGGCACTACACATTTCAAAACAAAAAAAATAAGAGTTAAATAAATTACCATGATTTTTTTTCTAATTTTAAATAAAAGATACCAGTATCTCCTTTTCCACTGTTGAGACCTAACAAACAAAAGGGAACGATGATCGTCTAACAGGAAATTAATATTTGCAATCCTGTACCCAACATGATCCGAAAGCACTGAAACATATTTTGTTGTTGTTGTTGTTTTTTTGTTTTTTTTTTTGCTCACGCCACGAAATTTCATCATTGATGTCTATATATATATATAAGATTTTATGATTATATTCTAACTTGCCACTCTGACACAATTTATCCACTCTCTGCGATTAAACCGTGCATATTCGATACCCATGAGGTATCTGGAACAGCATGAATAGTGCATAATTGCAAACAAAGGCAGAAAATAATAAAGAAAAAACGTAAGAGCCAAGGAACTGTAATTGTTCCCCTGCTCGTAATTTAATTTTTCCTTTTCCCTTGTTTTCTAGTAACACTTTTATTCTAACTTTCTGTTTAATTCAGTTGCTTACTATCACCTCTTTCTTTCTCCTTCGTTTCAACTTCTTTGTTTTAATTTGTAACTTTCCTGTAGGCAATCAATTCGGCAATTAAAACTTAAGACTTCTGAATTATAAGTTCTTGATGGGAAAATGCGAAAGCACCAGAAAAGAACTGTTAACTCGTAAAAAGACTTTGAAAGTCAATTTATTTAGCTGTACTTGCCTTGTCAGTGACATGCTTTTTGTAGTTGCTTTTGGTTATTTTCCAACATATTTTGCCCGAAAAGAATGTTTTCAATCCCAGTTTAACGACATCGCGGACAACATTGAAATAATAATGAGGCCTTCTATATTACATTTTGATGAAAATGCACATTCGATATCAGCATGAACCTCTTAATAATAACAGGATTGCAATTACCAGTATATTTGCATGAATGTTGCTGTTAATATGTATCTGCATATGTGTGTGTGTTAGGGTGTGTTGTGTGCGTGCGAACCTGCCTGACCACTTATGACAATGTCTTGCCCTCCCTTTATTTCATTCATGTCGTATTGCTGCTTTGCAGTTTAGAGCATGCTTCATTACTCTCTGAAGAAGGGAAACTGCAGTATACTGAGGCCACTCACACCTTACTCCTTCCGCTGGCTCGGTGTGCAACATGGCCGTAACAAGGCGGATTATATTTTGTACCATTTACAGCTGTGAATGTGAAAATAAACTCAAGGGGGCTTAGAGGTGTACATGTGAAATTTCAAAGCAATCACTTGAGTGCTTTTGGAGACGAAGATTGTTTTTTTTAAGATTTTGCTCCTATATGAAATATTTTTCAACACCTTTGCCTTATCTGCATCACAAAAATCCGTTAAAAAAGATACATAACAGAATAATTTGGATACAATTGGTAGAAGCCTATGTACATTGGAAAAAAGTGTGATGATCATACAACTAATTCTCCAAAGAAGTCAAAAATAAAATATTCTTCATGGATGGTGCAGGGCGACCCACCGGTAACATAAGATAAAGTCAGCTAACTGAACGGTCAATGAGTATGAAATTTGCAAACTTAGTCATTCATGACCACGTCAGACACGTCATTAAAGAATTGAGTAAAAGATGTAATGAAAACAATCACAAACTAGAAGTGCATATACGTAAAGGTACAAAAAAACAGAATGATGGCTGACATGTATAAATAGGAATGATGGAAAAATGACTATCGTCTGGTCAGATCTGCCAACAAAATTGCTACCCTCTCTAAGTCACTTTATAACCCCCCAAAGTAAACATCTGACCCTGAAGTATAATATACTTGTCGCCTTTACCGGGAAGTATAGCAATAAATTTGTATGCCATCAAAAATCATTACCATCCCCACCCCCTTAGCGAAAAGGTATCCTTCAAGTAGCAGACATTGTCCCATAATATGTAAACAATTTTGTACTTCATTCGAATCTCCATCAGCTGATGAATAATAAAATACTCGGTCCTGTCTTTTAAAATGTAAGCATGTATAATCAGTATGGACCAGCACAAATATATTTGAACGCCCGTGCTAATGCTGTTTAGTTCATAGTGCCAGTATATTTGGAAAATATATGTATTTTTTTAACGTTAAGGTATCAGTGGAAAAAAGCAAATAAAGCTTCAAATTTATTTCTGGATGAATAGTCTGAGAAACGATCTGCGAGAACGAGCTAGACTGTTCCAAAGCCAAATGAATTCATCCCATATAATATTGACTTTCGCCCCTATGGGTCATTCAAAGATATTCATAATTAAAAACAACACATAAAAGACTTATAATATATCTATGAAAAATGTAAATATTTTGTGGACTTATTTCTTTGTGAATTTCAATTTCTTATTTTTGATTTATATACAGAATCAAATAACGATATTGCAAGAAAAATACAGATGTTTATTCCTCAGCCGAGTTGTGACTCGTAACACTAATAGATTTTTATTAGACCACAGGGTATTTGATGTACATTCAAGAACCATGCATAGCACATATATAAGGCGCACATCGCATGCTCAATACTAACCATGAGTGTAGACGAAAGGGGAGGAAATTACAATACATGTCGCAGCCACATTACACGACATGATCAGATTCATTACCTGTTGTGGGCCGGTAAATTGACCTGCTCCACCTTTCCCAGGCGAGGGTGCTTCGTCTTGGATGTACAAGTCTCATTTCAAGTGGGCAGAATCATATTCCTAGGCTGAAAATAGAAATAAATAATGCTTGCAAGTCAATACTAAATAGTTGCACATGAATAAAATAGGATGCAATAAAGAGAATGACTACAAAATGTCTATATATCTTTAAATCAGCAGTGACAATTTAAATTCAGCTGCATGCAAATGTTGCAAGGAGCAGATCAAAATTTCAGTCTATAAACATAGCATCATTTCATCCTGTGGTTAGCTCCATGAAAGTGAAGTGCAGCTTTATGTAGATTTACAAACATACGTAATACACGTTTATTATATTTTGCCACTAATATTCATGGATATATGTTACATCGATCTGTGTTGACATGAAAAGAAAAACTGAACACACAATCTCAAATTTAAAAAATTTTACTGTATACCAAAGATGATAAAGAATAAGGTCTCTATTCTTACAGAAAGTTTACCTCACTGTCAGAATCATTGTTCACAGACATGTGTTATATTGTATTACGTACAGCACCTCCATCATCGTAAGCATGGGATCGACGAGGAAAAGGCTATATGACGTACACTAAGTAAGAAGTCAATATAATTGCTTTTTATAATAGGTAAAGTGTAGACTACCTACATATATTTATGATAATTCATTTACACAAGGTGCAACAGGTTCTTCGGGTTTTGTCTCCAGAAACGTAACATACCACATTTTATTGCCAAATTAAGATTTGTTTAAAAAATTTAACATTATTATCATTACTCTGTCGAAACATTAGCTCCCAACACTTGAAAGTATACATATTTTGACCATGCAAATGGTTGAGTAGAACATATTTAAATTTTTAATAAATATCTAAATGTACCATAATCAGAAACAAACGAGAGAGTATTGGGAAACCAAAAAAAAAATGCGTGCAATGGAAAAAAACAACTACTACATGCCTGCTCAAACGAGATGCACATCATGCACCAGTCCATGGAAGGGGTTTACTATGCACTGGTTACCCGGCCACTATTATGTCACAGCATTACATCAGAACGGAACATTATGGGATGGATAATACACCAACACTTACATAATCAGATCTCAAATCTCAGACATACAGATAATAGGGCTAGTGCTGCTGAGTTTCTAGGATATAATGCTTTTTTGACATTGATATGCGTATCTTTGCACTACATATGCGCGTTTTAGGTCCTTTTTCATTAAACGAGCCTGTAATTTGTTAATAATAATAATAATAATAATAATAATAATAATAATCATATTATTATTATTATTATTATTATTATTATTATTATTATTATTATTATTATTATTATTATTATATTATTTTGCTTTACAATTGTCAATACATATATAACGAGTTACATGACAAGTGACTCTGTCTTCACATAACCCCGCCTATTGTAGCACTTGTATATCACTATAAGTTATTGCAAGGCCTTCAGAGATTCATTACTCACAATACCTATACTGTATATTTTCTCCATATCAGCAGAAGTATTCAGAGTCATATGGTAATACTAGTCTTTGCCTGATCACCTTATTTTGGGGGGTTTGTGGCTGTCCAATGAAAACCCGATTTGCCAGGTCAATTATCTTGTCTGTAGATAGGTTGCCAGTTTATGGTATGGTGGAAATTGAAGATATCTGTTGATGAGAGCCCCTGTGTTCAGTAATGCAGGACGAGAAAATGGTGTGTTTCATATATTCCCCAATTCGTCATTTGCTCCATACAATATATTGTTAAGCTCTGTTGGAATCAAGAGCAAGCAAAAGTGTTTCGTCTTCGACTTATCAACTGATATGTTAGTATTCTGGAATGCAAGAGAGGGTACACTCACAACTGTTTTTTTTTTTTTTTTTTTTTTTTTGGGGGGGGGGGGGGGAAATACACGTGTGTTTTGTGGAGCTGTACCATTACAGACAGCCTTGGTGTTAAACATGGAGAAAAATAAGGATCAGATGTTAAAAGCTTGTACATTTATATGTATTGTTACTTTGAGGGTCATGGCTTTTAAATTTGTGCATACTTCAAGACAGAGGGTATGTCCAGTTCTATTGGAAAGTGGTTAGAGAAAATAGCATATAAATATTTTGACACGGCAGGCAACTGACGCTAGTGTTGACGTTTCTGTGCACTGGGCAAATAATTTGTAGAAATCCTATAAAAGTCTATTAAGGCCAGAAAATATGTCCCCAGATATCAGGACCTTTATTATCGCCGACGGCAGCCCTCTGGTAATAAATTTTATTTTGAGTTGGTTATGCCCATATGTTTTGGAAAAACAAAGTCAATGAAGAATATTTCACAGGTTGAGAGGACTGCTTTAAAACCACCAGTTACCTTTCATGGGTGACAGCCTGTTTGAAGTCAGGTGTGAAATTTGTTTTTGCTTATTGGCATTGGAAGGCGAATGTTGTTGGGTTTTTTTACAAACCAGAAAATGATGTGTCTTTCTTGAACCTCAATTCGTCATAAGCTCTGTATAATATATTGCTAAGCTCTGTTGGACTCAAGTGCAAGCAAAGTGTTTCTTCTTCGACTTACCATCTGACATGTAAGTATTGTGGAAAGCAAGAGAAGGTACATTCATAACTTTTTTTTAATACATATGTGTTTTTGTGGAGCTGTACCATTACAGACAGCCTTGGTGTTAAATATGGAAAAAATAAGGATCAGATGTTAAAAGCTGGTTCATTTATATATATTGTCACCTTGAGGGTCAAGACTTTTAAATGTGTGCATATTTCAAGACAGATGGCGTGTCCAGTTCTGTTGGGAAGTGAATGGAGAATATTGCATACAAATATCTGACATGGCAGGCAGTTGGTCCTAGTGTGGACTTCTTTACGCACTGGGCAAATAGTTGATAGAAATCCTTTCTACTAAGGCCATAAAATATGTCTCCAGATATCAGGACCTATAATATCGTCGATGCCATACCTCTTGTGATAAAATTTTATTTTGAACTGGTTATGCCTAAATGTTTCGGAAAAAACAATGTATTTAGTTAATGAAGAATATTTTACAGGTTGAGAGGACTGCTTTAAAACCACCAGTTACCTTTTATGATTGACTTCCAGACTCAAGTCAGGAGTGAAATTCGTATTTTCTTATAGGTTTTGGAAGGCGAATGTTGATTTTTTGGTAACTCTTGAATATCTTTGCTGTCATCGTTGGGCTGAAATTTATGAATATGGATAATGTTTTCTGTACTATTTGATAAATATTTCATTGACTATCTTGTGCTATGGGCTGTGTTCTCCGACTCATAATTATAAGGGAGATAGAATGTTTTAATAATATTCTGGGTAAAAAAAAAAATCTCACAAAAAAAAGATGTAGGCCTATTTTCTTGTTTTACTGTAAATTCAGCTTACTTGCAGGGCAGGACAACCAAAAAGTGACTAACCTATGATGTCTCTTATTATCTTTGGCACAAGTGATGAAATTTGGTTTTTAGTTAGTAGGCCTGTATGTATTGGAAAAACTAAAGTCTTTAGTTAATGAAGAATATTTCACAGGTAAAGAGGTCTGGTTTAAAACCACCAGCTACCTTTTATGGTTGACTGCCTGTCTGCAGTCAGAAGTGAACTTTGTCTCTTCATATTGTTACTGGAAGATGAATGTTGATGTTTTACTAACACTTGAATGTCTTTGCTGTCGTTGTTCAGTTGCAATAAGAATATGGGGAATGTTCTTTTCCATTATTTTATCCTGCTCAAAATCCATTATTATCCATTTTTAAGTCGTTTGTCCAACTCATGTAGATAGGATTTGGTATTTTGCTTCGTTGCCAAAATTTACTGTTAATGAGAGTCAAATTCGAGATTCTAGGTAATAGCCAAAATTATGCAACAGCATGACCTGTCATATTGCTGTCAGCGATTTTTCTTAACAATATTCCAGTAGATAAAAAAGAGACCCTTCAACAAACATGTTGTCAGAAACTGTTACATTCTTCCTGGATAACTTACAGAATTTTTCCTAAGAGACCCAAATTCATTGAACAACAGATAAATTTAAAGGAAGGTGAAGTAAATGTTAAAGCACTTTGACTATGAATACTACTAATGTCTGGAGGGTCATTGTTATTTTCAAAGGTCTAAATACTCCGACTGCAACCTATATTCTCTAAATTCATATATGTCATTCCCGTAACTATATGAGGGTATGAAACACATAACCTTGTATTATGTTATTGATAAGTGCAATGGTTAGCGTTTATTTCCGGCATCTGCACACGACCTGACAGGGTTGAATTAAATAACATATGCCTTTCTAAAATATGGTCGCCATTTCTATTCTACCCATTCAAGGAAGGAAGAACTGGTACATTATTGCCGCAGCAGAGTTTGTCTCAGAGATCTGCATGGAGGATGAAGAGTCCCGTTACTGTCCATACTTTCATAGGTTTACAAGTGACATAAAAGAGATATATTTAATTGTGTTTTGCAGCTGCAACACAAAGGCATACCTCGTTATGACACATACAGACGACTATGAAACTATAGCTTTTGAGTGTAATGCTTTAATGTCATATAACCATACTTAATAAGCCTTTTACACCATTGGAAATCTGGCATTAGAACAATAATAAAGTATGCAAGTGTGAGTGCCTGGTCATTAACTCCGCATTTCACAAGTGAAAGGGCAGAGCAGAAGGATACACAAGGAGAAGGCTGCCAAAGATTTGCCACCGAGTGTATCATTCAACTCATGCAGTGCACGAGTTTCATGCAGAATACATGGCTAAGCAGTCATTACAATTGTTTTATTTCTTATTTCTTATTTCTACCCCATGTATGTCAAGTCCAGACTCTCTATGACACAAATAGTAGATAAATCAATATTCTGGATGCCCGATGGGGATCAGTCGATCCAAAAACAAGCAGGCAACAAAGGAAAGCAAGGGAAAGAATACTCTGAAAGAAAAATGTAATCTGAAGGATTAATATGGAACCATACATATTGTGTTTAGATCTCAATAAATTCAGGCGTAACCTCTATTGTGGCACTATGACACAAACATGCATTATGACGAACATATAATTCATTAGGGTTATATATATCACCTCCAAACGTTGATACAGCAGCACCAAACGATAATACACTATTCAGAGATGTTTTTGGATGCCAACCTTGTATTTATAAACCTACTGAAGGCAAACACATGACATCAACTGCATGAAGGAGGATGATGCTAAAACGTAAACAGACTGTCAAAAAAGGTAAGAAGTAAGACATCAGGGGAAACATACATTATATTCCATCGATTTGTTTATTGGATCCAATCCCGAAATAATTACACCTTGCCAACTTCTGCAGCTTTACCTTTCCTGCATATAGAGGCAATCATAGGAAAGGTTCTATGCAGTTTTATATTTACTTTTAAAATGAATACATTTATGCAGAAGTGAGGGTAAATTAGCAAATGGGCTCCTGACGTATGCTGTTGCCAATACTGAAAAATCAAGATACCATATCAGCTGTCCATAACTGTAGGCACACAAAAATAATACTTATTTACTTTGCCTGCATATAGCATAATACAATATGTAAGAAGTCGTGGTTGGCATAAATATGGATGGTTGTGTCTTTCTAACCAAACAGGCTCCCTCTGAAGATGCATTGTTTTATCTAATACATAGCATCGCATAGGAGGGGTTATTACATTAACTGTATTTTCAATGCATTATTATATTTACATATGGTGTGGTTTTTAACATTAGGATAATACTAACAGCAACTGAAGTCTACCTGTGTATAACGGCACTGTACCATTATGACGGAATATGTTAAGGCCCCATATTAAATGTCTGTCTACACCTGTAGTCCAGGTGAACTGCAGTTCGTACTTTCATGTGTGAATGTGCTCACAATTCAGCACCAAGGCAAATTGATATTGTACTAGGAAAGAATATCCTGATAAGATAGCCTTTTGGATGGGTGCATCATATGATTTATGCAGAGTCTTGAATCACAATAAAAATAAATACAAGGTTGAAAAGATACAAATAAATACTAATGACAGTTCGATATGTTATTACTTGTGCAGTGTGCAGTAAATAGTCAGCTAGTCAGCTGCTGAGCATATATACAAATAAATTAAAATGCACCCCCTCGGTCCATTTGAAGGTGCCATGGCAACATGGCTATACATGTGGGGGCCCTTCAATGGTGAACATTGACATTGCCTCTTCCTCTCTTCCTTGGATGAAACACTGACAATGGTAAAATAGAGCATGAAGCATTTTGCCATTATAATTACACAACTGTCTTCATGTACCTCTGTGTGGCTTACTGTCGAGTTTAACGAGGTTTATTGAACCTTAAATGGGTTTCCCGATGATGTGATGGTAGTAAAAGTTCTGCATGAGCGTATATATATATATATATATATATATATATATATATATATATATATATATATATATATATATACATATATATATAGCCTCCTGAACCAAACAGAACCAATTGCAAGCAAATCACAATCGCCGAAATGATGTCTTATTTTAGAACACAGGCCAGCATTTGCATTCGTTTTAGCACATAAACTACCAAGAAGCGGTGAAAACCAAAATAGATATACATCTATCATCATAAACAGTGTGCCTGGAATTGATTTTGGCTATAAACATGCCTGACTATTTTCAGGTTTCATACCAGGCAATCACATGAATGACAAAAAAATCTGTTGAGGATATAATATGTTTATCTGGATTTTGAGACCTTTTCGAAATTACTACAATACAATGAAAACGTAATAGAATTAGTTTTGTTTGGAGTATTAAGAATACTGTGGAATTTGTCTGAAAAAAATTTTCATTAAATACTAAAAGTATTAACTGCTTTTGACATATTGTCTACAAATTTGCCCATAAAATGTGAAAGAAGCACCTGGTATATAATTTATTTTCAAACTTAATCGCAATGGCCATACAAATATTAATATAAGAACAAAAACTGCTTTGGATCTGAGAAATAAAACACTGTTTAAGTCAATAGTAAACATATAACTCCCAATGAATGTCTCAGTCACGGTAGTTTTGGCTGCCACGGTAGTGAAGATCAGCACCTAATATGTACATTATACATTTTTCTCTGTCCGACTTATAGTTAAAATGGAAGTAGACTCTGTTTGTAATGTTCCAGATTCATAAATATCACATCACAATGGAGGACCACTTTCTCTTTTGCTGTAGAGTCTGCCCACTTACAAGTTAGGAGAACCAAAAAGTGACAGGCATACCAGGTCTCTTTTTTTCAGTGGCACAAGTGATCAACTTTGGGTTATGAGTGGTTAGGCCTATATGTTTTGGAAACACTAAAGCCTGTAGTTAATGAAGAATAGATCAAGTTTATCACATTGTGTAACTGGAAGTATAGTATGAGTCTTAATAAGTATGACCTTTTTCGACGTGTTTTTTGAGATACTCAACAGTGGGTCTGTATTCCCTAGCAAAGGTGTATGGGAAAAAGAAATTATAAACAAAATATTCCAAGATGAGAGGAGAAGATGGGAAATTGCAAAGCAGTTAAACACCAAATTAGACATTTTTACGCCTGTCATAGAAAAAAAATAGGACCATCTCGGTGGTGGTTGCTGGCACATCATGAGCCAGCGCTACTGGGATGTGTCACTCTTATGGTTAAACTCATTTTTGGAGAACATAGATTAAAAATAAATTCTTGTAGAATGGAGCAGATAGCCTGAGAGCAGAAATTATGTGACATGTGTGAACAAAGAGAAATAGAAGATCTTAGACACTTTACCTGACTTTGTGACAGATACCATTATATAAGAGTAAGGATGTTTACAGAAGTAATGAATATTTTTCCAGGTTTTGAATGCCTGGATGTAGATCAACAGCTTTGTGTAATATATGGCAGTACTCGTGGGGTATTCACTATGTTGCAGCAATTTAAAATCATGAAAATTACATGCACTTCCGTTTCATATATGTACAAAATTCGAACAGTCAATACGGTAAATTTATGTAGAGTTACGAAAATATAGAGACATTTAAGGATTAGAGAAAAGAAAGACAGTTATGTTTTGAAATGTGCCAAAGATGTCATCTACCTTGATTTTTTTTCTTTTTTTATGTTTTATGTACATGAGTATTCTCAATTCTACTTTTCATTGAGTTATATATCTTATTTACCATGACCATCTAATGTATTTTGTGCAAGTCTGTATTATATAATAATTGTGTGTTGTTCTTCATTTGACTAAATGTAATGTTATATTCATGTATCTCTTCAGCGAATGGAAGAAATAAAGAATATACATACAGATTTCGAAGGTTGAGAGGCCCGGTTTAAACCCACCCATTGCCTTTTATAGATTACTGGCTCTCTCAAGTCACGAGCGAGATTTGTTTCTTCACATTGGTACTGGTAGGTGTGCACCAATCAAGTGATAATCAAGATATTTTCTTTTTTTTATATTTTTTTATTTTTTGTTAAATACCTGTCTTAATTATCAGGTGAGACTAGTCTTCATTGAACCCTTTTTGTTTATATCATTCAGGAAAACCATAAAACCTTTGTAAATTATATAATCAATGTGAATTGCCCACCCAACCTAAAATCTTCACATCCCCGTGGAAAAACTTTGGAACATATCTCTGCTGATGCCACAAAGCAATTGGCAAATAATTACTTTATCAATCCTTACCATATTTGGTCACATCCGATATCTTGTCAAAGAAATACCAAATTTTATACCCCCCCCCCCCCCTTGATCATTCTATTATACTATCTCTTATGTCTTTCCATCATCGGTTCAATGTAAAGCCCACATCCTGGTCCCGCCAGAAAGGATTAGAACCAGGACTATAAAGTACTCCAAATGTATCTGTATATTTAATTCAAACAGGAGAGGAACAATTGCTATGCAAAAGAATTTGGTTACAGAAATTGGTGCTGTGACCAGGATTTCAAAATAAGGTATAAAAAATGACTGTGTCAAATCTAAAAACACTGGATACTATCCAATAGGAAAATGGCGAGGTAAGTGGTTTTTATACTTACCACTTCTGATCCCTTTATTGGCGAACAGAATATTTATTCATTTGTTTTGAAAATCTTGATGGTTCCATTAGCGAAAAGTTGTTAAATGGACATGGATCAGGCTGAAGATCAAAATCTACCTCAAAATCCTATTGCTGCACCCTATCTCCCAGAATCCTAGTAACATTGATTCCCAAACAATGGTTGTTACTCAAAGCTTCAATGTACCTTATATGAATTGAGATAGCAAAGTCTAGCAAGCCAAGTCCAGCTCTTCTCAGGTAAGAAAGCAGAGACTTGAGAATGTGGATGAGAGACATGACCAAATTTGTTTGACTGTACAAAACTCGGACAGAAAGCTAAAATTTCTTGCATTACAAACACTGAAAGGCTCTGCTGCAGTATCATTCAAGGTTCATTCACAAAACACCTCAAACCTAAAACCTGTTAAGCAGAAAAGGGATGAAAGTGTGCAAAACTATCTGGAATGCATTATTGACCTAGCTAAAGAGGCTTTTGCCACAGTTGACCTGACCCCCATGCTTGTCCAGTAACAACTGCATGACGTATTACTGTATGAAATTCAAGATTATCATATTGCCCATGAAATTATCAAGTGTCACCCTGAGACCCTTGATACAGTGCTACATATAACTATTCAGGAACAATTTGCTCTGCCCTGTATGAATACCAGACCTGTCCAATGGGCTTGACTACCACACCATCCCATTTCCAGGCAACATTGGACAAAGTATTCAAAGACCACTAGGCTGGTGCTGCGACATATTTGTGGATGATGTAATTTTATACTCAGAATCATTTACAGACCATTGGAAACACATACAAGAAGTATTTGAGTGCTTGCACAGAGCAAACATGACCATAAAGCCAAGCAAATGCAAATTGTCGAAGTCTAAATTGCTGTATTTGGGACATGTAATCACCCTGATGGTATAATTTTCTGACAAGACAGCATAATAACCATTAAGGAAATGATGCCACCTAGCACAGTCAAAGGTGTGTGAGGTTTCTCAAGCATGACTGGTGATCTATTATGTGTCACAAAAGCTAATTGAAGGCTAACAAAAATGGCCAATCACAGAAAAAGTAAAAACATGCAATAGTGCATGCAGTCAAAAAATTGCATCATTACCTGTGTGAGTCTAAATTTTGTGTTCATTTAAACGACAAGCCTATTTTCACTGCAAAATTTAAAAAAATTACAAGAGTCCTACACTGGGCTATTTTTCTGAGCCAGTATGGTTTTGATATAAAGTTCATGGAAGGTACCCATAATGTACAAGCAGAACTACTCTCACACATTACCCTTAGTGACAGCACCAACTGAAATATTTAAAACACTGACATTTATACAAACTCTCCTTCCAACACTCCAGTGAATAGGAACAATGGCCCATCAATATTCAATCACTGTGATTGAACTGGATATCATTGATGTTGATACTCTTGAAATGAATGCAGTCCCCAATGGTGAGGAAAGAATTGATGGTGATAATAATCAGATACTTGATCAATTACAATCACTGTCACTTGGTGTCAATATCTCGGACTTGCAGAGAAAAGACCAAATAATAGCTCCTATCATAAATTCACTCTAAAAGAAGAATGAGCATTCAAAATATTCAAAGGACTGTGTACTGGATATGGCAGTGGTGTATCACATTGCAGATCCAGTTAGGCCCGATACAGAGACAATACTTCCAAGTGTTTTTACCCACTGATTTAACACCTTTAGTTTAAGATGCTAATCATGGTAGACTAGGACATGTGGGGATTGACAAAACTGACACACAGGTTAGAAGTAGATATTTATGGCTGAATATGTATCTAGATGTTGTAAAGCATATAAGTTCTTATGTGTCACCCTTTCCGGAAAGCTTTAAAGGTAACTCCTTTTTGGTAACCTTTAAGTATATATATATATATATATATATATATATATATATATATATATATATATATATATATATATATATATATATGGTTTGTTTGTCTCTTTGTTTGTTAATTTATTTAGCTGATTGATATTTAAAATGAAATATCTTCTTTGCTGTATTACATTTCAGATATCCAAAGAGTATATTACTGGACTCATGGGTTTTTTAATACTGGTGATATAGAAGTGTTTCAAGACACTTTACATCTCGAGATAAATATCAGAAAACAGGTCATTTCACTTATAGTTTGGTCCGATAATTGATGGCTGGATTGCAGTTATATCAATCTAGAAGCTGCTAGTATCAAAGATAACAAATCATAATGTTAAGGGGAAATACAGCTTTGTCCTAACTGTTTAAAATCCACTTTTTAATTTTACCTGTTCAAGAGTGTTGTTGGACTTCAGGTGTGCAGACGTCATATGTCATTAAGCTACAAGACCCTTCATATACTTCACAAATCAAATCTAAATTAAGTAAGGCTTACCTTGTAACCAGCTCTTGAATGTGGGTGGAAGGTAGTATGTGGACAAATTGTATTGACTACTAACAACACAAATCCGGGACACTGGTTGTATTTATTTTCTGTTAGTGTGTGTATGTGTTTTGTCCTTGTAACTGAATAAGAGTGTATGTGCATATATTCTATGTTATCCTGACTTCCCCTAGAGTACATCTTTCAATGCAGTTTACATACAAGCATTGCGTGAAACATGTCCTCATGGGGGACCCTTTTGCCATAATGGAAGGCGGTGTTCAATTATGTGAACTAGAGCACTGTTAGTACTGGAAATTTGTAACAATCAGGTGTGACAATTTTCTGTCTTTTCTTACTACACTTTGTCTTTTTTTACAAGGGGGGGGGGAGTATTTGGCATCCAATTATGACATTGAAGAGTTTAAATATTGCCTGTAGTCAAATTATGACATAAACAATTTAAATATTGCCTGTAGACACATTCCATTTATTTCCATCTAGGCAGTTATTGGCAACTCTACCTTAACTACAAGTCACACCATTTCTGTATAGTGCTAAGTGAACAAATCTATAAACCTTGGCTCCTGCTTCTTTCAACAATAGATAAAGTCTCTGAAGTTGAAATAATTATCAATAGGCTCAATGCCAAATTTATAGTTTACTCACCAGAATACAACGATTTTATAAAATATATCTGAGGGTGGTCTTGAATATATTCATATAAAGAATTGCCGCATAAAATGTCAATTGGGAGTGGGTAGCATCAAAAATTACATATATATATATATATATATATATATATATATATATATATATATAAAGAGAGAGAGAGTACACTGGGAATGAAAGGTTAAATTTTAAATTTTCAAATAATATCTGCAGTAATCTCAGTAAGTCTGCTGAATGTCAGCAGAGCTATCCAAAATCATTTGCGTCCAATGTCCCTCTGCCTGTCCATCATTCCATATGCCCGTCCATCTGTCTGTTTACAAGACTTATAACATTTTCAACTTTTCAAAAACCGCTGCATGGTATGTTTTGTTTTGGCACATGGATGTTTCCCAGGTAGATCTCCTACCACATTTGTGAAAGTGATGATGAAGCATTAGTTTTTCAACTTTTTGATTGATTTTTTTGGAGAAAAAAAATCTTCTTCTCAAGAACTACTGGGTCAGTTGCTTTGATATTATACATAGAATCACACAAAACCTGCAACTCACACAGGTATATGATTATACTAGGAAATACTTGCAGGCACCACAAAGTTATTAGCTCCTGTGTGTCCAGTTATAAGCATATGCTTAGTACTTGCCAGTTGGAGTCTGCATATACACAGACCTATGCCAATTACCATTGCAGTCGGAGTAAGCGTATACATGTACTTGCCTTTCTACATTACTTTGCAGGTAATGTTGCATCAGAGAACTACAAATTTGTGCTGAATATCATCTTTAATATGTACACTTCCCGTCATAATGTAATTTGGCTATTGGAATGTCATTTTAAATTGTTGGGGTTTTGAAGTTGGGGCAAACACCTGTAAATATTGATGAGTGTAAAAGGTCACGTGAGGTGCACTGCATCTTGGTGGCCAGAGGCCATCAAAGAAAGTACCACTTGGCTCCATGAGGCTATACTATGGTAAATTCTTTACCTAAGTAACAATTTCAGAGCTAAAGTAACATGAATTACAGAACAGAAAAGGTCATTTATTGTCTGTGCTGCATTTCTGGCCATTCATGGCATGTTTGGGATTGATCCATAATATTTTCATGGACACTAATGATGAAATTGAATGCAAAAGGTGAAAAAGCGAAGATGGCGGCTATTTCACAGGGCCTCAGGTGACTTTGACATAATTTTTGCAATGCATACTCTGAGGTCTATTTGCAGCTTTCCTGTGGCAAAAGTTTGTAACTCAGACTTTCTAAATATATTATGCTCAGGAATGTGTTTTAATTGAAATTTGCTGAATTGATGTGGCTATTGGCATTGCAGTAATTCGCCAACTTATCAAATCAGTTGACCAACATATTTGCCATGGCACCTGTTCCAAAGTATATTTGATACAAACAATGTATTTTGCAAAATTCAAAACCAAAAATGTATTCGTGATCTGACCTCTCAAGATCCCGGCACTGAAAAAGGTTAGGGAATGCAACATCCACCTCGGCTAACCATGTCATAATGTTTGTTATTACTTAATATGCAAAATATCAGTATAGGAAATAATACTTCGGTACCATGGCAACCAAGTGTTGGACCTATTATTTTCATTTTGACATTTACAGAACGCAAGAGCACTACTTCTACTGAACATGGTGATGTATAGTTATGATAAGATGTAATGTCATAGATACAGAGTAAATTGGGTTCATCAATTGGAAATTTGACCAAATTCCCCCGGCACAGGCTACATAAGCCAATGAAATAGCCCAGATTGGAAAGTGTTAACCAGCTGACCTTTCTGTCTTTGAGCTCTACCCAGGATATGCATGTCAGCACTATACAACACTCTAATACACAAACATGTGTGGTATGGGCTAAACATATATAATATGTAGCCACTTTTGCGATGCAAGCAGTTGCACAGAAATCTAACAGGTTGCATTTTCCTGGTCAGGTATTTTAACAGTTTGATGATACTTATAATGACTTCCACTTGTTTAATGAGGCTAAGTTAAAATCTTAATTTGATTCTATTTCCATTCAAAGCAATTTTTCAATGAAAATAAAAGGATTGTGCCTTCATGTGTGCCTTGATCGGCACAAGAACAATTTTGCAATAAATATTTTGCCTCCAAAGCAGGCCCAGGCTGCGTAGTTTGTTTTCTCCAATGGTTTAAACAAATACATATAAGCATACATTAAAAGTTGTGTTCAAAAGAGGTGGGGTTTGTTTCAGATAAGTTAAATGCTTTTCGTATATTGCATGCGAAAAGTGACTTTTTATAAACATGTGCAAGATGTAGGTTTTCTGGCAAGATTTTGTTAACAAATAAATTTACTCGAATGGTCAATCATTTTTTATTAAAATGTGCCCGCTACCTAGTCACTCTCTCTGGCTAAAGGGTCCGCATTAATAAGGCTGTAATTTGCTTCAGATGGTCTTGTTATGCCACAGTATAATCAGTGCAAATATCTCTTTTCCGGCTCCATAAAGTAAAAATAGCGTTCAGTGAGCGTATTACTCTCGGAGCCCACAATTTTTTTCTCAAATATGCATTTAATTAGATTTTACCGAAGAATATTTTACATACAATTTCCATATTATTGTCTGTGTAAATGAAGAAGCACTCTTGAATGTGTTTTGGGGGCAAGTTCTGGTGACATAGACCACTGTACAGAGCGTCACCTAGTCTGCCATCAAATAAACACTTCAAAAGTTCCACAACAAGTATAAAAATAAGAGGTTGGTTTTCAATAGGAATGTGGTCCATTATGATGTGCATCTGTGAAAGATAATTCGGGAAGCTGCGTTGCATCCTTCTTGAGATATCATGATAACGTTGTACCCATGTGCATCCCTTCGACGGCCTGAAAGATAAATACTTTAAGGTTTCATAAGAAGTTTATAAATGCAGAGAGGAAGCTAGTTTTAAATTGGAACCTGGTCCATCATAAGATGCATCTCTGACAAAAAAATTGGGAAAGCTGTGGTCAATATTTTTTAGATATCGCGGTAACGTTGACAAGACGGACGGACGGACGATGCAGCTGACGACAATACCACTTTATTTGCTGAGGGTAAAGAGTGCGCATACAAACATATACAAAGTATACATTTGATGAAAGGTCATTCACAGAAGTGTATTTTCTGATCAAACGAACTGTTGTTTATGAGACAATTAATTGGAGGATCAGAATTTTTGCCTTTTCCACAATCTACTGTCCATTACTTGTTTAAAAATATATACGTTGCATATGTCTATTTGAATACTTCTTACAATATGCAGCAAACAAAGGGATAGCGCACTTATAACAGTGGGGCATAGCTAGACAACGTGCTTTTTTCTCTTGCTGCCAATCCCCCTCCTCCTCTTTTTGGCTTTGCTGTACAAGCCTTGTGCAGGCATGGTTGTTGTGACTGGACTCGGAAAAAGGGGGTTATATGGGGTAGATAGACATTTTAATGTTCTATTGAAACTCCAGTGGTCACTTACATCATCATGTTATCCATAATACAGACATATTTTGAGGATTAAACACACACATATAAGTTTATTGCTTATCATGCACAGATATAAAATCAGTAATGTTTCCATTATTGACCACTGTGTGTACACTCAATTTCATTTTGACAAACGTAAATCTGAAGCCACTTGCCCCCCTCGTCACGTAATGCAATCTGTCAATAAAAGGGGACAGCAGTCACACGACTGTCCTCACTGTGCCCACCTGGGACAGGTCAGCTGGCCAGTGTCAGGGAAGGGGGTTAAAACTTGTATCAAGGTTTTCAGTTAAACAGTGGCGTAACTGCCCCATGGATTACCCCGGTTATATCTACACCAGCTTTTGTGCATACTTATTTTCTTACACCATGAACTGAGGGGTAACTAAAACTGTTTTAAGTTATACCATGGGTAATTTACACCTCCTTTATGCATACTGGCCCAGTTAGTGAAATTACGCAGGCTTAGGTACCTCAAGTAATATAAAATTTTCATTGCTCATGCTAAAAGCATATATACATGTATGTAGTACCTCTAAATAGCAATGTATACAAGATCAGCATGAAATGGATATCAAAGTGTATTGGAAACGTTTGTTCCGCTGATATTATAGTTTGTCATTCTGTGCATATCCGTACTTCTTCAGCTCATCTCTAAGATGGCTGTTCCTTATCTTCCTTTCTAAAGAAAGTGTAATATTTGTATAGAATGACCATGTAAATTGGCTCAATACGTTTGATTTATGGATACAAGAAAAGAAAGTATTTTGAAGATAAGGCACAAAGTTATAATTGTTCAAAAGTGACAACTCTCCATCCGACAGGTACGACCATGATGACAGCTATTTAACTGAAATGCTAATACCCAACATTTAATAAATTTCATAATGATCTTAAATATTGTGTTTTTTATATGTTAGGAAATGTGTTATATTTGAATTAATTGCGCACTACACCACATATAATGATACCGCTGCCTAATATTTCTGTACATCTGTAATAATTGTCCTCTCATGAGACAAAACATTAATCGCCCTTTTTTAAATTGAGAATACGAGCAAAGGTATGGCTTCACTTTCGTGCCGTTGGACCGGTTTCGCCAGTAGTGTGGCTCATCAGGAACTGAAGATTTCAACGGCTGCAGCGTGGTACCGTTAATCACGTAACGTAATGTTCGTTTGTTACGTGATAATACCGTACGTTGACAACGATAGACGTTGCTAACCAAGAAATAGGCTCAACGTCTTGGATGAGCTTGGTGTTTGCTCTGGCTATTTATAGACCCACCTCCTTTGTCCTGTGACAAGGTGTGAACACAAATATGCAAGTTTGCAAGTTACATATTGTTTACGGGTTCATGTGACTCCCAAGTTCCTTTATGGGAGCGGGCATCCATAATTATGCCATAGCTAGTCCTAGTGACCAACCTCTGTCCAGCTTATCGAGAAATAGAACTGGGGCTGGGGAAGGGTATTACTCAAATATGTAATGAGACATACAATAAAATATGTTTTTATTTTCTTAATGATTGTAAATATTGTTGGGGTATAACTGGAGTGACCCTAAAACATGTGTAGCAGCTGTGAAAAAGGGGGGGGGGGGGGGGGCAATTTAGTTTAGCCCCATATTAACATCCTGAATTGCTTAGTGACAAGAAAATAAGCATAGACAGTATAAACATTTAGCATAATACGAAGCCATTATGCTTATTTTTCCATCACGTTGAGACCAAATGGTTCCATGGTACAACTAATCGCCCTTTGTTGTGCTCCAAGACCACAAGAGCTTATTTGCCTTCAGAGTAATAAAGGCGCATTAACAATCTTTCTATGGAATGATGGACAACTCTGGAAATATTTAAATGTAAAAGGGGCAGTGACAATATATGCCCCTCTTGTACAAGACCCTGTTACCACGCTTCCCAGAGACCAAATAGAAATTCAGGAATTATTTTAATGATAAAACAGTATTGTAAAACCACAGGATAGACCTAGTGAACTGAGAAAATACGGTGATTTGCCCATTTTACCGATGATAAAGCCGATCAAAATGCTCCTTTTTTTTTGTTTTGTCTGTACATCTTTCTAACGTAGTAGAATGAATAACCCTGGTGAAAACATACACAATTGGATTTGGTTACATAATCGATTGTTTTTGTCAGTTGCAGACAAAAGCCACGTGCATGAATTTCTAGGAAAATAGAGAAAACACTGGTTTAAAGCATTTAAATTGGGTAGGTACAATCGCGCTACGAGTGTTTGGATTATTTATTCAAAGTGGTACTTATTTAATTTAAGGGCAAGTAAGGTTTATATCTCCTAATTAAATAGTTAACTTTGTTTTTATTTTTGGGAACTAGTTTCAGATAGCAATCGACTCTTCGTCGGCAATTTTATAACGGACCTATAGTCATACATTCAAACATTTTTCTCTTCGTTGGTTGGAAAAAATGGAAAATTCGTATAAAAAATATCCACGACGGACAGAACTAGTGCATTGCCTTAGGTTCAGAGTACCCGAGACCCACCCGAAACAGTATAAAAAAAACGGGCCTATGTCCTGTTTTGATACACCTAGGTATTAACGGAAAAAAAAAAACAAAAACAAAAACAAGAAAACAAATGTAAAAAATATGCACACACAGATTTCGTTTACGTTCCGTTTTGTCGAGTTGCTTGCAATAAATCCAATTTCGTGCTTGTTTTTACCTTTACAAATGCTGTGTTAAATGAACTGTCCAAACATTTTTGGCGGGTATAGTAGTCATGACATACATTTTGTCAAAATGGAGAAGCATACCAAGGATTGTGGCTTTGTTTAAAACCATTTCACCGAAAATGATGGATTTGCAACATGTAATACTTGTAGCAATAACAGGACTTTGAATATGTTGGAGGTTCAACAAGCAATCTCCTTTAAAAAATTGGATTTAATGTTTGTGTCGCCAGTTAGATCTAGGCAAATGAGTGTGGCTTATTTAATGCAGAGTGATTCCAAATGTCCACAATCTAAAGCACTACCCTCCTTGCTCTGTGACTTTATCGTTGAGGACCCAAAGACACTGTTAACAGTAGAAAGGGAAGCATTCAGGAAGTCCTTCAAAGTCATGAACCCAACGTTAATTATGCCATTGGTTTATTCATTTCTTCCAAAAGCAATCAGCTGAAAAGCTCACCATATCACTGTATAAGGGCCTCATGCGTATCTTGCATTCGTTTTGGCACATCGAGTTTAAATGTACAAATTAATGAAAGGGTCGTGCCTGAATAAATTTTCAATGACAATCAGAAATTATGTGTGTTGATCACAATTTTCGTACATGGTCAGAAACTCTGTTGTTGTCGTTGTTGTTGTTGTTGTTGATTACTGTATGACCTGTTACACATCGATACTGGTGGCTATAATAGTCAATGAGTCTTTACCAGTGAGCGCCAAGGATATTCCAGTTGCCACAGACAATGCTGCCAGCATTGCTAAAGCTGTCAAATGACTAAGTTGGCCATCCATCCCATGCTTCGCCCACACATTTCAATTAAGTACCATGGCCGGATTAAAACAAAAAGTAGCTAGCAGATTAGTTCAACAAGCTAAGAAAGTCGTGTGCCATTTCAAGCACAGCATTTCAGCAACAGCTCAGCTGAAGGCCTTGTTACAGAAACTAGGTTTGAACAATGGGGTGCTATTTCAAGAATGTTTGACAAGATGGATCAGCACATAGGAAATATTGCACAGGCTACTGCTCCCAAAAATGCTGTGGATGTACTCTCTCAGCGGAATCACAGATGCTGATGCAAGGCTTGGTCTGCATTCTAGAGCCTTTGGCCACAATCACGACCACTATGGGGGGGGGGGGGGGGCAGACCTACTCCATTCTTTCCTATATATAAGCAGTGCTCATCAGCTATTTGTCGAATCATCTTTACGCTCAGGACAATTAAGTTGTGAAAGTTTTCAAACAAGTTGTGAAAAATAGCACTGAACAACACTGTGAGTATGACACTGTCAGAAAACCCATGCAAGTGGGTAGAGTAGTAGACCCCAGATTTAAAGCCCTAAGTTTTATCAACGGAAGGGCTTCGCGTGAAACATACAAATTTGTGATTGACTTGATGAAAATGGACCCATGTGACCTGAGTGACAATAAAGCTGATCAAGCCTTGCAAAAACGACGAAAAAAGGACTTTGATAAACCCAGTGCAAAGTATGCTTTGTTATGAACAGCTGTTCTTCATGTGCCCCCGAAGATTACAAAACCAAATACGAAGAAACACGAATTCAGCAAATACTGGCCAAAAAAGCAACTGACACGAAAAATTGTCCAGTGCCGTGGTGGGTGCAAATAGGAAAAACATGCCCAACACTCGACAGATTAGCCAAACAATTTTTTGGTGTACCAGCAATTAGCGTACCATGTGAGTGGGTGATTTTTGCATGTGGAAATACCATTACAAAGAAATGTAGTTCTCTTTGCCCAGGTACCACGGAAATACCGGTCCTTTTTTTCGATCTGTACAAAAAATTATAAGAGAAATGTGGTATAATGTTTAGCTGCTGTAAAATGGACGTATAAATCTGAACCAATATGTTTGTCTGCACGTCATTTGTCTGATGATGGTTTTTTTGCAATAAAGTGTCTTAAAATTTCTTTTTCTTTTTCTGTCATATTTAGAGGATCAGGGTCTCAGGGTAACCGGGTCCTAGCGTTTCTTGAAAGCCAGGTCCCGGGTCAATGAATTTCTTCCAAGTCAATGCACTAGACAGAACTCCCATAAATCCGTGCACTACAGATAACTTTGAACAGGTGCAAAGTACCCAGTCAGGATGGTTTTACAGCCGACTCTTTCTAGTCCGAAAAACGACTTGGGGGAGGGGTGGAGGCCATTGATATATCCTGCCAGGCTCAACACCGTTCTTCACATGGGCAAGATGGATTAGGTTATTGGATATGAAAATAGGAGTCTTTAAAGCCCACCAATGTAGGTGAATTACCTGGGCGCACTGCTAGAGAGGCCAGTGTGTCAATCTCGAACTTCCCTTATAACATTCAGAAAGTGATCTGGTAGGTTCCACGAAAATGGCATGCACTTTCATTGACGCTCTAGTTTCAAGTGTCAAATGAACATTAGGCATGTTTTTGTCATGTTATTGATTGTGTTTTAACCAAACATGCAAGGCCAGCATCAAATTCATAAAGAATCTGGCTAAAACAGGTCAACTTCCCCAAAAACTGGCTCACAACATCTGTCAAACATTCCACGAGTAATCAAATAGCTTCTTGCATATCGAGCAGGATAGGACAGGTAGGTGCCCAGGAGGCCTCACCTTACCACAATTTAAGGATTAGTTATTGGAAATGACAGGTCTTGACAGTGCCACTGAAATTCATGGAAAATCATGCAGACGATCTGAAATCCCCAATTAAAGCAGAGCATGTAAATCCAAGCCACCTTCGAAGCCTTTAGTAACAAATGCCTAAGCCCATCGAGTCATACACTTCATGAGTAGATATTGTAAAACTTGTTCTGCTGCACCCTGGTTCTACCTAGTATTGAACAGTTTTTGGCAATTCTTCAATGGGGTCCAAAGAGATGTTAAGATTTCGTTCAAATGAGGTTGAAAAGATAAAAATAAGAAGTTTTCAAATCAGGTTTTAAGGCCCACTTAATCTTTTCAAAGCTTCAAAGGGAAATGCCTTTAAATTAGTAATTGAGAGCGATGCACCAGGAAAAAGGATTGCTTGTTCAACAAGTCATGATTCCCTCGTAGACATAATCAGTTTCACCTATTGCCCTGAATCTGCCCCCTTTTGCGTAGCTCATACAAATGGTGCCATACGAATAACGGGAAGGGGTAAGCAGCATAACATAAAACTTGTAAGTAGTGTAATTTCACCCAACCCGTAATTTTGCGAGGAGAATATTTATGATCCTAAATAGTTGACCTAATGGCTACAATGGGGATACTGGCTAGGTTGCCAGAAACCTTTGGTGGCTGAGGAATTGGAGTTTCAATTCGATGCTAATTGGGTTTTGCAGCAGTGGATTAAGTTGATACCACAACCACTGGATAAAGTCGATAACACAAAGAAACTTCAATCAAAGGGACAGAGCATGTTCATGGAAGCTGGAATGAAAGGTTCATCCCAAACGTCAAAGTATCAAAATATCACCAAATATCTTTCTGTTTCTTTCTGTATGTTTGAAGCAGCCTGACAATTAAGATGACTATTGAATACAAATTTCAATAGCAGGAGTGTTGCATAGTTCTGCGTGTTCAAGTTATATTGTCCGCCTTCTCTCTGCAACTGTCCCTGTAATAATACATAAATATGTATTAAGAATGTTAAAGAACAACTGAACATCTCTTACCATTTGATATTTTATGAGTGCCAAAACATGGATGGGTCTAATGTGCATCTTGGTCTATACTTATCCTTTTGAAAATACATACACACGCATGTATAATTATAATAATGGTAATCACATCATATGTAATTAATTGTGGGTACTAAAAATGCACTTTTTTCACCACACATTTTGAATGCTGAGCTCAGTTGTACAAGAATACACTAGTCATGTATATGAACTCATGTCATTACGTCAATTTCCATGTGCTTAATTTCCAATGAGTTTTGCATATATTCACAGCCTCTGTACACTACTTCATATTGGACATTGTTTGCGGCACCAACACTTTCACCCTTGTTATGTACTTAAAGCATGCTTTGTATATGTACAAACTTAGGGGTGCTGATATACGGGAAGATCTGAGTAAACATGGTCTTTTGAATAAGGACTCACTCATTGTTGTCTTGGTACATGCAACAATATGTATCACAGGAGTTACAAAAATAAGCTTTGATTATATGTACAGCAAAGTGCCATCTGGTGGAGAAAAATAACATTAAATGTACATAAGCTTTGTATGTTCAGACGCCACTTGAGGACCCGAAACTTTGAAATGAACAGGCACAGTATAGCCACTATGGCAGCAGAGCATTAGGCCCTTGAGCCTCTTGTTTTTCAACTCCAAGTCAGACTATGGTAATCAACATATCTAATCAATTGTGTGCACAGGAGTTACACACGAACTTACTGCACTTCTAATCACAGCCTATGTGCACTAGCCTATTTGCAACACCAACATTCTCACGCTTACTAACCTTTGGTAGTAGTGTCATATGGTGTCCTATTTCAGGCTTGTAATGGTAAAACTTCCAGACTTTTCTTTCTTTTTTATTTTTATTTTTTTAAATTCCTTTAACATACTTAAAGAAGGCATTATATATGGACCAACTATTTAAGCTTCGCCTTATGTTTGTGGAGTTGGGTTTGAATTGGGTATTACATGTATTCATTGAGCACTTCCTTAAGATATAAAATAAGTGCTACTTTTGTACCAAGATTTATAGAACTTTAAAGTAGTGAATTCATGTAAACACCTCATGTTCTGAAACAGTACATGTAATGTTGGAAAGCAGGAATGTATAAATTGTATGTTGCCTTAATCATTTATACAACTAATTTTGTTATCATTTCAGGTCCTTATTATTTTGAAACTAATTTTTGTTATGATAATTTAAGATCCCTATTATACTGAAACAATCTCTTACTTGCGTGCTTGACATCAGACATAAATATGCATATATTATACTATAGTATGGGAAAATATACTCCGTGATAAATAGTCTGAGGCTTTACTTTTTGGCCAACCAAACTCCTTAGGGGTTACCAGGATCCATTCTTATGTGAACAATCGATGTTCAAGTACATACATTCTACATAATTTACATCTTAAACTTTGGTACACATTGGTATATGTGCTGTATCATGTACCTTTACCAATTATCCATATAAAAAGTTTTGTATACTTCAAGTTATCCCCAGTATGGGTCCAGGAATTGATAAAGTTGTGTTATTTTATAACAACCTACATATCATCAGAATGTGTTTATATAGAATCTTTAATGTATTTTCCGCTTAAATTTAGGATTAATTGTATACATACATGAAGTTCATTTTTAGCAGGTTAAGTCTACACAGGGATTTTGGCTGGTTGCTATAAAGTACTCTGACCGTGATAATGATGTACAGAAGCTCTGTAAAAATATATTATCTCCATGAAAAGGCTCCCTCGTCATCTGATGTGGGGTATGACAGGCACCCTTACATTTAAGATTCTGTCAACATTGTACAACCGCAATAAGCTACCTTACTTTAATTCCATATAGATGTTTTGGCACAATGGGCTATACCTTAATTCCATACAAATATGCAGTCAAAGAAGAGGGTCAATTTGTTATAAGCAATATATAGGCAGTCCCCCTTCCCCCCATACACCACCATACTTCAAATATGTGTTGTTTTTCCGCCAGTACGTAACATCCTGTTATTTCTTCATGGTTCACAGACACTGTCATAGTTCAACTTTCAGACCAGTGCTTTTGTTCTACAGGATGTTACAAACTATTTTGTCTGTTTTGTAGTTGTTAAACTCTGTTTTCATTTCGTTTTATATATATGTGTACCATTTTGTAAAAGAGTTCCTCAAAATGTCAGTGATGTAATTGTGAAACTTGGAGTATTATTTATTATCTCGTTTTGTTTTTGTTTTTATCTTTTTTATTTTTTACCAGAGAAACTACCAATCTTCAGCATCCTAATATACACAGTGTAAATAATAAATGCAATTGTACTTATCAGCAAGTACATGCTGCTTTTCATAAGATATATTTTTTCTCTTTGATTAAATGACATCAGACTCCTTTAATGTAAATCTGCACTCCACAAATGTTAGAGGTCTGTGCGATATAAAAAAGCGGGTAAGAAAATTCAGTCAAGGCATCATATTTTTACAAGAAACGCATAGCTGTTATGAAGATGAAAGTATTTGGAATAATGAATGGGGTGCAAATATAGTTTTTTCCATGGTTCTCAAGACAGCAGGGGTGTTGCTATACTGTTTTGTAATTCAATAAACTATAATACATTTAACTGTACTTGTGATCGAAGTGGTAAGTATATTTTCCTTGAAACAGAAATTCATGGTAAAAACTTCTTTTTGGTTAATCCCCATGCCCCTATCAAGGACCATGTGTCTGATCAGGTTGCCTTTTTGGCTGATCTGAGAACTCACCTGGTTGACAACCTACACAGTAATTTTATTTTTGGAGGCGACTTTAATGCTGTATTATCTCCAACAATGGATAAAAGAGGTAGTACAGATCCTCCAGCCACATACCATACAGATTTGCTGAACTTTATAGAGGAATTTAACCTTGTGGATATACGGAGAGTTAAAAATCCAGGAACATTTATGCATACGTGGTACACCAAATCCCCATTGATCCAATGTAGATTGGACTTCTGGTTTGTCTCTGCCTTTCCTGGTCCACAAGTGACAACAGGTAAAATAGCACCTTCCATTTCACCTGACCATAGTTTTTTAAGCATAGAACTTTCACACTTCAAAAGGAGGGGTGCAGGGTTTTGAAAGTTCAATAGTATCATGTTAAAAGATGAAGTTTATATAGCTAAAATCAAAGAACTAAGTAAAAGGGAAGAGGGAAATTATATTGATTTAGAAAACAAGAGTTTGAAATGGGATATTATAAAATGCAAAATTAGGGGTTCCACATTAGATTATGCCAAACGAAAAGCAAGGGAGAGGCGCCAGAAAGAGAATGCGTTAACACAAATGATCAAAAAATTGCACGCAGATATGGCAACATCTCCAAGTGATGGTATAAAAAACAGAATTGATTCAGTACAGGCAGAACTGGATGAAATATATAACAGACAAACGGACAGTGTTATGATACGATCACATGCCAGATGGTGTGAACAAGGGGGAAAAAGGTAAAAAATACTTCTTGTCTCTGAAAAAACGAAATTGTAAACGTAAATGTATCACAAAATTAGCTGATGTAAATGGGAGATAAACTGAGGAATTTCAAGAAATTAAACAAGAAGAATCTTTTTTAATGAAAATTTATATTTTTTTTTTCCAAAATTGATCCATCTGAACCAGAAATCCCCATCTTTCATGATTTGTTGGATAGTCCATTTTTTCAAAAGTTGTCAGGTGAGAAAAAAATAAACGCAATGAGCAAATTACTGGAAGTGGATGTGTTAATGCATTAAAACACTTTCAAAACAATAAAAGTCCTGGATGTGATGGTATTTCAGTAGAATAATATATATATATATATATGGATAAACATTGAGCATCTAGTAATTGATAACTTCAATTTTGCTTTTGAGAAGGGTCTGTTATCTGTAGATCAGAGACGAGGTGTAATATATCTTATCCCCAGGAAAGACAAAAATGTACTCCATTTGAAAAACTGCCAGCCATTATCATTAATAAATGTCGATTACATACTATTGTCAAAAGTGCTAACATTAAGAATACAAAAATATTTACCCAAATTGATTAGTGGTTATCAAACTGGTTATGTTGAAAGGAGGTATATTGGGGAAAATATTAGAGAAATTTCAGATAATATACATTTAACAAGCTTAAGGGATATACCAGGTTTGATTTTACTAATACATTTTGAAAAAGCTTTCGATACTTTAGAGTGCACGTTCTTAGATTAAGCATTACAATCTTTTAACTTTTATGAAAATTTTATGAAATGGGTTAAGATCATGTACACTGATATAAGCAGCTGTGTTATAAATGACGGATTTACTTCTTCCTTTTCCCCCTACATAGAGGTGTACGCCAAAGATGCCCCTCGTTTTAACGGTAGAATTGACACAAGGAAATATGCAAATATCAAAGGTATTAGAACTGGAAATCAAGAGATAAAATTAAGTCGTTTGGCAGATGCCACCACCTGTTTCGTTATAGATGAAGAATCTGGGAATGCAATTATAGAGTTTTACCAAAATATTGAAAAATGATATGGATTAAAAATAAACCATGACAAAACTGAATGTACATGGATAGGTAGTAATGCTGGAAAACAACCCGGCAACATTCCTGGAAAATGGTGTACAAGTGATTTCACGACTCTTGGTAATAATTTTTCATTCAGATGAGTATGACATGTCCAACAGAAATTTTCGAGAAACATTTAAACTGATGCAAGATATTTTAAACATTTTTGGAAAATTAGAGATCTCTCTATAATAGGGAAAGTTTGGTCATGAAATATTTAGGTATTTCAAAATTTATTTATGGTGCCTCAAATGTTTTTTTTACCACTGATATGATTAAAAAGGCGAAAATGCAATGAACACATTAATATGGGGAAGTAATGTCCAAAAAGTTAAAAATGTTATTATGTATCAGGAAACACCGGGTGGTGGTGTGACAGTTCCTAACGTTGAGTTACAGTGTCAATCTCTACTAATTTCATGGGTCAAACGCATATTATGTAATGAATATGCTTAGTGGAAACATGTTCTTCCAAAACTCTTCCCTGAAATATTTATTTCTGATTCATTTCAAAGTCGTTGTTGTGTCAGTTCAAACTTTAAAAATATATCTACATTTAATAAACACAGTATGAAAGTTTGCAAAGAATTTTGATCTTTCTTGTTATGTCTTAATCCGTAAAGAGGTCATTTGGTTCAACGAAAACATATTCGTTCAAAATAAATCAATATTTTTATCAGAAATGGTATGACAGTGGAATTATGTACATCAATAATATTAAATATGAAAATGGAGATTTTCTTACATTAGAACAGATGCAAGCGAAATTTAATTTTGAACCCAACTTTTTAGAGTATTTGCAGATATCCTCTGCAATACTATATCAGTGGAAAACTACTTTAAGAGGTCAGAATGATGTTTGAGAAACTGGTTTTAATGAAAACATTGTAATTAACGAAGAAAATATTGTACTTTATTATTATGATGAACTACAAAAGATTGCCTTCAATTTTTGTATATTGTATGGGAAATATTATATATATATATATGTCCTGAAAAAGCAAGAAATACATCGTGACAACAGGCACAATAAGAACAGCATAGCCTTTGACTTCAAAGGTACAAGATCTCTACTCCATTACTTGGTTTGTTTGACTTTACAGGAAAACAGTATAATCTGCTTATTTGCGAAAAGCAAAATAGGAAAAAAGCTGCCGAAGTTTTCCAGACTTCTGGGCGCCTTCGTGGTGCAACTTGGAACCGCCTGGAAAGGCAAGAACAATACTATAGGCAAGGTAGAACTGATTGAAGAGTATGTGTGCAACCTAATTGGGAGACGCCGCGTTACAAGTGTGAACCAACCATGACAGCAAGTGTTCTGGGAGAACTATAAGGAAATCAGTCTTATTTCAGACGTTTTCCTGCAGTAATCCAGGAATTATTCATATTCGATAAATTAGCTATGGTAGGCGGCTACAAAGGTTCCGACATAAACAACACCATGTGGTGACAGCAATATACTATCAGCTGTGACCCGCATCAGGTGTGGGTATAACCACTTGAAATAATATGTAGACATATTATACTTAGCTACATTTAGCAATTTTGAATATATTAGCTAAGTACCTTAAGTTTTAATTCTTTTGGCAGTGGACTAATGAAACCCTATTAGCAAGTTAACGTAGAAAAAAAACCAAATTGATGTGTTGGTCACCACAGACAACAGACAAAAGCATTTTGTCCCATCAGAAGCCTCATGAACAGACAGATCCTGATTTGAGGGTATGTTCCATACAAAATACACTGTACTCATAACTCTAGCTCGCCGATAAATCAGCTTAGTTCCTCTGCTGCAGGTTTGATAAGCATGCACAGATATTGACGAAATTGTGGCCTCCAATTCGGGGAACAATACTGAATGATGAAATGATGTCTTAGATTTTTTCTTTTTAATGAATATACAGAGACTGCTGCACAAAATACCACAGTAGTATATATTACTGTACCAGTATGTTAGGCCCTGTCCCACCTGCCAACTCCACTTGTCAAACCCTGACACAAGAAAGAGCGTTGTGTGCCACTGCAACTGATATGCACGCTTTTTAATGTTTCCCTACTCGTCCCAATACACATATATGTTTACATAGACAATTTTTATATGCCTGCTATACAACAAAGGCATATTGTGTTGCACCAATATTTTGGGTGTCTCCTTGAATTCCAGCCCCATTTACCAAAGGAAGTTAAACAAGTTTGCCACAGCACCAAGACAGCCAATTCATTTGGTCGGTGCAGATACTACCATCAATAGAAACATTCATAAAGGATCATGACATGAGACTCAGGACATATTTATTGGACCACAAATACACATTAAAGAGGTATATACAAAAGAATACGAATAAATTTGATAGTCAGGGAGACTCCTGTTAAGACAAAATATTGTCGCTATCATAGGGTCCACCATGACAATTTACGAAGGGCATAAATATTCAGAAGGACAGTCGAGGAGAGGAGAACAGTGACTGCTACATGAATGTTACAGAGTTCGCTCAGTTTTTGGTCAAAAAATAGGTAAAAGTAGCCCTCCTCCAGCAAAGAATTATTTTTCCAGGAATAACGTAAGAGTCTAATTTTGTTATGTTTTATTAAATATTCTCCCCAATCAGCAAGATGTCACCTATAAAGGTAACTAAGTAAGTAGAATATACATTAAATTCTGTTATACGCAGTATTTGTTTCACCATTCGTGGCCCCTGGCCTTTACAAATCATTACACTTAATGACTGGTCACCAGGATAAGAAATGCCACCCATTGAAATTACTAGTACCAGCACTGACGCTCCCCGCGGGGATAAAAGTAGCACAAAGGAGCAAAGTATGAACATCTGACACATCCTACAGTCTGGTATCCTCAATGTATCTCCCCCCAAATGTAATAATGATATTACCACTGCCAGCAAGAAGAACAACATCCATGTTACCAATGAGGTAATGATGACTATGATCAAGATAGATGATAATCACAATGAGAATAGTATAAGCAAAGACTTAAAAAATAACTTAGGACACTGGGCCGGGGAGTGTTCCACACATTGGTTTTTTGTGGGGTTTTTTTTTTTTTTTTTTTTTTTTTTTTTTTTTGTTATCGTTTTTGTTTTTTTTTTTTTTTTTTTTTTTTTTTGTTGGTTTTTTTGTTTGTTTTTGTTTTGTTTTTATTGTATTATGGATTGTCCACAAGATGCTTAAGCAGCTAACTGATCCATATCGAGACTCAATTTAGAAATGTATAGTCATATTTAATGTCATTCTTCTTGTAAAATCTCTTTAAACTTTCTCTGTAGTACGGTCATTCGTTACAAGTTCAGAGATAGAAGGTGTGTCTAATGCTAGAGCTATTTTGTCGCATTCTACAAATTAAATTGAGTGGTATTCTTCAGCCTAAGATACGTAATCGCAAAATTAAGGATGCAAAACATGGCTTGCAGAAAATACAGTTCAAAGCAGATGTTTCCTTTGAATTGTTACTGCTGAAGGTGACATCTAATATCGCTAACTAGCTCTCCTTCACTTACTTTTTGTCACCAACTTTCCATATTGGGTCATTTTGGAATACAGATTCTCTAACTGACATGCACCCAGTTTTCCTGTTTCTAAAGTTAGTTTGCAGCAAATCTTTGACAGAAAAATTAGCAACTTAAGGATATAAAATACTACCTTGTTTGTTGCCCTTTATTACCGATATATCACCGTGTATACACTCCGATTTTATAACAGGTTGCAACTGAATATCACCAATAAAAAGACCTAACGGAAGTGAGCAGGGCCTTATACAGCTTATAAAACGTAAAACATGCCTGAATGGCAAATGACACCACAGCATGCTTCCGAGTATAGGAAGAATATAAACGATGGTGACGTAGCTCTTGAAGATTAGTACATTAAATTATGAAGATAGGCACACGAATTAAGCACAATTAGATGATTTTAGAATGAATAGAACTGATCGTGATATGTCTGTAATTTCCAATGGCATTGGTGCTTTTCAGCACAGGCGAATTAATATCAATTTAAATTGTATATGCCACAAAACCCAAGAGGACCATAGCAGACATATATTTACTATACTTACAAAAACATCCGGGGCTAGTTTATCAATTACTTTGAATATACATATATTATATAAAACAACATACTATTAGTATGACTCGCAAACAAATTTCCCAGTACAAATACGGGCAATGGGGGATGTCAGTATGAGAAAACTAGATTTTATTTTATCCTTGATAGAAGCACTGCAAAACGACAGAGCCTTTTATTTTGTTATGTGCCTCATTATATCTTTTGCAGGCTGCCACTCATGCATTGCACCACATCACAGACACATAAATATTAGAACACCCAGAAAACACGTTTACAAAACTCAAATCTGGTATGTGTTTTGTGCTGGGAATCATGACTAACACATTTACAGAGTTCAAACCGGGTGTGTGTCATTGGCTGGGAATTACGATGTTTACACTTTTATCTTCAGGGCTGACAAACAATGTGACAGGTAAGCAAATCACCCTACGTTTTCTCTGCATGCATTCATTTCACAAGTCACTTTGACGATATATGAAGCCTAATCCCAGTATTTTTGCCACGTGTGATATATCAGATATTGGGATGTTGCCAATTTCAATACCCATACAAGTTCCGTATCCGTTTAAATGCACTATTCAATACCCTTAAACCTTGAGTCTAAGAAAGACATGATCTTATCGCACATGTTAAGAATGCAGCTCCTGCTAAAATGCCGACAACTAGTAGAGTATTTGTAGCCTAAAAGGTAGATATTTAAAAACTCTCTCTCTCTCTCTCTCTCTCTCTCTCTCTCTCTCTCTCTCTCTCTCTCTCTCTCTCTCTCTCTCTCTCTCGCGCCAATTTTTGGCTTTATATGGCCAAAGGAATTTGACATGTGCTATCATAAATTTCTTGTTCCCCACGTCTTCTCTTTCTCCAACCTGTATTTGATAAAAGAAATTAAACTCAAATCCTATGATACCTTTTTCTTGTAAAGTTATGTTTTCATTTTTCCTATAAACTTGACTGAAATCAATATTTTTTTTCAGCGACAGTCTTTACAGCTTATTTTACTGAAAATGTTTTCAACATACAATGGTGGCAAGATTTTTCCCCTTTATGATTTATCTTTGTGGGCTACATTATATACTGTAAAGGCGATCAGAATGCACATTTTGCAACAAAAGTATTATTGCAAAATTGCAGAATACATGTCTATGTCGTGGCGTAGCTTTACACCATATATCGCATTTTTAGACATACGAATTTTCCTCATCTAAAGTACCAATGATTCCAAATATCGGATATAGTTTTCAGATGAACTTATTTGCCACTGAGGCGTGACATGATTCTGTGGGGATAAACGGACAACCCAGGATTAACTATGTTACTTTATTTCGCTCAACGTTTTTTTTTTTTTGAGATCAGAGTGTTGGCATGTTCAAGGATTGATCAGTCTGTCCTGGGCACACACTTTGTATAAAAACGTATTTTGTTAAGATGAATAAGCAGGGTGTGGCCTAACAACATCAGTGTGCCATGAAAACGATATTATCAATACAATATAACAGCTTGTACACAGTTGTTGCCAGTATCCAGCGTCACAAGCTTTATGAAACCTATGTCAAAATGGCTGTATATCAAATTATTCGGGGATATTAGATTCAGAGACCTCCTGTCGTAGATGGTCTAAGCAACCATTGAGACTTGAATGCATCGAGGCTGACTCTTTTGCACCAATGCATCTTTCCCTACATTTGTTTAGTGGATCGTTTATGGCAATGTCCGTATAACTTGAGCCAAATGTATGATAACTTGATATTAATAATTTGCATGGGTCTGAAAACATCATGAACTGAACACAATGAAGAGCTTGGTCTATTATTGGATCCGAATGAATATAAAAATTTTATTGTAACGTTTCTTTGCTTCATGTGGGTAATATTTTGGCCTTGTCATATCAGCTGTCATATAGCACCAAACACATCAAATATAACATACTGCTCCTTGATCAATTGCTGTCAGTATGATTTGTCTTCACTCACACAGTCGTGCACATTTTGAAAATGAAACGTCACATGTGTCATCACTTTACCTTTCAGTCATCTTCGATCTTTAATGTTTTCTTACATTGCATTGTAAAATATTATTAACCATCAGAAGACCTATTTAGAATACCGAGAACGCAGCATATATATATGTATATATATATATATATATATGCGTATATATACATATATATAAATACATATATATACATATATACACACACATATATATATACATATATATATATATATATATATATATATATATATATATATATATATATATATATATATATTCACAGGAGATGCGTTCTTCTCGCAATTTGTACTATTAGTGATGCCACAAATCGATTGTTTTCGTATACAGGCTTCAGATGAGACTTATATCATAAAGACAGATTGGAGATGCAGAAACAATATCTTAGGATCAAACGATCAAATGCCACTTGGCTTTTACCAAAGGGACGGTGTAAAGCAGTTCATTGCATATTTGCTGCCAGAAAAACCGCATGATGATTCACCAATACATCCACAATCTTAAACGTCTGTTGGTTTTTACACACTTAGCACCATTGGTCTATGAATTATTTCAACTGACTTCTTAACGAAACACACATTGAAAAGAAAGTCAGCAGAGATTTATGGTATAATTATTTGTCAAAAATATTCCATTTTACCTCTTATGACAATGATTCTGTGATTATTTCCATTGCTGAATTTAATGAGGAGAGGTATGAGATATCCTAGGGTATGTTTTATAACAAAAACATATTTTGGTGTCAATTATACCAGTTCCCAGGAAGTACTATGGCCACATAATCAGGTATTGAGTGCTTCAAAATACTAAGGTCATCATGAGTTTTTTTGTGGACTGTCAAAAAAATTTAGCATCCTTTATCTTAAAACGTTAAATTTATACAAAAAAACAATCACGCACAGATGTTCCAAAAAGAGGCAATTTTATATTTTTTATCATAATTTGATTCATTTGACATGTTGGGTCTGTCAAATACCAAATTAGCCAGTTCACATCCCATATAGCATTTCAAAGAAGCGATTGGTGATGTATGTGTCTTGTTATTTACAGTTACAGCAAAACTTAATCAATTCACTGGTACCTCTAAGCAGGGGTGCAGGACTGGTCTGCTAGCATAAAGTTGTTAGCGGTATGTAAACCTTTCATTGAAAATTGTAGTATAAAGACACCTTGCCTTTGGATGAAATCAGCGAGATTATGCTTACTCGAATGATGCTTCTGATTATGGTACCGTCCGATATAGAACATGTGGCCCCAAACCTGATCAGTATGTAGCTAAGGTAAATCTAGTTAATGCAAAGTAAAGGAACATTTCACATGGTTTGTCTATCTGGATATCTATATCCTCTAATTGTGAGTAATTATACACATTTAAGGAAATTTCAACCAATCTTGGATAATTGTGTTCATTTTGGCATTTTGGGACATTTTCGTGGAAATATATATTGTTTATAAGTTGCCAATATACAATCTGAAGAAAGTAAAAAATACTTTAAATGCTAACATGTTAATCAATGGACCGTGTTAATCTTTTAACCAGTTGCTTTCTATGGGTGACTGCCTCAAGTCAGGTCAGGAGTGTAATTTGTTTCTTCACATTGGTATTGGAAGATGAATGTGAATGTTGAATCTATTCAATCGTTTTGCTGTTTATTGTTGGGTTGACTTTGATGAATATGGGTAATGTTTTTCTAAACTATTTGAATCCTGCTAACAGACAGACACTATGTCCCGATACTTGTTTTTAGATACATGCATTTCGACATAAAATAGCACAAATTTGACCGTTTTGTCTTGAATATACAAACTCCAAAATTTCACGAAAACACATTTTACCCAAAACGCTGGTGCCTATGGAGTAATTTTGAATATACAGTTCCATCTTTGGTGCACACAGATTCTGTATAGCCTTGTGGTCAATTAACTATATAGGTTTTTGTATAAAGGAAAGCATATTTTTCTGATATTTCAGCCAGAAGTGAAGTCACTTTGCCAGGTTAGACGTTACCTTAAAACAAATTTCATGCACATCTACACATTCTTTCTAGTAGCTATGCCAAATTTAAAAGAGGCATCCGCAGCATACAGTTGAACACTCAGGATTTTGTCTACAAGTGGACCTTGCAACAAGCATAAATTGCTTGCTATAGGAAATACCTTGTCCCATCTAAAGTCTACTCTTCATACACCTAGGCGTATCCTATGTACTTACTGTACAAGCTTTCAAAGAAATCTTTGCAAAAATTAAGAAGTTGCACACACAATATTGTGTGTACAACAACCTCTGTAGCCGAAAAAGTTTGCCTTGCAATGGGAGATATCTAGTCGTATCTATCGTATTCTTTCCTTCATGTACAGCCACACAATTCAAATAAATAATTATTATAATGGGCATAAAAGAAATCCGTGGAAAGGTATTGGATGAGTTGGGTACACACGATTCTGTCAAAGAAAAGATAGAATGACGGACAGGCAGTATGTGCATGCATGTTCATTATCATCCCTGTAATGGCCATGCTCAAGATATAGTCTTACAGATTGTTGTACAATTCAAAACAACAATCTGTGTTCAGTCTTCCTCAGGTTTTCATAACATTTTAACCTAATAAAGATCCCAGGTTCGTCTAGGGCCACCAAGAAGCGTTTCTTTGCACCACTGACGCAATTATAGGAGATTTATAGAAAATAATGATTTAAACATTATGTCACAAAATGAAAGAAGTAATCATTAAACAAACATCGATAGAAATCCACACAAGGTATATTCCAACCTAATTTGAAGTGAACCTAGGCAATGGTTTCAGGAGCAGTCAAAAGTGTAAAATTACTATTGCAACCCACTTTGAATTGCTTCATAAGTAACAGCAATGTATGCAATAGCCAACAAGTAACACACTGAAAGAATTTGTGAAAAATCAGAAAGCATACTAAAACCACCCAGTGACTAAGTTTTTTTTATCCTTCCACAAGTACATTCTCAACAGCTTTCATCAGAATCTCCACAAGGAGTTCTTCGAGAGGAAAGGCAAAAATAGCAAAAACGCTAGAGAAATTTTTACCACTTATATAAAAACCAGCTGGTACTTTTGGACCGTTATCGAATATCGGGACTACCTTCCCTGTAAGCCCATTTTTCACTCAGCAGGAGCATTTGGCAGGTGCAACTTGTGCTGCTACATAATTCATAGCCTGGGGGCGACCTCAGTATGAGATACAGGATCCGTATTCCAGGGCCCACCGCTGCCTACAACTGGTAACTGCACAGTTCCGTTATATATTGTAAAGTACATTTATTCTACCAGTCAACTTTCCCTCAACACTAACCGCACATATATTTTGGATACTACCTCTTGATAATATTCAATTGGCTCACTTACAGCCACTTGGCTGCCATTTTGAAAATTGAAGATTCTGCACCCAATGGTTTCAAAATGAGGATAATATTGGGATGATCTTGGGGGTTTTGTTATAACATATGACACCAAAATCAGACAATATGATATATGCTCTGGCCACAATTCACTTTTTATATCAAAATGAAATGTATTTTTTGTGCAACTGTCCAGCAATGCAGTGCATCATGTTTAAAATGGTGTTTGCTCACCAACTGATTTGCCGGATTGCATATGAATTTGTAACTAAAAATGAAAACTGCTTCAGACACAAACGAGGAGGCAGATTAAAGTTAAGATAGTAAATAACGCTTGAAAGTACTTGAAGGACTGTTTGCCCTGGTAACTCGGAGAACGGACAGTGGAACCTAACAAAATGTTACATTAGCGGTCATACATGGGCCTATTAATGGGAAGTTCATGGATAACCGAACAACAGGGGCTATGCTGTAGCATGTTTCACCAAACAACCATGGCTATGCAGCTTTGTGGTTTCCCCAGCCATAGTTGACCCTCCTGTGAGGTTGGAATAAAATGCTGTATTTGAGTTGACCTTACTGCAAAATTATGGCACACGACAACCACTTTCTCGATACAATGTTTCAGCCAGGTTCGATTTTTTACCTCAGCTGACCTGTCAGTCAGCTCAGCTCAAAGGATGGTCTATCGTCCATTGTCCATCGTCTGCCTGTTCGCCGTTTGTCCCACCACAATTGACATGTTTGACTTCTCCTCCAAAACCGTTAGCCGTATTCCTTTCAAACTTGCAGGGGATGTATTTTAGATCGGTCTTCCAATTTTTAATTTGTTCAGCAGGGGCTGCAATTTGTTCCATTTTTTATGAATTTGCGGTGGTTTTTTTTATTGTTTGCTATTTTCGACTTTTTATCCAGAGCCTTCACTCAGATTAAGCTGAAACTGGGTACATGTGTTTTTTTGTTGAAGGATCAAGCAAAGTTTTTTACTAGGTACCACTACCGTAGATTCCTGATATTTTTAATGATTGTATTCAATTCGGGTACTTATCGGGTAATGTACCTTTCCTATTGATTACTATGCAAGTCAATTGGCAGTCCAATGCTTATTCACATTTTTGACTTCTTTAAAACCTTCACCCAGACTCACTTCAAACTTGATGGGGGTGTGACTTGAGGAGATGTCTACCGGTGTTGTTCAAATGGTAACACCTCATTGATAGTTTAACTACTGTTGCCAGATACATGCGTCTCCTTGTATTAAGAGGTTTCAGATTTTTTCTAACGCAAAGATCTTGTTGGAACAGTAGAATGGTTTATATACCCATTTACCTAAACATGATTCAGCTTGGAACTTCTCCAAGTGACACACAACTATTCCCCATTCTTATGTGAAAAAAATGTGCTGAGTCACTTTTACATAAAGGTAAGGAGAAAAATATCATTGAAAGAATTATCTTTTGAAGGTACACATTTTGGTAATAATGTCAGGAATGGGCAGTTTACATTTGAATATGATCGGTTCGTTAAGGCGTTAATCATTTTCTTTGATAACATATATGTCAATCTTGGAGAGTACATTTTTAGACAGACAATTGGAATTCCTAAAGGTAATAATTGCGCACCTCTTTTGACAAATTTTATTTTATTTTTACTATGATTATAAGTTTTTGCTAAAGTTGTCAAAAGCCAATAAAATTTCAATATAATATATTTGAAATAACATATAGATATATTGATGCTTTGTTAAGTGTCAGCAATAAACAATTTCGAGCATATGTTTAACAAATAAACCCTGATGATTTGGATTTAAAGGAAACTGCAGAGAATATCATGGACTGTTCATTTGTAGATACAGACATTTTAAATTAGCATTTTTTCTGTGAGATTAAACCCCCAGGGGCTATTGGTAGCAAGCAGTGACCAACAACAGTTAAAAGCTTGCCTTATTGTGCTTAGAATCTGGTTAAAAAATTATATTTTGATTTCATTTGATTGATTTAAAGGCCTCATAGCTTTTATTCCTTTGAATTTTGCTGTTAATGACCAGAGATTCTTAAAAAGTTTGGCTGCAACAATTCAAAGATTTTATGCTTATCTGTTTTGCTACTTACGTTTATCTTTTGGCATCATCTTCTTTTAATATTCACCTTCCGGATATTTTAGTCTTGCATGTTTTCTGCCAGGTGGGCCTCCGAGGACTATCGGTAGCAAGTAGGGGCCTATGACAGTTACAAGTTTGCCTAATTGTACTTAGAATCTGGTTCAGAAAGATTATATTTGATAACATGTTCTTGAATTAAATGCTAATGACTCTAACTCTTTTCTGACGTGCCCCAGTATACATTTACTCAATGTCAAAATATTTACTCAATGATAGCATTTCCTCAAATGTCACAAGCTTGGCCTATTATGTTGAAATTTTAACTCCGTTGTGGCAGCTATATAGAGCTTTATTGTTTGCAGACTTTCAAAGTGAGAAGTAGGTGTCGTCATACGGTTTGTTTTACATTTCTGGTGCAGGGTGTGCATTGTTGCAGTACTTGTTAGGGTTTCTCATGGTTTATACAGGTGATCTAGCTGTAACTGTTAACTTTATAACCACTGGGACAGAATATTAGGCCCCAGTTTTTTTCCACTTCCGTTATAGACTGGCAGGTAGTTTAACTAAGGTATGCTACCCAGCTAGATAGGGTACATACTGGTTGAGGGGTATATCAAATTATTCCTATCTGGGTTTTTACTGTACAAATTTAGTAATTATGTCTGATTTGACAGGTCTTCTTTATTCATACTGAGGTTCCGTATTAATAAACAAACTTTCACATATTTAGATAGTACATCATTTGACTGGTACATACATTTTTTCATTATTGTGTGGGTTGTCTTTCTTGAGTATTCAACTTAGACAAGGGGCTGCTACGTGGAGAGATATGGACGGGTACAGGCTCCGAAACATTTCCTGACTGGTTACCCGCTGAAGACACTTTAATTTATCGGGACTAATGCAGCCTAGTTCAACATTCTGCAGAAGAGCATGTGCAATATGAACAATAGCATTTCCATATTCATATAGACAGTGGCAGGTTAACTTGTGGAGCATAAAGAACTCGGACTGCAGAATAGTGTTATAATTAATAACAACTGGACGAAAAGACAAGAATACAATAATAATAAATCAGGATAAAGGTGAATTATGATTTAAATCATATGATACAAGTTATGAACTTGAATTTAACATAATAAACTACTCCAACATGGAAAGTAATATTCCGCTTCGGCCAACTTAAGGTGTCTATATTATATGTCAAGGTTAACTACCTTTGCTAGAGTATTCACCTAATCTGCCACTTTGACTCCCGTCATTTATTTTTTATTCCCAAAACTTGTGAAACATGGATATTCGACAATGAAATTAAAGCAATGGTTTTTCAAGTTTGTAAATAAAGATAAAAAATTATGACTTAGATATCAGGAGGATTTCAGGTGTTATACAAAAAATATAATAATAATAATAATAATAATAATAATAATAATAATAATATATACATATATATATATATATATATATATATATATATATATATATATATATATATATATATATATATATATATATATATAAGAATTGTAGCTGACATTTTTCACAAAACGTGTATAAAGAAAGATATATCTTAAAGATGAGAGTTGCCAACATAAAGTCGATTTAATATTCTACTTACTTTTGGTGGTACCTCTCTCCTCTCAGAAAAGTGATACTTTCCTTCACACTGCATTTCATATTTTTTCACTGACATATAGAGTATAAAGTTTATATGTGTACTTTGGACTTCTGGGTGGTGACTTTGTCTGTTTGATGACTGATGAATTTACCATAAATGTGGCTTGTTTCCTCGAATTTTTTTATTGATTTTCTCTGTCATTATTGAAAAAACTTTTGCCTACTTCAATTTTACATGACAGTTATAACCTTGTGGTGCCAGTATGACATCTTATCTTCAGCGAATAATGAGCTGCTTGGTGAATATTCAAGTCTTCCTGGTGTGTCTGGGGATGTTCATATTGGTGGGCTTGTCTAGATTTTGACTATGACATTGCACATAATGGTCTCTTATATTGTTTAGTTTCTGTAGTAATTTAATCTTATTAACATATATAAGAATCGGTTAACGCTTTAAATTAATCTTTTGTAATTGTCACTTTTTGTACTTAAGTTAAAATTAAACTCCTAAAAACTAATATTTCTTTTACATATATATTTATATCTGTGCTCAACAGCTGAAAATACCCAAATGCGAATTGCCTTAATTTCATTAATGTATATTTTTGATGTGTTCAAAAATGGCAAATTGTGCCCATTTTACTATGTAATTAAATTTCAATCTGTTACACTGTGAATTGTTTTTCAAAAACAGAAATAGACTTACACTATGTATATGCTCTTACAGATCACCTGTTCTTTTGCAAAGATACAAAGAAAGGAAGACATTACAAAGGAAACATATCACAAACATTTTCTGGCAAAACGTGTCAGAGATGGGACGTGCAATATCCACATAGGCATAGGAACACCAATACCCAAGTATTTCCGGAGAGTGACATCAAAAGTGCAAAGAACTATTGCAGAAACCCAGACGGAGAATCTGATGGGCCTTGGTGCTACACAACGGACCCTGCCACACGCTGGCAATTTTGTGATGTTCCACTATGTAGTATGTTTAAGTTTCGCTCGTGCATGTTAAATTTAATGACGATTTAAGCCTTTCTTTAAATGGTTTCAATTTTTCCTCCGTATGCAATGGTTTAGTTGCATACTACCTTTGTCCATAAAAATGGCTTCAATATGATTATTGTGACTGTAAATGTAATGTCTGTTGAGCATATAGTTAATAATACGATATTGTATTGTTTCATAATACTACAACCTGAACAGCGAAGATCTGGTTGTATATTCGCACTACTTGGGAGCAGGAAGACACATATCTAATAAATAGAGTTACCCACTGGATTAAATCAATAGGAGATAGCTTCAGGATCAGTGATAGCTGTATGAACCCATCCTAGATATTGCAGCCATTTTTAAAATATGTCTGACCTATTTTTTTATTGCTAGGCATTCGAATCACACTCATAATCCAATCTTTGCAGCATTGTAGCATCCCAATTTCACGTAGGTGTTTGCTTCGATTAATCCGTTTCACATTATGTGGCTAATGCTGAATCATATTGCCACCTTCACATGCCACTGAGAGGAGCCCCATTTTTACGGACACAGAATTTTAAATGTGATGAAAGAGTGTTGTAAATCATTTTCAAAAAGCTGTAAATGTGTAAGACCACTTCAGTTACAATGTATTACACTTGTGAATATTACGTGTTAGTAGTGAGCCATGGTGTTGTACGCACATAACAGGCCTGTTCTTGTTATAGCATCTGAAAGGATGAGGTCAAAGAAGCATTTGGCATTAGTCTGCAATCCAATCTGTTTTGGACAAAGTACAAATTTTCAATTTCAGCAATAAAGCAGAAAAACTCTACCATAAGTAACTCAGCACTCTATTCTTCATCACGAGTGATTTCCACAAGACACTACTGGTGCAACTTCGACTTTGATATGTGTGATTTCACCCATGACATAACAGCAGACTTTGAATGGAGCAGGTGAGATAGTAGCATATTATAGAGTGATTCGCAAGTGTTCTTTCAAAATCGACTCATGGCTACACACACGCGTGTGCACACACACATACACATAATCAGGCACACACACACACATACACACATAATCAGGTACGTCACTGCGTGGTGATTAAATGTCAGATAAATTATAGAACCCTTCTCAATACAAAACTATAGAGTCAGGTCAGTAATACTGTTTCCAATTTCGCATTTTGACATCCTTCCAAAACTTAGCTTTGATTGCGGCTGGTGTCAACATGTTGGAAAGATGAGAATCTGAATCTGAGTTTTTCATTCATACAATGCATCATATTTGATTGACTATTGGCAGCATGACATGCATGTATCAGTAATGTTTATAGAATTTGTATCTATGTCCTACTCTGTTTAGTTTTAATTTGGATTGGGTTGGCTAATCATGACATAACAATCTGATGGTGCTTATCAGATAAGTCTATATCTGAATTCTGTCATCCTGCCTCAGCCAACTGCATTGTCTGTCTGACATCCTGTAGATACATCACATTCGACATCTTCCCAGGAACTTGCTCTGATTCAGATTTGCTAGGGGTATACACTGGTTACATCCCCACCAAGATGACGCAGTGACCTTTTATCATAATTGTTTTTTTGGGGGAGGGGGGTACAAAAGTATACTGCTGCAAACTTTTCAAACTGGTTTGACTGTTTATTTGTTCAAATGTAACTAATTTTAAAAGGTGCTTATGATTGTCTTTCTAATTTTTTTAAAGTTATGATATGTTCAACGTATGGACATCAATTTTTCCTATTATGATGATAGTAGTGAGTGAATGCATCTGCATATATTTTCATAGAAAATGGTTATATGTCCTTGTAACAGCACCGGGTGTATATTTGATTGGTTAGATATTGGCTGGCCCTGACCAATTGGAACGTTTAGACCAAAGCCAGAAACAATGCATTCAGTCTTATTTGAAAAATTACTTCTTTCAAATTATGTGTAGAGTATATATCTTTCTTTTTTTTGGGGGGGGGGGTGATTCATATCTATGTTTATTCGTGTGTTCACTCATCCTCTTTCATTGGAGCTCGTTTTGTTTTAATTTTGGAATGGATTTACCAATCATATTCCTTTTATAGTAGAAGCAGAAATGATAGTTATAGTCTTCCACCTAGTAATTGAGGTGTGCCCTAACCCAGGATCCCCTGTGACCTGTATCAGGTTAACCCAAATATTAGAGCAACTAACTCCTCCTCAAAATATTTTGCCTATTTTCAAGCATAATAAAACTACTCACAGTGCAAGATTGATACAAAAAGAGCACTAATAACAGTCTGTTTCATTTATATGTACGTTCCAAACATGAAAGAAATGCACGATGAAATGAAGGACAAGTGAAAGATTGACACCATATGCAAAAAAAAATCATCTATGTGGCTGTGCATTGACTACACTGGGGCAACCTGCAGAATGGTTGTCATAATATTCCGTCTGGTCAATACGAACCCATTTGTACTGACCGGAAAAGTCACTGTCCACTGAAACTACTGACTAGGGTTATAGGGGAACAAACAAAAATCGGCTGTTTTCCTCTCTTAAACACCATCTGCTAACTGACGCATATAAGCTATATCCCAAAAGATTCATCATTATCCACTCTCTCGATCCCTGTCTAATATTGAGTTGTCGGACATATTTTAGCCCACTTGGGCCACTTTATTCCTCCCAAAGCGTCTGGATTCCAAATGAGCCACTCTTCGTTGAATGGAAGTGATCCCCAGCGTACGGACTCAAATTTCTTCTCCACTATAATTGGCCGCCCGTGAATAAATTTGCATTTTCGTTTACTTTATTATTTCATTACGCACGTGTGCACAATTTAGTGCTAAAAGTATCATGGTTAGCAAATGAAAATACAAATTTATTCACTGGCGGCCCATCAGAACGAAGGAGAAATTTGAGTCCCTATGCAGGGGTCACTTCCGTTCAACGAAGAGTGGCTCATTTGGAATCGAGAGGCTTTGCGAGGAATAAAGTGGTCTAAATGGGCTAAAATACGTCCGATAACTCAATTTTTAGGCAGGGATCGTGAGAGTGGATTGTAACAACTCTTCTGGTATATAGCTTATATGCGCTCGACAACAGAAGGCGTTTAAAACAGGAAAACAGCGTGGGGGCGCCGGTTTTTTGTTTCTTCCCTTCTAACCCTAATCAGTATTTGCGGTGGACAGTGACTTTGCCAGTCAGTATGAATGGGTTCGTATTGACCGCAATATGATGACAACCATTCTGCTGGTTGCCCCTGTGATTGACTATATTGTGCGAATAATGTGTGCCATAAACATAGTTGCAATGCGTTAAGTTGAATTATATGGCCCAAATGGTGCAGCAGATAAGCACAAAAGATTGCGCACTTCCGAATAGAATTCTGAACCTTTGCACACGTATTATACCTGCCAAGCCTCAAAAAATTCTGATACAGCGCCTATGATCAGCGCCCCCTGGTGGCCACCAGAGCCACCTAGTGGTCAATTGTAATCAGTAGCCAACCTATGGAAATATATTTGCCCATAATTCTAAACTTATTAGCTCAATTGAGGTCCAAAATACCTAAAAAAAAAAATAGCAAGAACATAAATATGACCATTTCCAAACAGCCATAGGTGTATTTTTTTAATTTATATGCATGCCTTGTTGTATTTGGGTCTTCTTGTCCAGATCCACTTTCCTGGTAGTCATTCCCCAATTCCGTAGTCCAAACTCTCTACCCGCCATATGCTAACCTTCATTTTCTAACCTATATGTATATATATGTGTGTGTGTGTGTGTGTGTTTGTGTGCGTGCGTGCGTGCGTGTGTATGGGAGTACTATTGTCACGTTCTTCTGTACAAAGGCTGTATTAGCCCAAATGAATTTAAGGGTTTCCAGCGGGTAATTACTCAGAACATATGGCGAAGCCTGTACCGGTACATGTGTGTCTGAGTAATGGTGCCTTGTCTAAGCTAAACAATCAGCAAAGACAACCCACATAATAATAATAATAATAATAATAATAATAATAATAATAATAATAATAATAATTATTATTATTATTATTATTATTATATATAAACATATATATATACATATATATACATATATATACATATATATACATATATATACATATATATATATATATATATATATATATATATATATATATATATATATATATATATATATATATATATATATATGAACGTGTCTAGGCATTAGCAAAATAAGTTAAGGTTTGCTAATAAATGTCAAGCTTCAATACGAATATAGAATGCCTGTCAAACCAGACGTAATTACTAACTTTGTATAGTACAAGTTCAGGTGCATTCCTTTGTTAGACCACGGGCCAGTCTGTAACTGAAGTAGAAACAAACTGGGGTGTTCTCTTATTGTCCATTGATTATAAAATTAACAGTCACAGCTAAACCACCTGTACAAACTGTGGGAAATCCTAGCAAGTACTGCAACAATGGACATCCTGAATCAGAAATATAAAACAAACCCCATGATGACACTTACTCGTCACTTTAAAAGGCATCAGACAATAAAGCTCTATTCCGATCCCAATCCGAAGTTAATGTTTCAACATAATGCGTCAGTTTGCGACATATAATTTATTACTGTCAAATTTGTCTACGTTTATCATTGAGTAAATGTATACTTAGGCATGTCGGAAAGGAATGAAAGCCATTCGCATTTAAGTCAAGAACATGTTATCAAAGTGTAATCTTTTTTCACCAGATTTAGTACAAACGGGCAAATCTTACAACTGTCGTTGGCCAGCTGCTTCCTACCAATAGCCCCTGGTGGTTTTCCCTGACAGAAAACAATTAAAGCCAAAATGTCTGAAAGGTCAATATAAAGGAGGAAGATCCGAAGCCAGGGTGCAGTGAGACTGGCATATTCGGATCAATATTAACCATTTACTATTTTCACAAGTACCGTAAACCTATATATTTTCAAATTACTGCATATCCATGGATTTATATCCATAGTTTTTTTTTCTTTGCAGGATTGGCTTTTTTGAGATTTTATAGCATTGTTTCAAACTTGGTAAGATATTCACATTTTTTGCGCAGATGTTGCACTTATTTTTTTTCTAGCTGTAATCAGAAGAAATCCAAAAATATTAAAAAGTGATGTCTGTCGTTGGCCAGCTGCTTCCTACCAATAGTCCCTGGGGGTTTTCCCCGACAAAAAACACTTAAGGCTAAAATGTCTGAAAGGTCAATATAAAGGAGGAAGATCCGAAGCCAGGGCGCAGTGAGACTGGCATATTTGGATCAATATTAACCACTTAATATTTTCACAAGTACTATGAACCGATACATTATCAGATTCCTGCATATCCATGGATTTGTATCCATAGTTTTTTGGTTTTTGTTTTTTCCTTTGCAGCAATCGGGGTTTTTTTTCGAGATTTTATAGCATTGCTTGCAAATTGGTAAGATATTTACAATTTTTGCGCAGAAGTTGCACTTTTTTTTTTCCAGGACAAATCAGAAGAAATTGAAAATACATATATCTATGTCCGAGATCGAATTCAATAGCGAGTCCTGAAACAGCACAAATAAAAAGTTATGTTGGTCCTAAAAGGTTGTTCATTTTCTTTCTCGAGATTGCTCCAAACGTCACAGATGGGGGTAAAAAAATTCCTGAGATCCTCTCCTGGATATATTTTTCTTTTGATGTCCGTTGATTTTAATGTGAGATAGCAATTCGTCTGTTTTGTGAGGCTAGATACAAATTTCATAGGTTGAGCAAATAACAGTTCCGAGAAAATTGTGTTGCGATAAAATGTTGCTGATTCGTATGGATTTGTGACTGTGATGTGGCACATACTCATTTATTTTGTCTTGTGTTTTTATCATTGTATGAAATAAACTTGTAGTTTACCTGTGTGATGTTGTCATTTTAAAAATAACCCACATTTTGTGGCTGAAAACTCGACTTTTTTCAACTTGCGAACGTCAAACCTAGCCACTTTTGGCTTCTTTGGTTGTGGGTTTATATGCAGCTAAGTCTAAAACCCCTAAAACTATTGAAGCCAAACTTTCCAACAAATTCTGGATAATTGCAGCAAAATTTGTAGAAATATTTGGTCAAAAGTACATCTCTGATGACGTTTATTGTAAACAAGTTTGGTTCTAGATGAAGCATCCTCAAATTTAGAATAAATACGACCAAGTCTCGAAATTTGTGACAAAAATGTACTATATCCAATAGCTTCCGAAATACTGCTGTCAGGAAAAGGATACTTAATTACTTTAAAGTTAAACCTCATAAATTTTGCGATGGTCTTTAATGCAAAACTTGTAATTGATGACCCGTATATCCTCACATCTCTGAGACCCTCTGAATTGTTTCCTTCCAAATGGATATCTTTTGGGTAAATTCAACTGAAATTTTTTTACATTTATAGATATATTTATTTATAGATATACATTTATTGTGTTCTTTGATAATTTTGAAGACATCCGGAAGTTCATTTCCATCTGTTTATCTTTAGTTCAAACCAGTTTAAATATAGATCAGCAAGTAACGGGCGGCAATGGCTTCCCATTGGAAAGCCTTTTATTTGTTGAAAAAGCAATAGTCTGCATTGAACAAATGTTTATAATATAAAACAAAGTTTAAACAGTGTACGATTTAACGTTACTTTTTTAATATTTATTATGCAATTAAGATGCTTTATTAGAATGTGAATTAACATTTATGTATGGTTTATCATTATGTGTAAACATTTTGCTAATTCATTCTATAAGAGAACTTTTAACTTTATCTATGGGTAGATCCGTGTATAGTGTGGAAATTTCTTAACATTTGATATTTTTTGCTTTTAAATCTTTGATTTTAGATACAAACTCGGAAGAATTGCTAATACTTTTGCATCACAGTATTTGCAGAAATGATTCCTCATTGCAGTCAAACACAGTGGTACTTCCTTTGTTAGTTGTTTTGTTGTACATTTTGAAAAAAAAAACACACTATGAATCTTGATTTAAAAGGGTTTTATGTAATTTGGGTTTCGGATATTGGATGGATTTTTGTATTTTGTATGGCATTCATCAGAGCTTAGCAAAATGTAGTGTTACAGAATGTACACCATAATCAACGTGGCATATATATATCTTACATTGTTTAAGACATATGTCAATCCTGTTTTATATAAAATCTTGTATGAATTCAAAACTAAAGATTATTGTAATCTTCGAGTTGTGAAATCAACGATGAAATGAAAAGACAGAAAAACATACTGTGAAATATAACAAAGGAGGAAATAGCCAGGCCAAGCCCTCAATACCCTCTGCCAATGTACTCCTAATCTTCACAAGTCTAGCAGTGACAGCAGTCTGAGACAGTGACGTTATGAGGACGACACAATTATATGAAACCCCTTGCAAAAGATGATCTGTACTCCCATGTGAAGAAACCCAGCTTGCAATCTATTTTACGCTATACTTCTTACCCCATTTCTCCTTGATAGCCCCGATCACAGGGATCCACAATGACTCCCGACTTCAAACACAAACCCATAGCTCATTCTAATTTCTATTCTGTAATCTATGAGATAGCACTTTTGTCAAGTGGGTAATGCTTCTGGATAACTTTTCCCCGTTGACTGTTTTCAAATAAAAATAGAAAAATGTGGCAATCATGCTATTTTTCATAATACAGTTTGTTAAATTAAAAAATTGATGGTAAAAAAACTGCTAGAAAAAGTAAACTTACGTTTCTAATTTGTATCAGGAAGTAGCCAAAGACAGTTGTTCTGTTCATCGAAACATAAAGTGAAGGTATGAAACCACCTAGCTCTTACTGTGTACACAGGTGTATACTGCTGACTTCAAAGAATAATGTACATCTGACAGGGCATGGAAAGATCGTTTTTCCTAGGCAGTGGAGGACCACACCCTGTGACTCCATAATGCATATTTTTATTATGTTTTTTAGCAGTGCAAGGTTCAGATGGGTTGATACGTGTTCAAAATCACCAATATGTCAGCTTTGTCTTCATCAAAATTATAGTCATTCCATATCAAAATCAACAACATCGAATGAAAACCTATATGCTCATTCCTATAAATGCTAATAGTTGACATGAGCCTAGTATTCACTTAGACTTAGTTTCAAGTCAATGTGCCTGATTTGCTGAACATGCTTTTAAAACAAACAAGTATGTAATTTTGAAGTAAGTTCACAGTCACTCATAAGAAATAGCATCCAAACCACTACATTACAGGAGTGTGTACAAGAAGGAAAAAATACTGGCTACTGATTGGTCCATAGTTAGATAAGTAAGTTCAAACGGGTCAACCCTTTCAAAGAGTCATGCATAAATTAGGAGAGCTTCCATCAAGTTTAAGTTTATTGGACAAATTCTAGTACATTTCTCCCCCCCCCCACCCACCCAACCAGATCTGGTGTCCCATTCCTGGTCTTCAGCATTTTCTGTCTGATCTCACGCAACCAGCCTTGTACATGTTTCCCTTTATACTTGTTCAACCTATCATGATGGCATACCCTGGGGTTCCATTTGGACTGTACTACGAAAAGGGCAGGTTCTCACAGCATTACTATGATGTAAGGCCCAACCCACATTGGTTGCACCTTTTTGGGCTTTTGATGGGAACTCTCCTTGAATCACTCACAAAAATCAAATCTCCTGCCTCATCAGCCATTTCTAGCAAACGTGGTGTCATATGGCAGCTCCTGATGTTGATATTTAGACCCTAAGGCCTCCGAAGTGGTTTCATGAGCTTCCTCTAAAGCATTGTCCAACTCTTGGACATAATCTAGGTAGGTATCATGATCAGTTACATTTTCAGCTCTTCCCAACTCTACCTCCCGGGGCCACCTTATCTCCCAGCCCATCATCATATGGTTAGGACCCAGGCCAGTTGCAGGATGTGGCATACTCTAGTAGGCGGCAGCCACAAGAGGGATATGTCTGTCCCAATCTGGTTGGTTTTTGCCTATGTAATACCTTATCATTTGTAACAAAGTTCATCTGCCCCACTCCATTAAGCCATTGTGGCTAGGACAGTAAGGAGGGATCCTGGTTTTTCGAATGGAAACAAAATCATGCATGAGTCTTTTTGCCCGACATTCTGCCATCTGGTCCTTCGGTGCATATGCTTCAACAAACTAGGTAAACTGATCAGAATGTATCAATATCTATTTGTGACACACATCACTGGTAGGCAGAGGGCCTAAGGTATCTGACTGGACTCAATCCATTGGAGTACCTGTTTCATATATTTCTCATGGTGCTTTGGCACATCTATCTGCCCCTTTGAATATCCCAGAAACAGTGCAGGTGAGTACCACATCTGCCACATATGAGCTCATACCTGGCCAAAATTAATACAGTTGAAGTTGTGCCAGTAATCTGGTGATACTGTGATGCCCTGCAGTAGGTGGGCAATGATGGGACTTAATTAGTTCAGGCTGAAGCTTCTTAGGGACAATCTGATACTCCTGCCAGCAGTAGGGTGAATGCAGTCATAGTATAAGACATTGTAAATCAACTATAGCTTCAGCCACAGCAACCAATATTGCCTCCCAGAGGGAGAGCTCGAGGCACTTATCACCTTGCTTTGCACTGGCTTGTCAGTCTGTTTGCACCCTATCAATTCAGCCAGGGCAGAATAATCCATTTGAAGGGAGTGGAGTTCAGTGGAAGACCTAAGTCCCCCATCCTCTTTAACAACCTCTTCAAGGCAAACATTCAGGGCCAAATCATTGATTCTGTGTATAGATAAAAGCAACACATCATCTACTTTTCTGGCGAACCCAGTCCAAGCATTGTTAGCTTTGCAACAATAGTTGCAACCCTCACAAGGCAAATCCTCAAGGCTCTTGCCTATGTCTTGTCACTAACATCGGCTTCTTTTCCCTGTTTTGAAAGTCTGTGGGCAACGCCTTGCTTGATACCAGGGGCAGTTGGATGGTAAAATCAAACTGGCTCATAGACTCTATCCAACAAGCCAGTAGCCCTCCAGCAACATAAAGCAGAAGAGCCAGAAAAGACTGCTGTGGTCAGTTGTCACAATAAAATGTCTTCCAAGCAGGAAGTGCCTGAAGTACATGGCCCCCTTAGAGTGTTTAAGCACTCATTAATCTTAAGCAGTGGATAACTTTCTCTCACAGTGACTTTATTGAGTTTCCGGTAGTCCACACACCACTGTAGTCCTCCTTCTCTTTTCCTTACCAAGACAACCTGGAAGGCCCATTCAGCATTGGATGGATTACCCCCCCCCCCCCCCGCATCGAGCATCTTATTCAAGTGAGCCTCTTCTCCTAATTGGAATACCAGAAGTACCTGTATTGGTGTGTCTTATATTGGTTTTGAATTTCTGGTTTTAATGCCATAGGAGATCCCACTGGAGCACCCAAAATCATTGTGGTCAACTTAAGAAAAATATGTTCAAACTCCCAAAATTAGATCTTTAATTCAGGTGGTTTGGGAGAGGCTAAGTGTGTATTCGAGTAGACAGACAGGACCGTTTAAAGACCTGTGTTTGTGTATACATAATTAGAAGTGATCAGCAGAGAGTGATAACAGTGGCTTGTCTTAGTGTATTACATAGAGCGGACCAATCTTAGTGTATTCAATCCAAGGCATGTCATGGACCTGATTTAGCTTCTAGCATGTCAGTTTCGAGTGCACTCAAACAGCACTACATTGCTTGTTGCCACCAATTTTAGTAGATTTGAACTTTTGAAGTGGCTTATTAAAGGCCATCTCAAATTTCTTGTGTTGTTATTTACATGCAGGCATGCACATTTTATTGTATAGAAACATCAGCTCTTGTCGATGGCTGTTTCAATTTTGCGTTAAAAATGAACAATTTCCTTCTACAATGATTTAAATCTGTGATCGGGCCATTGTTTGTGACAATTTGAATGATGTAACTTTGCGAAACTGTGCAAAAATAGGATGATTTCATCATTGCAGTCTCAATCTTTTTTTTCCTCTACGCACCATGTTCTTCACATTGTTAGAATGCTGAGAATCTACTATATTTTAAGAACAAGCTCTCAAATTTGCTGAAACAAAAGTACTTTAGGGAAAACCCCGCCAAAACTGCTTCTATTTCAAACAGATACATTATTATTTTAGTCAGAAATTACCGAAGATGATTCTCCTGATCATTCTAAGTTGGGGCCGGAATCGATCACATGGCGTTTGCTATCAAATGCACCGTTTTTCTACGGATGATTTGTTTGGGGTATTTGCTACCTCATGTTGTGAAGTCTGGCTTGAAAGATGGGTGGCATTTGTATGAACACAAGTGACGATTATGAACAATTTATTCAAGCAAGAAACAAACTTTAACACTGCAAATTGGTCAGAATGATGGCATACTACCACTGTTTGTGTACAATACAGCAGAGGGTCCAATTTTTCAGGGAAAGAGAGTAAAATAGGCCTGCCACAGGTAAACATGGCTCAGGTGAAAATACCACTGCAGCATCTGTTGATCATGGTGACAGTTTATCAGTGAAGGTGATAAAGTGTGTTTATCGACTTTTTACTGCAGCGACAAAGGAAAGTCTACCACTATTGATGACAATTACGACACACAACCAATCTTGAGAGAAAAATTAAGAACCATAATTCAAGGCACTAACCAAGGAAAATGCATGGATCAGTGCACATGCAATTGTGTTTACACAAGCTTGACCGTTTTGATCAATTCATGATTGAGATCAATATATTCACTTTAATAAGTGTAGGGCATGAGCATTTGTTTAAATAGACAAAGAAACCACATTGAAATATAGAGAAGATATTATTCAACAAAAGTCATTGTGATCATTTTGCCTGAATTGCATAAAGAAAAAACTTTTGCTTTTATTCCAGCATGTCGCATGTTGCACAACAAAACAAAAAATGCCTAGTGGCTGGCTGTGCCAGATCCAAAAACTGCCCAGAGTACCAGGGGTTAAAATGGAAACTTTATCCAAGTTAATACAGACAGCTTTACAAGAGGCAAATCTGAAAGTGACACCAACAAAAGAACAATTGCAGGCCATTTACCATGCCCTGATAGAAAAGTTAGACACGTTTCTTGTGTTGCCAATGGGGAGAAAGACGTCTCTGGTCTTCCAGATACTTCCAGCCCTATTGAAAGCCATGGACAAACCCAGAGCAATTGTTTTGTTGGTGTGTCCTTTGGGAAGCCTGGTTAAAAGAATTGAAATCTAGTTTTGAAATACAGGCCTTTTTCAGGGTTGACACACAAATGTCCCCATATGGCTCCATTGCGAAATGATACACATTCCATGCTTTTCGTTGTGTATTGACGTGTACTGCAGGGAGCAAATGTCAAATTAATCCCATTAACAAGGTGCTACAGTTCTCCAGGCTGGGCTATTGCTAACACCTTTTGCTCACATGTTGGCCAGCAAACGTCTTCCCTCAGGCTTGTTTGTTTGTGTGACCCACAGACCAGAGGTCCGTCCCAAATGATTGCCCCCCACCCCCTTGAGTTCATGAATAATAATTACAGCTGACAAGCATCACAGCCGGGCCAGTTGGATTAGCACACTGAGCTTGAAAACCTTATCATTTTGATCAACATAATTACATTTCTTGTGTAACAGAAACAATAATGTCACAATAAATGGCAGACTGACGAGTGCCCACATCAGTAACTTAAGCGAGTCTGGGAGGCTACTATGGAGGCAACTTGGCTTCAACATCAGCAGAAATTCCAATTTTCTCAACCATGGCATCTGAAATAAGTGTCCCCTGTGAGCCAGTGTTTATAACACCCAATTGAACAGATCCTTTCACTTCCTTGTCTACCAGGAAGGTAACTCCATTTCCCTGTATCACCCAGACAGATATCTCAGCTTTCCTATCAGCAATGAGAACATCTCCACCAATTTGCCACTCCTCTATTCCATAGATAACTGGACCCTACAGAGAGCTCTGTGGAACCAGCAATTTATGGCCCTTCAATGTGTTCCTTTGCATTGCCATTACTCAATGGGTCATTATCTACTAGCCTACCAAAAGTGGCTGACCCCAGCCTTCTGATCCAGCCCATCCTAGTTTCCCTGAGGTGCAGGACTCAGACTTCAGGAAAACCTTGGCCAACTCGACCGATATGCTCAAATTGGTTACAGCTATCACAGTGTCCGGTGTTCCTGTGAGGACTAACTGACCACACTGGAGAAGGTAATTGTGATCTGCCTTCTTCCCTCTCAATATCAAGGTTTTTCTGACTCTGTCAGTTCAAGTCCATCGGAACCGACTCTTCTGTTCTTCTGCCTGCTTCACCAACATTGGCAGGAAGACAAACCTGGTGACGTGAAGGTGAGAGAACATCATCAAATTTCTTGATGACATCTTGATGTCCTATCATAATTTGTTTTAATAGAGACTGATTGGACTGGAGATAGGATTCCTCGACTGGAAATCTTTAAGTAGAGACTGAATATACTGCAGTAAGGTGTCCTCTACTGGAGATCTTTTCTATTTCCCCTTTTTACCATTCTCTGTGACTTGAGGAAGCTGACCCTTCGCCCTCTTTAATGTTTGAGTCCTGGCTCTTGTCAGCCCACCCTACCTTGTGGATTTGAGACTTTGGGGTAACTTGTATGAGGTGCCCTGTAGATCGGCATCCTCTACCTCTCTCACATGCACAGGATTCTCTGCTAGGGTCAGTGTACCTGGCTAAACAGCCATAACTGCCTTTTTTACATCTTTGTCATGATATTCCTTTAGAAAAATGTCCACGGCATACTCTTTTTAGCTATCTCAAGTGGCCGTGTTGAAAGCCAAGGGGGCAAATTTTCTCATTTTTTTGATACTCTTTAAGAAATCACCTATCTCACTGTGTGTCTGACAACCATTTTCTTAGGACATTGGGTGGATTCCTCATTCTGAACCATTGGGCAAGACTCTCAGAGACCTCTTCATGATTGTCCACCCTACCTACAAACAAGGAACAAAGGTGCTCCATAGCAATGCCTTGTAAACATTCATACAAGGGATCCAACTTCTCTGCATTTTCCCAGCCATACTGTGTTGTATCTTGCTCAAAAGGGACTTCCAAACATGTGCAGTCCACTGCCCCCATCAGGGTGGCTTTGAAACCAGAGCCCCAGAAGCTTAATTCCTGGCATTGTTCAGCTCCACTCGGCAGATTGGTTGCTGTAGAGGAGACCCACCTCTTTATAGAATTCTCTATGCACAATTTTCTTGGGGACCTTCATCACCCGAGTTGTCTGGATTATTATCTGGATCACCTCCACCCTCCCCAATCCTTGGAGGTATCAGGACTACTTCCACCAGCTTCCCAGAAACCAGTAGTCCTAAGTGCCTCTTGGTGCATCGGCTGGACCCCGGTAGTGGGGCTCCCATGTGGCGAAGGTATATTTGTGTGATAAATTTCGTGAAGGTCTGCAACTCCAAATAGTCTTCTTGGCTCAAGCCATCACAGTCACTCACCCTTGGATCTGGGGAATCACCCCATCCACGATTTCTGCCTCGATTTACTACTGAAGGGTCTGTATTACAGGAAGGGACTTGCGTATGGCCATCAGTTAGACCACCACTTCCATAATTAAATCCATGTGGATGAACAGACCAGTCAGAGCTACTCCCTTGATTTTCAACCCCCAAACTTTCTCTGCTAGCGTAGATGGATGACCTGGGACACCTGGTCCCTTTTTGCAGTACCCCTGGATTTAAAAAAGGTAACTGGTTGGAGCAATCATCTTGGCTCAGTAAATTAGAACTGCATTTAGGGCCACCTTATTGGATACACAGTTCGATACTGCCTACACACCAGAAGGGAGGCCTGTCAGGGCCAGTATTCCCATTTTGTAGATCAAAACCACCTACAAAAAGGTAGGAAGGCATATAAGGGCCACTTTTTTGAATTCATAATTCAGAATAACTTTTGCCAACCACATCTCAGCAGTTACCCATTAGTGGTGCTCCATATTCTCCATCCAAAGTCTGGCCTTCATGAAACACTCTCTGTGGGATAACACTGTTAAGTCCATGAGGTATGCATGTAGTCCTGTCAGTCGTTTCCTCTGTACAGATAGCTGTGAATAATTCAACTCTTCCCCTGGAGCCACTGTATGGGAAGGTTTAGGTGATGTTAGGCCTCCTCCAACATTCCTACTAGGACTTAACCTTGAGTCCACAACTGGAGTTAATTGTGTCCCCATGGTGTTGGTGGTTGCGTTGCTTTGGTTTTGTTCTTCTGTAAAATTTACAAACATATTTCTCACCTCAGTTAAATCTGACATTTCTGGGACCCAAGCTCCCAACTGTGTCTGTCTGAGGTGGGTACCATGGACCTCCATGTCTATCTTTGGTGCATGGGTATTACACTGCCCTAAGAGGTGCAGTCATTGTAGCATGGGGCTACCAATTAACTTTACTACTGTTGACTACCTCTAGTACTAGGGGTGCTCCCAACTGCCACCTCCTGACCTTGAATATTTCTCTCTCAATTGGTAGGCTGTGACACATCACCACCTAAGTTTGAGATCTTGTTGCCAATCATAGAACCCATATCTCCCACAGCTTTTTTTTTTAGAAGACCCCCAGGAATAATTCCTCACTTGGCTTCCTGGGTAAGGGCCAGTGTTGCCTGCTGGGCTTGGGCCCAATGCCATATTATCAGGCAATACCCCAGGAAATGTTTCTGCAATTTGTTGGTCCATCCCTCCCCTATTACTTTCATTTTCTCTTGCCTCTCCGGGCATTTCTGGTGGTTGGTCTCTTACACCCCTCACTTGAGAACCAATCCCCTCACTAACCTGTCCTATTTCTTGAACGCTTCTCACCTTATGTTACACTCCTGACATTGCCAGGTTGTTTTACAAACACACAAAATTCGAGCATTGGTGTTCTGACAATACATTATTATCTCAAATGAAAAATAACCAAGCTCCACGAAATTTATGTGTGGAATTCACTTGTTAATTGGAATGAGACAAATTGTCTCAAATTATTACAACGCTTGTATTAGTCAGTTATTCTAATCAATCTGATTAGTTATAGTTTAATACAGTTAAAACTTTCAATTTTAACAAAAATGATGTCTGCTTGTTTCCTCACTTACCCTGCTTGGTCAAGAGGTTAATGGAGAGGGATGGTCACGCATGTGGCACATCTGTTCCCATGCATGTATTGCATGCACAATGAACATGGAAAACCCTGCCCCAAACTACATTATTTTGCCACCAACTAACCACAAAAGTTTCCCCAAAAAGGCTGGTGTAATCAGCAGTTATAATCAGTGGTTGTACTGTCCAATGATCCCTTAAGCAATATAGCGTGAGAAACAATTCACCTGTGTACAAACAATGTCAGACCATATGTGGTCAGCAAAACTCACATGTATGAAAACAATACCACCAGGTACCGGAGGCAGTGAGGTTTCACGCAAATTATCTCACACTTTTGCTTCCATGTAACAAACAATGTATCTGTCGGTATACTTTAAAAACCTGCTAGATTTTCTTTCTAGAAAGCCAAATGTCAGTTCTTCCCCATTTTTGATCACCAAATATATTTATTTCAGCACTGCTAAACAAATTTATAAATTGGTGTCTGTCTCGACAGAATGCTGTATATTCAGTATGGCACCTCTTTGCTGTGACAAGGATCCGCTGATGATCAAGAGATCTCTTGATGATTCCCTATTTGTGGAACCAGTTGTGCAAATCTTCTGCCCTCACCTGTTACATAGTAGCACCGTTGAACATCCACCACAAAAACACAGCTCATTGTATGCGCTTTTGCACACAAAGAACCAGTACAGTATGCTGACCTGCACTCAATGTGACAACAAGTTGTCTTCCATCTGTGATGTGTATAAAGAGGGAAAATACCGGCTGCTTATTGGTCCAAAGTTGGTTGACTAGATTCAGCAGGGTCATCCCTCCCAAAGAGCCATGCATAAATGGGGATAGCTCCCATGAAGGTTTTATGGATAAATTTACCACAGTATATATGATTTCAGGCATGCAACACTTGCATTTAAAAAAGACAATGAAGGGCCGTATATTATTGATTTGTACATCAGGAGTACAAAGAGCAACATGTGAAAAAAAATCTTTTATATTTGGACCCATAGAACAATATTTACCACAATATTAGAAGACGTGTCAAGCTCCAAACCAATGCCAATATAACTGACATTAAGGCACATTTAACACATAGATCCAGTTTAGCTTCTACATGGAGCTACTATTCAATAATAATTTCAGTTATACACAGACCCAGATGACTTACATTAAAGACTTGCAGCTCACATGGCATTCTCAACCAAAGGGGTATTATTCTGGCATATAAAATTAAGACATTCAATTTGGAACACTCACATATGTGATCTGTCATTAATTCCGAGTGAGCTTAGGGGAATGCATTAGGTAATATCAGCTGGTTCCACTAATATCGAGTCTGCCAGCAAGTTTATTATTTGCACTGATATGATACTATTTTGCTGCAGAAAAATGGGGATAACACACACGTCTGGAACTGGTCCTAGCAGCGATCATACTAGTGGGACAGGTACGAAATGTAATTTTTAAGCTATTTTAAGTCTGAAGTGTGCAACCAAACTGAATATTTGTTTAACACCCAAGTTTTGCATAAAATTGTTAACTGTGGCACAAAAATTCGTTTTCCGCCACAAATACAAGTCCTCATTGTTTCCCTATCAACACCTTCCCTTCGCTTTTTAGTTCCGTATTTGCTTTACCAATTTTCATTGCAAACCACCAAACATAAAATCACTAAATTTACTTTTGTAGCATATCTCACCACAGTGTTTACCTTTTATAAATTTAGGACACAGGATGTTATACAAATAAGAAGCAATTGAATTTTGGGATCCTGAATGTCTCCAACACTGTAATGGAGATCCAATTTTAATGTCTAAGGTTACCATTGTAAATCTAATAAACATTAAAGGATGTCTTAACAAATTAAATGAATGATACTAATGGGGAACAGCAGACATGTTGACATGTAAAAGGGCACATTTTCCAAAGTATGATAAAAGTGCATATAAATCTAACTTATATCTATATACTCTAAGCAATGTAATTTGATTTTTAAGCAATGTCTCAACCTATTCAGTCGTTCAAGTTAGGAAAAATAATAATTAAAATACTCATATAACTCCATAATTGTAAATAAAGTCTACCATTATGTCATGCTCCTATGGTATTGACAAGTATGTTTACAAATGTCAAATACAAGGATTAGCATTTACAATCAGAATGCAAATTCAAAATTTGAATTTGATAGAGGTCCTATTCCAATATCAAACAATACCTTACTGAGAAGGGCTCATCCGATGAACACATAACAGGATGGGCAGAATTTCAATTTATGTAGATCAGGAGCACTTCTATATTTTTATCGATCGAAGCATTTAATAACTTGCTGTGACAGAAAGCTTCTTTCATAATGCTTAACAATGGATGCACAGCATGTTTATAATGTTCCAGGTTCATAAAAATCACAAAAAACATAAAGGCCTACTTTTTTCTTTTCTTATAAACTCAGCTCACTTGCAAGTCAGGAGAACCAAGAAGTGACGGGCCAACCTTGTTACTTTATTCTTTGGCACAAGTGAAAAAGTTTGGGTTTCACGTGTTTAGGCCAACATGTTTCGTAAAAACTAAAGTCTGTAGTAAATGATGAATATTTCAAAGGTTCAGAGGAGCAGTTTAAAAGCACCAGTCTCCCTTTGTGACTGACTACCTGTCTCAAATCAGGAGTGAAATTTGTTTCTTCATATTAGTTATTGGAACATGAATGTTGATGTTCAGGTGACCTTTTAATCTCTTTGCTGTCATTATTGGGTTGAAATTTATGAATATGGATAATGTTCTTTTCTGAACATTTCGTTGGGAATCCTGAAGTGATTTCCATTCATTTGGCTTTTGAAGACATTGGTGCTGTATACAACTTTACAATAAACCGTTGGAGCTGTACTCTTTCATTATTATTATTATTATTATTATTATTATTATTATTATTATTATTATTATTATTATTATTATTATTATTATTATTATTATTATTATTATTATGTAGTTGTTGTTGCTGTTGTCCTTGTTGTTATTATTATCATCATTATCATTATTGCAGGTTTTTATATGTATATTGAATCGTCAAGTCTGCACGCATTTGGTGACATTGCGCGAATGATATCTCCAGCCTTTAACATAACAGGAGATATTTACATTCGATTTTTCATCCATATGGATGGATACGACCTAGGGCAGTTACGAGTCCTTGCAATAACATCTGATGCAGAAACCGAACTGAGTAGCAAATCAGAAGACATAGGAGACCGTTGGTATGCTGTCGATCTCCAAACAACATTTACTCAACCCACTGTGGTTCGTTCCTGTGTTGATTACATCTAAAATGTACATATTGGTATCTGACTGCCGAAGATCAATCGCGAGGTATTCCTGTAAGAGGACATTAAACTTTTTTATTCTATCCTTAGCCTTTGCTTTTGAATCTGTTATTCAGTTGTGGCACTGTAGCCATATAAGAGCGGTAATGTTGATTATTGATCAAATCCCTTAAATTTGACATCTATAGAGGAAGAAATGACACCAATCAGAAAAAAATAATACCTTCCCTTTTCATTACAGCTGATATTTGAAGGACAACTTGGAGGTAGTCGGCAAGGTGGTATTGCCATTGATGACATCAGTGTCTCGGGTAAGTTGATACTCAAGAAAGCAAACAAGCACCTTAACCTTATTTGTTGATCCGAAAAATGAATACAATGTATACATGTATAAAACTACCTTATTCATTTGCAAAAGCCTTCTCTGAAATAAAAATTCTGAGTGCATTTAGTCTTACACCTTTGCTTCAGTCAATTATATCAGTTCAGGAGTTTTGGGACAGGTCCTTTTGGATAGCTTTTAACTACCCCTCTGTTGAACAGGGAGAACCTATCTCAATTTTGCCTGGCCACTGCCAATAAATGCACTAATGTTGAAGCTTAAAAATCTACCACATGCTACTGCAGGGATGAAAGAGTAAATGGGCCACATAAACAGTGATGGGATGAACAGGAACACTTTGTTCTTTAGGGGAAGATATGTCACACAGCTGCTACAGTACATAGCACATCCACAATTTCACTCTTTAATGTTTTAGCAATAATTTACGTTGTGGCGGAACATAGCAAAATATGTTCGAATGAGTAACATATTTATTTTGATTGGGGAAATCAAAGCCACCTGGAGACGTACATATATATATATATATATATATATATATATATATATATATATATATATATATATATATATATATATATATATATATATATATATATATATAAGTTGTTCCGAACATGAAATATATATTTTCGGCATTTCCTTAATGCTGGTGGATTTAAGTCCCCGATTCTGGAAATAAATGCCGACTCAGTAGATATACTCCATTACCGTATTTGATATGGCACTCGCACATAACTACCTCCATTGAACCATTCTTTTTTTAGGAATGGGGATTTGGTCGAGTGGATATGTGCATTTCCCATTTCAGCTAGGCGACTGGTGCCAAAGGTTGCAGGTTCGAGTCCCACTCGTTCCGAACATGAAATATGTATATATATATATATATATATATATATATATATATATATATATATATATATATATATATATATATATATATATATATATATATATATATATATATATATACTTTCAAACATGCACAAATGTAGTGTTCACATGTTCTACAAGCTGATGATTATGTTTCATTTTCGGTCCTGGGTCTTTCTGAGATTGTGCAATGTAATTTATTTATGATTTGCTTAGATTTTGAGCACAGGCCTGTGATGTATGAGGATTGTTCTGAAGCAGACAGCACACCAGGGCCTCACAACATGACCTGCCTGAAAATATGGTGGGCACAAGTAGGCTGTGTGGAAGCAGGTCGGGAAAGTCCAACAAATAAAGCAAATACCAATTTCTGGGACTCGCTAAGCATTGGGGAAGTGAAGTATCAAATGAAGCTTTACCGAAGATATTCAGACGAAAATAATGTAATTTACAAGTTGATGTGTTTTGGACGAAACTATTTTGGTAATCTTTCTCTGTTATCAATAACGTATCTATTGAACTTTACCTTTCAGAAACAAGTACAAACAGGAACAAACGCTCTATAGAAGATGTAATTACACCTGAATAACTGCAACATATAATGACCAGTGTTATGTGGCAACGTCTTAACTGAAATTCTTGTCAATGTGTTTTTGAAACACCTTGTCAAAAGAGCTGCTTTTATGTTTGCTAAGGATAATCATTCCATTATTCCTAAAGGTCAGATAATAAATGTCTTGTTTGCGAGAGAATTCTGTTTCTGCATGCTGTCCTTATGTGGATCTCGTTTACGTCTGCCTGCCTCCATAGGCACTAAGTATCCTTGTTATGCAGAGGTTCCACGGATCAATATAAACAGGTCGTGTCCATATGTCTCGGCTTTAATGATAATATAATGAGGCGCAGTAGTTACTAATAGCTGATCAGAGCATCCCATCTAAATAATGCAAATTAAATTGTGGTAAAACAGTGGGATATTTAATGCATTAAGAGAATAAAGCAGTTCCCAAGTAGAACAGTTATATTCATGTATTCTGTTCCATTTAATAGATTAAAATTGCTTTGCAGATGAGTGTAACAAACGTGAGGAGGACCGCTTTTCACATTTGAAAGGTCCCTTCCACATAAATTGTTTGAATCGTTGGTGGAAAGATGCAGGATGCTATGAGAATGGTCTAGGTAGCCCTCTGAACAATCCTCAAGCTGTAGATATTTGGAATCAGTGGACCAGAAAAACTATTCAACACAATATGACGAATTTTAAGCATCTAGCAGATAGGGGTGATCAAGATGAAGAAAACATGTTCAGGCTACTTTGCTATGGAAATAGCCAATTACGTAAGTGGACGTCCCGAACTTGCCAGGACCTTTTCGTGGTTTTTGCTGGCAAGTGTTTGCTACGAAAATGTGTTTTTCCCCACTTTAAAACTACATTGTCAAAATACAATTGGTTGTACTTGTTTTCCAATTGTCGCCTATGTTATCCTTAAAATATTTATTTTTATTATATTCGGAGTCTTTGCATGATGTTCGTGGCATGGAAATAGCCATTAAGAGATCACATTATATAGTTTATTTAACCGTCATCATAGTCTCACGTTATATATGTATAGCAGGTGTCATGACTATGACATAAAGCACATTTGGTACCACAATGTGTGCTTTGAATAATTCTTTATGTGCTATTGTACAAATATGATATGTTGATATATATTCATCATTTTTAATTTAGCCAAGGAGAAGTCCTTTTCCTTCCAAGGAAGCAAATACATTGTTGTTGACACAGGACCACCTGGCATCACGTGGATTGCCGCTGAGGAGGATTGTCGGAAAAGAACGGGACATTTAACATGCTTTGAGAGCGAACATGAATATCATTTTGTACAAAATAAAACGGGAACCTTAGCTTTCATAGGTAAGTCACAATTAAAATATGTTTGTTGGCATCTGCTTATTCCAATTATGATTATGAGTTTCCTCAATATTCATCGATTCGATTTGTCCATGATGACAGGTTGTTATTCTTTTTCAACTTATTGGTAATGTTCAGGTAACCCTAGTTTGGGTAGCCAACAGAATTACCGGTAGTGTTTGGTTACTAGCGCTGCCAGGATTAGATATCGATGTTGGAGTTGTGTGTAGCACTTCACAACACTTTTTTGCCAATTATTATTTTTATCATCATTATTGAAAGGAAACACCTAAAACGACATGCAATATAATATTGTGATTAATGATGCAGGTGGCAGCAACAAATGCACCTGTAGCCTTTATGGCATCAGCTTGCATGAATAAAGGCGTTTTTATTTCTTAAAGCCCTGGTGTAAGGTCATGCTGTGTACACTTCAGCTGAAGATACCCAGCTTTGAGCCATATCATAGGGTGGTTTTCACCTCCATTTCTCCTTGTAAACCTTGGCTGCAAGGGTCTGACTCAACCTGGACTTTACACAACACCCAGTACCTCAGCTCAATTGTTGTTATGTGAGCAATAAGATAGCACTTAAATCAATAGATTAAGGGCTCTGATAAGCTTCATCCATTGACCTTTCTTTTCAAATTTAAACCAAAATGGGGTAATCATGTTCATTTTGAGAAAATGCTACATTGAATTGACACACTGATCATCAAAACTGACTGACAGATAGTGAACTTGTGCATCTATTCTGTACCATAAAGCAAAGGAATATGGGCACAGGCAGTTGTTCTCGTCATTAAGACATTTAGAGAAAATAACAAACAAGCTGGCTGAGTGTGTGTGTGCAGTGATCAGCTGCTGGCGTCAAAGATTATTAGACTTCGGTAGGGGAGAGAGAATTGGGGTAAAACCGATTTTCTTGGTTGCTGAGGTGTACATATTATGATCAAACCACCTTTGTCAAGATTTCGTGATGTCCTAGGCCACATTGTTCATACCATTTACATGGCTTCGGCTCGATATTCCGTTTTAGACTCTGAAAATTATAGACAAAAGGCACCGTAATAAACAATGATAAAACCACAGTAAACATGTACATCAAAGTGGGGCACAAGCTTGATATTATATTTAGTATACATATGTGTGTTCCCTACATATAATCATTATTGCTCTGGAAATCTAAATCAGAAAGAACTTTATAAGAGGTCCAATCAGTTTTTTGAATGAAAAGAGAATCTAGTTATGTGCAACAATACAGAATAATATACTGTTGCATTCTCCGCAGGCTTTGTTCCTGCAACAATGAATGTGTATCTTCTACGTTCTATGTCACCAAGCATGACACTGATAAATTATCAATATATTGGATAGTTCATGTGAATCCCATCTGATTAATTTACATAGCTCTGGGCTTTATGTGAACTTAATATGAAGCAGGTAGACGCACGTATCTAATTGTTGCATAATATTCCGATAAAAAAACAAACAAGCACAAAGCTGCTTCTGCACAACATGGAGCAAACTGCGCCAATCAACTTGGATTGCATGGTTAATCACATGTTCATTTTATTGAACTATGGTGTGCTATTTTTGTACATTGTAATTGTTCAAATTCATTTACTATTAATACTAAAAGCATAGCACTGAAGCATTTTGTGATATAATCTTTCAGTATCCTTTTTAGTACTAAAATATGACCAGCTATCTAAACCGGTTTAAAATCATTGCTAGCCAGGCATGTTTAGTAAGCAAAAAATACAGCAAATTTATAGTGATGGTTTTTTAACGAGAAGTTTCTAAAGCACATATAGCCATAACATTTTCGCCAAGATCCATATGCATTCTCTAAGTTCTGCTACTAAACCTAAATATGTTGTTCTTCCCATGACAAGTCCACAAAAATAATCATTGGTTTTCCTTGAATGCTTAAAATGGCAAACCTATTGGTGGAGGTCATATAATCTGTTAAACCATGATTTTAGCATGCTTCACAAACTAGACACATACACCTAAGGAACGTGGTTGCTGTTGTTATAAAATTGTGTTGATTTGTACCATTATAGTGATATGTAGTTATTGAAAAAGTGTGACGTCTTTTGTTGTGTTTATATTGCTTGTGGGACTTTTTAAATGGGGGGGGGGCACTGTTGGGGAAGAAATAGTTCAAGAAATGAAAGGGGCACACACCTGCTGGGTATGTTTGTCAAGCAAATTGACTAAGACGGAAAAATCTTAATCGTAGACCCTCATCACAAAAATACTATCATCATAGAAAAAATAGGTTACAGCTCTTTGATCCATCCAAGGCTCTGAGTGTGACATTTGGTGCATTAAACAGCGCAAAAACCGGACTTAGCAAAAAGAAAACACAAAGGTATATTTAACTATGAGATATGAAAGAACACACCAAGAAGCCCATAATTGATTTTATATATGTGTGTGTACATTAGCAGCTGTACATTTCTTTCTGGCCAAACTTGAAGAGTCTGCGGAAGGTTCTCTTGTGTATCCTCTTGATAACTCCTACACTGGCCTGTAAGATCAATGTTGATCAAGAGATAAAAAAAATTAATAATGTAAAGCTATCTTATAGATGCCATTTAAAAAAAATCTATTGTTGATGTTTCTCATTATGACCCTACGATATCTAAAGCGGAGAATATGTAGCATGTAATAGTACAGAAAAAAAAGATCAATATTCATGAATTCCAAACCCAACAATGACAGCAAAGAGATTTCAGACTTACCAAAGCATCAACATTTAAGACTCTCATGGACAACGTTTCAACCACGACCCTCTGAAATGGGATACCTGACTTGAACACTGTCACATGTATTTTTTCAACATCAACTTTTCATTCTTAAACACATTTTAACGGACCCCTCTAATAAATACTGCCAAAATCCGCCTCGAATTCTGAAGGAGCTCCGAAGCTGCGTTTTGATGCACAGCTGTTGCTTGCCTTGATAAAGTGAAAACGCGTACAGTGCCGAATCCAACTTTAAAGAGGGCCTTCCCAAGGAAAAAAAAGCACTGACGCACCCCAAGCCAAATTTGTCATAAGAAGTATATTATTCAACTGAATGTGTTACATTGATTGTACTGCTGGCATGTTTTACATTTGGTGGCTTAAAGAATGAAATGTTTGTGGGTCCACTCAAGAACGAAGGAAGTGGCAACAAGGGAAATATCCACTCTGCACATTAATTGTTCACTTCAAGATACAAGTATTCAGTGCCTGTGATCTTCACACCTCAAACCATCCAAAATCATGCTATGAAGTACCTTCCGTTCCAATCATTTTAAATTTAAATTGTTATTGACACCATAGAATTATTGGAACTGACAGCCATCAAGATCAGCATGGTATAAGGCATTGGCACTTTATAGCCTGCAATGCTCTATAAATAAATATATCTTTAAACTTCTTCCCATCATGAAATAGAGAATTTACGACAAAAATCCAGATATATAAATTGTCAATTGCAAAAAAAACTGTTCCTTCAGCCAAAGTCAAAAGTTTAAGAAATTAAACCAATGAATACTTTTGTACTTTTTAAATATACCTTGTTGCTCTTGACAACATTTGCGTTGTACATCAGGGAGTAGTGAAAACAAATCAAACCTTGAAAATGACTAACAGCGTTTCCCGCATTCAACTACCTTCTCACATATTAAATTCCAGGCTTAAATGACCAAGCCACTGAGGGGAGATTTCGCTGGTCCTGGGGGAAACCAATGACATTTTCACGATGGGCTGGTGACATGCTAACCAGATCCAACAAAAAAACATGCTGGACAAGGGAGGAGATCGCTGACTGTGTGGCTATGACAAACAAAGGCTGGCATCAAATACCCTGCATGGAGAAGTATAGCGCTCTCTACGTCTGTGAGCTACCGTATAAATATGGTACAAAGGAAATACCTTTGCAAAATTATATTAGACTGCTCTGGCGTTACTATATCATTTCCCGATACACATGCGCGGCAGATCTTTGAAGGGACTTGCACTTTATCTGTTCAAGCAGGTCCCAGTTTTCTTTGGTGCGGCCGTTGACTATGAAATAAATTAGTTCGCCTGACGCGTATGGACACCAGGCAATGCGAGCTAATAGCTCTATAGCATGTCCCCCCAAAAAACAGTCATGTGTGGTATGCATTTAGCTGAGGCTGGGGAATCAAGGCGAATAGCTCACAGCAACAAACACACGCGTTTATGCTGCTTGATAAGCTAAATTTTGATGATCTAAATCCCCAGACGTTTGTGTGTACTTCCGACTTAATTTTTGAACTAATAGGAAAATGTACTTTTAGAATGTCGACACAGAATGGCACAATGTGTACCTGCAGATAATATTGTTATCCATGAATGCTGCTTTTTGAGAGAAGGAGAACCTACAATTATTATTATTATTATTATTATTATTATTATTATTATTATTATTATTATTATTATTATTATTATTATTATTATTATTATGTAACAATCGTGATAACAAAAAAACAAGGACAATCTGTATCTTCTTCTTTCCTTAATTTTGGTTGTTTTGGGGGTCAGTGGGTATTTTTTCGTTTTTTTTTTTATTTTAGTTATCATTATTCATCAAATGCATGCATAAGACCTACCCCCCCCAAAAAAAACCGCTTAAACCATATCTCCCCCACCCCCACCTTGAGGTTGCTGACCAAGAAACTTGCTAAAGAGATTTTGTCAGCACCATGAGATGTTAGTGCACCCGATACAAGCCACCATAGGGAAGGATAATTCTTGATCATGTAAGTAGGCCAGGGGTGCCGCACCAGACGTACTAGTGCCTATCCTGCCTTTCGCCACCATTAAATCTGTTGACGGGTCATAAGTGTGTCTTGTAAGTACTAAACAATATATCTCAAAAGCAAATGCTGTTTCAAGATGAAATGACAACTGTCAGCAAAGATACTGAATTTCAGACCTCAACTTGGAGCACTGTGCGTTTCATCCGAGATTTCGGGAATATACTCGTACGCTGCTCCAACCTACAGGTTAACATCTGCCTGTAAACTCATCTGCAAAGTCAGATACTTCGCGCTCCGCAACCGTGTTTGCAAGAAAAGTGGGCACCTGGTCTGCATGTTTGTTCAGCTCTGGGGATGTTCTGACATCTTAAAAAACATGAAATATGGTTCAATACACCTTAAAAATTCAGAATCAGTTTTTCTTGGTCAAATAATCCCTGCAGCACGTTTTAAACAGATGAGCCAACAACCGTGTGTAAAGGAATCATGTTACTTCTCGCCGGTGAATATATATATATATATATATATATATATATATATATATATATATATATATATATATATATGTATATGTATATACATATATATATATATATATATATATATATATATATATATATATATATATATATATATATATATATATAATACATTTTTGAACAATCGCACGAGGTAAAATTGATTTGGATATCAAAGTTAATTACGTCCACGTGTTTTCAGTACTGTTTAATGTGTGTGAATAAAAATGAGCCAGGTGGACTGAACATAATCAAATGCACCAAGGTTTGCACACGATCGTATTCGATCGCAAAACGCTTGGTACGTGGTCTTACACTGTTTGTTGGCAATCGTTGTTTATTCATGATCCTACTTGCAAATATTGGTAGATATCAACAGGCCCAATAAATGGCATACACCATAAAATAGCACATATCATGTTAATATTATTGATGCTCTAAAATATTTGCAAATTATGTACTTCTGGTTTCATATATTTTAAACCCCAAAGATCATCCCATTATTATTCTCAATTATAAACCATTGGGTGCGGAATCCACAGTATTCAAAATGGCAGCCAAGTCACTGTGGATTAGTCCCAATTGGATATTTTGAACAGGTAGTATCCAAATGTATGATTGATTAGTTTTAAGGGAGTGTTAAGTCATCGAAGGAATGTTACATGTATGTACAATGTAGACTTTGACTTTTCCAGTGGGAGCATTACCCACCAAAATTTAATACAATGCCTTGAATTTACCAGTTGTTTGTGGTAGTGGGCCCAGAATAGGAATATTGTACATGTATCTAACACTGAAAAGGCACAAACCGAGTCCATGAATCAAGTAGCAGCACAGAGGGGTCTGGCACACCTGCTTGGTCAAAGATGGAGCTTAGTGAAGAAGGCTGCCAAGATAGTGGGCACAGCTCTGAAACTACCGGCGGGTATTTTACATATTTGGCAACAATAGATCTCAGGCCTCCAAACCTAAACCTCTGCATGTACAAAAAGCTGTACTTATGGCAATAAATGGCAGACACTGGTGAGAATTATAAATATTAGTTGGGGTTTTGCATACAAGTACCAAATACTGTTTTGATAATTTTCAGATACAATGCTGAAGGAAAAGTCCCCCCTGGTGGCTGATAGCCACGCACAAAAACACCCAAATTTTAGCACTTGTTAATTATCCAACCATGTTACCTTGAATAGTGTGTGTTGTGTCATTCGGAAATTATACAGGAATGCAAACTCCATTACCCCCCTATTACTAGCCTAGCTGCTAGGATGAAGTGAAAGAATTTGGTTTATGTTTTTTCTAATTTTCTTTGTGTATCTTTTTTGTTCTTAAATGCAGCAAATCGGACAGGCTTTACATACATACAAATGGTATTTTGACAATATAGTATCATTATCATGATTTGCTGATTGCAAGACTGTCGTTGTTTTCTAATATCTGATTGCTTATCCTGATTGGTCATGTCTCTGACTGATCAGTATATAAGAAGCAAATAACAAAGGGGTGTGGTAGAATAATTTGGTGTAAAACGTTTTGACATCGGTTTACAATTAATCAATTAATATATTACCACTGAAAAAAATCATTATTGTGGATGTGCAGTTTCCAGCAAGAGCAACCAGATGCACTGTTTGATATAACTTTTCACTCACAGGACTCTTGGGTGTAAGTTTGCATTCTTAATAAAAAGAAATTATAAAAACTGTAACTGTAATTGTACAAAGCCTAGTCAAAATTTCAATGTGATATCTAAATGTAAAAATGGCACATTTCAGAGCTAGAAAAAGCTTTACTTAGCGTTATATCTATCTCCATGCACACATGTACCATGTTAGCCATATGACATCAGTATCAACAAAATTTGAAGTGTTCCTCAACTTGGCCTCATATAATGTGCAACGACTTGTTTTCTTTATTAAGCTAATGTACGTCGGTGAACAGCATTTGATAAAAAAAAAACATGATCCCTTGTAGTTTTGAAGATATGAAATACAGTTTAAGTGCCTATAATGTTCTTTCTCTTTCTTTTTATTTTTTCTGTTTTCTACCTTTCATTTGTTGTTTCATCTTTTCTTCTCTTTCTTTCCCTGTCACTCTTACTCTCTGTTTTGTTCGGTTTTTGTTTGTGCAAAAGGTTAGAAATGCACCTTTGTATACAAAGGAAGGCTATGCAACGAGTTCCTTATTGCAATATGTCAGAAAAGTAGAGGGATGTGAACCCCTTACTTCCTGTATTGCATTCTTCTTGACGGCGTCTTATCACTAGACATTAACATTAAGTCAGGGTAATGAAACATTTATCTAATATGTTACATGGAATTTTATATTCTGTTGTGGTTTTTGAATATTTGCTTCCAGAATGTTTGTTCACTAAGAAAGGATTGTACTATAACGGTGTTATGAATCATACTGCAAGTGGAAAATCATGTCAACGATGGGATAAGAACCATCCCCATGGGCACACGTTTACCGGAAGCTTATTTCATAATGACAATTTCAATCGCACAAAAGCTTCAAACTACTGTCGCAATCCAAACAGAGGTACCAGCCCATGGTGCTTTACCACAGAGAAACGATTTCGCACCGACCTTTGTAATATACCTCTGTGTGACCCGGGTAATAAACATTTTTTATACATTCCACTGGAAATGGCCCAAAGTACACATAGAGACATTTTATTCAATTTCAGGTCAGTCCTTGTTAAAATTCATGCAATTTATATGGGGAGCAGTATATTGAGTAGGTGGTCTTGCGCCAGCAAGTAAAAGGTAATATTAAGATTTTGTTAATAGACCTAGCTTATCAATTAACTTTGTAAAATGATAGATTCAATACCCAAATGCACAGATGTCACATCTTAGCATCTATTGTGCCTGAAAAAAAACACTAACGACAAAAATACTGCATTGAATTAATATTAAAGAAAAACAGGAGGTTTTCAACAGTGCTTGCTTTCGCCTTCATGCAATTCGTGCACATAAATGGAGACATACATATATACATACATACATACATACATACATACATACATATATACATACATACATAAATACATACATATTTGTACACTAAATCTAGGGACATTGTTTGCAGATAGGCTGCATTAATCTATTTATGTCAAACGCTCAAACCATTCATCTATGTATATATTAAGAGGGGTTGCTTTGAGCCTCCTTCTTACATGGATAGTGAATGTATCAGGAGGAGCACCTGCTTTTATTCCTGCTACCATATACAGGTACAATTAACACGAAATGTCCCGCTAAACCTTTTATGGACTTCGCACCAAGTAAGCCAGAGAAGAAAAAGTCGCTTATATTGGTCAGGATTCGAGTCTTGGACCTCTAACATTCCAATCAAGACCAAAATCCTTTCGGCCGTGGAATCTTATCACAGTAATGGACATAAGAAAGTACAGTTTGATCTTATGAGAACTTGTGAAAGTATGCTGAAAGCCTGACATCCACTTTCATATATAAGCAAGTTCAAAGTTGGTTGATCTCAAGACTTTGGCAATGTACATGCAGGCATTAAATACATTTTCCTGTGATACTTTAAACCAATACTTCCATGCAAGAAACATTGCAAACCGAAGCAACCGATTGCACACTGGAGAATTTGAGCTTACTTGTTTTCTTTTTGTTCCTAGATTTGGGACTATTTAGTCACTTTCTTGCAGCTTGGATCAAGTGTTTTATATTGATTTTCGTTCAATAACGTTAGCAAAGTGTAGAACCATATGAACCCCACTGCCACGAAAGTACACTGAGAACCTTCAGTGAACGTACCCCGAGCAACTTCATTTAATGCCAATTTGAGGCTCATTTTTCATTTTTCTTCCTTTTTCCCATACAATTAATTTTTTCATCATAAATGGGTTTCAGAAGTAAAAACAACACATTTATGAACAAACTGGTAATTTTTTACAAACTCTTCAAACAAAATCGTCAACTTCTGAGTCACGGCACACATTATTATTGTTTACCATGTTTGTCAATGAGTTTTCCAATGACAATTTTCCTTTTGGGGGCTCTTCTGCAAACCTGTCAACTAAGTTCCGTTCAAACGTTATGAAGCTGTACATTTGGTAGTTTTCTACCAAGTTTCCTCAAATGGTTATGCTCCAGCCATTTTTATATTATTCTAGGATTCTTTTGTTTACCTCTTAGAAACTACTTCACTACTTGCTTTCAAATTGTAAATGAACACGTATGAGGAATTATAGACTTGTACTATTTCCACAGCTGGCACTGCACTTTTTTTTCCTTTTTAGACAAACTTTTATGTGCTTTCTCCCTTGTTTTATTTTTTTTAATAAATTTGCACTTTCAATTCCCTTCAAATGTAGCAGTAATGTACCAGTACCCAATTTTCTCCAATACGATCTATGCATAAGTTTACCGAGTGGCAAACCCCTTCCGAGATCCTATTACGAAAGCGAGGCCATGCAGGCTACTTTTTGGCTATCAGATGGCACGCTGTGTATCTACTCCGAAAGTGAGCAGGAAGTGTCAAGGTCATCACACAATGGCAGAAGTCGTTCTTGTTAGTGTCAAAGTGAGCAGAAACATGGCCAGTGGATTAAACAGAGGAGGTGTATGGAAGTTTTCCACCGCAGATCGATGGCGGGTGAAGTTAGGTTAACATCGGTAGTCGAAACGCGAAGTGACAAACGCAAATACCATGGTAAATCACCACTGTTGCGTGGTAGGCTGTAATGCCGATACCAGAAAGAAACGTCAACTTGATAAATATCTATGGATGACGGATTGTATTTGTGTCTTTTTGCCCAGAAACCACTTCTTAGTAGTCATTACCCTATTCCGCAGTCCAAACTCTTTATTCTCCATAAGCTAATCTGCCCCTGTCTAACCTATATACATATGAAAGTAAAATTTTGATATAGGCTGTATTAGCCCACATGAATTAAAGGATCTTCAGCGGGTAACTACTCAACATGTTTCGGAGCCTATTACTCGTACATGTCTCTCTGAGTAGCGGCTACTCAGTAGTCTGCAGCAGTCTAATTTGTCTAAGCTAAATATTCAACAAAGACAACCCACATAATAATGAATACATATGAATGTGGCAAATGATGAATTAGCTAAATTCGTGAAGTTTTGCTTATAAAGGCAGAGTTTCATTGTGAAAAAAGAATATCTGTCTAACAGACCATAATTACTAAGTTTGTATAGTACAGGTTCAGATGGAAACAATTTGACTTACCTCTGAACCAATATATACCCTTTCTAGCTGGACAGCTTATCCTAGTTAAACCACCCGCCAGTGTATAACTGAAGTGGAAACAAGCTGCGGCATTATATTCAGTCCCAGTGATTGTAAAATAGACAGTTGCAGCTAGGCCACCTGTACAAACCAAGGGATGTAAAGTTCACTCCATTTCTAGTAGAAGTGTCGAGATAAAGAAGTGGTTTCAGTTAATTCGTATGGACAATTTGGATGTGACGAGACACACAAGAATATGTTTTCAGCAATTTACCAGTGACCAAACGTTAGCAGACCGAGTTCCTACTCTGTTCTCGTACAACAACTTCAAAAGACCAGTTGGGCATCCCAGCACAAAACAACAACAAGTTAAACGAAAGGCAAGTGCATTGGATGACAACAGTGACTTTGATCGGATCCGCCAAGAGCAAGACTGTGAAGATGTTTTTACATCACACACTGTCATGCGATTACCAGTGTACATGTGGGTTATAGACTGTATTGTTAGTACTACAAGTACCAAGTCCAAGACTGGATATAGCCAAGCAGAGGCTGAGCAGACAGGTGAATATACCTTTTTGGAAAAAAAAAATGAGCATTTGGCCTGGACTAACAAATATTTTGATTTTGTGTTCAAAAAACACACTTCATGTTTTTTTAACCCACAAAGGAATTTATATGGTGAAAAATTTGGAATCATTCAAGTGTCATCAATACATTAAATTCAAAAAATAATATCAAACAAACAAATGAGGCAAATAGAGCAAGGCTGAGGTTAGACAAATTGGAAATTTGAAGAAAAGTAAAATTTATTCTGCATAATAGGAACAGTGGCACTTTTTAAAGGAGTTTCAATGTAGTACACCCCATAATTATAATATAAATAATAATAATAATAATAATAATAATAATAATAATAATAATAATAATAATAACAATTATTATTATTATTATTATTATTATTATTATTATTATTATTATTATTATTATTATTATTATTATTATTATTATTATATACGCATGTTGTTTACTTTTATATGTGAAGAGTGCTGTCAGGTGCCTGACTAGCATGACTATGCAGTAAAACCAGTGCCAACTCCACAAATCAAGTGTCCATGCAATAAAGAAATTCCTGCACAAGCATATAACAAGGTGAGTTTATTCAGTCAAAATAGGATCAAATCTAAAACGCACTTTGGGAAAGAAAGTAAACCATGAACAACATTCTGAATGGGATTTATTTCATCACACACATTAAATCAGTTATGAAGGTGCATACTGAGTGCATGTTGACTGGATTGGATTTAAAGCATAGGGGGCAAAAATCTATGATTTGACTGTTTGGGTTCATAATCAAAGTGTCATGTTTTTAATATTTTAGTTTTGTGACACTCTGTAACCTGGCATACAGATATTGTGTGAATAGATTGGCTTTTAAAACAGGGAAAAATATGTGATTTGACCCTTTGGGTTCAGAGTCAAAATATTATAAGTTTATATAGAATTTTGATATTTTAGGTTTGTGACTCAGTAACCTGGCTTACATATATACTGTACATAAAGCCAGGGAAATATATGATTTGATTCTTTGTGTTCAGAATCAAAATGTCATAAGCATTTTAAAATTTTATTTTTCTAGTTTTGTGATGCGCCTGGCATAAAAATATGCTGTACCTTGTATGAATGGATTGGATTATAAAGCAGAAGAAAGAATGTATTAAACGCTTCTAATTTCCGAATGAAAATTTCACAAGTGTGTAAATTTATTTAAAATTTAAATATTTTACTGTAACTTATAGCATGAATCTTTCTTTTCCAGCTGGTAGACTCACAGATCCAGACAGATCTGTCTGGCAAATATACCCATGAAATCCAGAAACTTGAGGCAGAAAGATACAAGCTTCAGGGGATGGATGACAAAGACAACATGAGGAGGCGTTACCAGGAATGACAAGTCAGTTAAATACTTCGCAGGCATGCCATCAAACAGGGTTCTGCTGGGCATGTTAACGATTATCATTCAGGTAAGTCATTTCTTTCCAAACAGCAATATATACTCCTACTAATAAAATCCCAGTCAGTAACACCCGTGCCTTTCTTTTCGGACAGAGCAAACCAAATACATGCAACGTTAGAAATAGAGCTATGCTTTTTGTCCGCAACAAATGAAATTACTTACTGACAAGTGCTTTTGATACTGAACCTGTCCAAATTTGCGATGGAAATCAATTAATCTGGATACTTATTGTGCCTGTCAGACAAGTGGAAGTAATTTCTTATTTCTAACACTGACATGTATGCACAAAGAAACTTTATTTGGAAACTTGTATGCATAGGTGTATGTATATAGGTAGACTCAGCACCACACTGAACATGTGTGCAAAATATTTGGTTTACTTTTGCAGGGTTGACAGTGGCCTTGTAACAAAACTTGAAACTGTTTTTTTCTGTGTTTTTTTACATTACAATTCACAGTCATTGTTAATAAAATCGATATAAACTTTTGATCAATAGAGAATTTTTTTCTCTGATTTTGATACAATAAAATACAGTAATAAAATTGATGCAAACTTTTGATTAAAAAACAGAAGAAAAACCTAAAAAAAGACTTTGTCATATCTTTGACCCTTTCTCCAATCCATCCCCCCTCCACCACCCCCCCCCACCCCCATCAAACAGACTTCAATCTGTATGCATCATTGATCTTTGCAGGCTTGTTCCATCATAAAATACTGGAACCCAAATGATAAGCAAGATAAGCAGGATTCTGCAAAGGCAAACAAAGGTCGCAATCGCAAGCCTACACACTGGGAACAATATCTCATAACGCTTATAAGACTGGCACTGGGCTTTGACCAGGGATTAATGGGCATTTTATTTGGTGTGTCCCAGTCAACAGTATCAAGAGTTTTCATAGCATGGATTAACCACATATCCACTGTGTTTAAGCCCCTGCTTGCATGGCCTTTACAAGACAGAATGAGGAAACACTTGCCTCCACAATTTAAACTTTTTCCGAGCACACGTGTTATAAAAGATTGCACAGAAATTTCCATTCAGAAGCCAAGAAATTCCACAGCTCAAGCACCCACATATTCAACTTACAAATCTCATAACACTTTTTAAAGTTTAGTGGGCATAAGCCCTGCCGGCGCATTTACATTTGTCTTCTAATTCTTGTCAGGCAATGTTCCAGACAGACATATCACTAAGGAGAGTGGGATTTTGGATATCCTTGAGCCCGGAGACCATGTGATGGCCGATAGGGACTTCACTATAAGAGAACTTCTACTTGAGAAGGGGGCACACCTGAATATACCTCCTTTCACTAGAAATACAAACTGTCCACAAGGGAAAAGGTAGACGACTGAGTCCTGATGACATACTCAAAACAATGCGTATTGCAGCAGTGAGAATTCATGTTGAACGTACGATTGAACGCTTTAAAAGGTTTCAAATATTCAGAGGTGTGATTGATTTATCTCTTAAACCTGTCTGTGATCAGATGGCCATTGTTGCTGCCGTTATTTGCAACCTGAATGGACGTTTGTTTTAAATGCTTCCAATTTAAACGTGCACCTGGACTTTCATATATGGCAATGTATAGAGCTCAAAATACAACAGTGAATATGTGCATTTTCAGCTGTTTCAATGTACACAACATATGACCTAGTATCCCCTCCCACACCATTCCATATGTGATTTTGAGCAAGTGTAGAGTCTTCTTAATATGGCATGTCTTTATAAATGAATGTGTACATTTGTATATATTATTTTACCCCCTGAATAACAGAACGCATGTGAAATAAAATGTTTCTTTCTTGCTTTACCCATGAATAGGTGTTAGAAGTGTTTGAAAATAACAAACATGAAAATAGATTTATTGAACTTAACCAATGTTACAACAACCCTACCTGGTGCAGATTTTCAAGCATGTGACCAGAAACTATTAATTTTAAGGGTGTCCTTAGCTCTAAGAAAAACATCGACTAGGTAACTAGGTGGATAACAGCCTACGACAAAAACATGACTAAGGCCGGAGAGACATGCTGCACTGTACAATTATGCCAACTCTGACAAGGCTTTCCATACAAATTAGAACTTATGTTTCCAAATATCGTGGAATTACTTACGGGAAGAGTACACTCTCATAGTACATTTATGTGGATGGTGAAAAAATAATTACCCAATTATAAATAATTGGTGCCGAAGCATTAAGCATTCAGAAAAAGCTACCTACTGAGATAGCCTTGTCTGACAAACTGGGATTCATAACATACAATTGGACACAAGAGGACTGCATTCATAAATTTTACGTCATATTACACAGAAATGAACGTGGCAAGTGGTCCTTCTGCGAACGTAATAAGAAGGTGCTGTCAAAACATCTGTGTAACATCCCTGATTAATCCTTACAGTCATGAAACTGTCATGACATCCTGTGTTTGATGTTCTGAGAATTTGTTTCTTCATGTGTCGTCTGTCCCAGCAACAGCAAACATACTGATATGAAGAAAAGTATGTCTAATGCAAAATGAAATATTACAACAGGTACTGTCAAAATAACTGTATATCTTTATATAGAAATAACTTTATATTCAGATCAAACGTTGGTTGGCAGTAAACACATCTATGCAATGGTTTGGTAAACAGCAATACAAAATTGGTGTAAAACAGTTACAGTTTCTGTACTAAATCAGCACAGAACTGTTGATGTCTCTTTATTCTTTGCACTTTAATGTCTTTCTCAGTGTACAAAATAAAGTCACAATAGTCTCTGCCAGTCAAGAACATTTGTCCTTGTACTTGGAAATAGTACTAATGGGTTTGCTTCAATTCAATACCACCATTTTGCCATATGCAACAAAATTTTGTGTCCCTGCACGCCTCCTCACATGTCATTGTCCACTTGGTATAGGGACATTTTATCTCAATTAAACCATTGCCACACTCGGGACAAGACACAAGTCCATCAGGACTTGCACTAAGGTATGGGTATTTACTAGTTACATGTAGGCCAATTTCCAGAACATTTACTCCAGAGTTCACAGACTTGTGTGTGGTCAAATATTTTTTACGTGCAAGGTTTTCCTTTTTAATTCCATATTGGAGCTCTTTTTTCTGTACACATCTGTACAGACCAAAGCACTGTTTGGTAGTATTGTTCATTATATCATTGTTTGAATATGTGAAAGCACTCTTGAAATTGCTGGCTGTAAGTCGACCCTTTCTTAATGTCATCCACCGCGGATTTGTATCCTGCCCCACAATGCTGTTGCATACGGATTCACACATCTTGGATGTATAAACCTTCAGCAAGGTGCACATGAAATTTTCTACTTGGCATGACCTGGCAACTTCAAATATGGTAGGAACTTGTGTAGGTTCATGTGATTTCAGTACCTCCATAATGGGGGTATCAGTCAGTGAAGTTAATATCAATTCACTTGTACCCTCCATCAGTTCTACTACTTTAGAGCAAATATCTGCTGGCGTTAAAGATGAATTAACATCAAAAGTTCCTGAGTGTTTCATACTGTCTGTCATGCCTTCTTGTCACTAACTGGGTAAGTAGCTGTGAGGTTCCTTTTTTTCCGAGCTGCCTGTTTCCACACTCACGGGAGTTCTGTGGGTGACTCCTGCAGTTTTTCTCTGGTCTCCACAACGCCAAAAAGAAGAGCCGTCACATGTTTGCATGTTCCATTAGGACTGCAAATAGACATGGAAAAATAAAAACAATAATTAAAATCATGAAATGAGCAGTTTCAGTGCTATCTTATTCCAAGATGTACATGAATTTACATATATATATATATATGTATATATATATATATATATATATATATATATATATATATATATATATATGTATATATATATATATCGATATATATATATATATATATCGGTATATATATATATATATATATCGGTATATATATATATATATCGGTATATATATATATATATATATATATATATATATATCAACAGTCAATGTTGTCACTGAAACTTTCATTTGCCTGCAGTATGACTGAAAAATATTGACATTCACATCATTCCTTTTAAGTCTACTTTTGTGTCACTGTAAGCTATTTTGACTGAAAAGTAATGCAAATTACTTAAAAAAGTAATAATAATAATAATGTTACTATGGAAGAATAAACTTGTGATTGTTCTTCCATGATGTAACTGTGAGGTGACTTCCCCTGGCAGATAAATGGGTTTTTATTCTTCTGACATCTGTCACTTCAGTGCATTATACTTTGCCTTGGCTTTTGGCTTCATCAAAGGATCTGACTTTACCTTGCACTTCAGCTGTAGGAGGTAGGTGTGACAACTTAATGTCAAACTGTCAACCAAAATCACACTGTGAAAAACACCAAAATGGTGGTCGATAGAGCCTACACAGAAGAAAAAAATAACTTACACGACACAAGTACAATTTCCAGATAGGATATCTCCGTTGTTTTACTCAGCACCCATGGTCGGTATGCTACTGCATTTTGTCGTGTCTCAGGAACACATTCACTAGCAACAAACATGGCTTCCTCGCTGACCCGATTTATCTTTACGCCATACACATGACCCTCTTAGTGTAGCTGCCAACCATTACCGTCCCTAAAATTTTTCAAACGTGGCCTTGGCCACTCACACACTTCTGTCTGGTAAAAAAAAAATCATGTCAGTCTGTGCTACATGAGGTAAGTCTCTCATAGCGTTACTCCACCCTGTATTCAGTTCATACGGATCTGGAAGGACCGTCCCATTGACTGTGCGTCGCAATATGGCGTCCTGGTCTGTGTTGTCAACTGGATCCTTCCCCAAACCTAAATTGTGGGCTTTACATGCAATGGAAACTCCCCTCTCCTTCTGATATTCTTTTAACCACGGGATATTTTGTTTCTTGAGGAAATCTAGGTCCATATTTGCCTTACTGTTCCGATGTGGGATACGTGAATGGAGTGTACTGATGGTATGATTGAAGTTGCCCGCAAATTACCCAGAAGTCTCTGTGCGCCTCATTCTGAAATCGGAGTTCTTGAGGGGATTCCCCCACCTAGTGAACTTATGCATAGGTCGTATAGTGTTTCACTACATGGTCATGCTATATTTTCCGGATTTAAACGAATTATCACAATTAGCAAAAGTCGGTAAAGGTATAAGTATAGGTTAGCAATGTTACAATAGGAACATTAGCACATATGACCCACTATTGGGCTATGTTTCGGTAGTACTGCGGCCTTAAGTTACCATAAGACACCAATTGGAAAGTACCTGTGGTACTGGTTATAATTAACATTGAGCCTAAGTGAAGCTAACATATTTGCTAATACCTTTTTTAATAATGGGTCCCGCCAACTCCCATTTGAAAATGATGACTATTAAACGTATTTGTGAAGGCTGATTCTGCAAATGGCGATGATTGTTTTAAGCAAAACTGACCCTCTTGTTATGTCGAGCTTCACCAGACGACTTCAGTCTGTGCATCCAAGGTCAGTTTAGCACAAGGTTGTATAAGTACTCTTGCTTCCCGTTCTTCGTTGTCTGACATAGTAATATTGAATATTATAAGTTTAAATTTTTACATTTTGTTCATATGCCCTTTATGATGAAATCACAAGCACCATCTCTATAAACTGAAATTGCATTTTTGAAAGTAAATATACACCAGAAATGATTTATGCCAACGATAAAGCATACTTCGGTATGCATAGATTCGGACATGGCAGTGTGATTTTTATCCACCGTTTAAGATAATATATGATAAGTATTTGCTTCATAAGTATACCCAATGTATCTCTACTTGCGATAGAATGTTTAGAAACAACAACCGGAAAGGAATACACAGGCAAGCTGAACACAACAAAACATGGACGAACTTGTCAAAGATGGGATGTGCAGTCTCCTCACCATCATCGCTTCACAGGTGAAAAATCTTTAAAGCAGGCGTCCAATTTCTGTAGGAATCCTGACAATAGAGAAAATGGACCTTGGTGTTACACATCAGACAACAGATATCAATGGGAGTACTGTGATCTGCAGCCATGCCGTATGTTTCCTTTCGATTGGTTGATATAATATCTTGCTGGGCAAAGATAAACAGATGGATGACTGAATGGATGGATCAGAGACATAAAGGGAGTCTAATCATTGCAAAACACATTTGATGCGATGTAAATAGCACATAATTGGCTGTCTTTATTTAAGTTGTCACCTTTTCTTCTAGTATAAATTTTCCTCTTAGCGTTGCTTGTGTTTCACCTTTATTTTTGACAACTGGGAATTTGGACACATTTTTGTTTTGAAGTGTAACATTAAACACAAAGACACACAAGCGCATACGTATCTTTCAAAATTTTTGTCGCACCAACCACACACAAATAATGCTGAATAAAATTTACATATATATATATATATATAATATATATATATAATATGTATTAAAGTTTGGTACATACATATATATAATTCCAAGTTAAGAGTGCATCCTTCATTTTACTGAAGTCACACATATTCACTTCGTGAGTATGGATACGTTGCTTCCGTTTCCAGAGTACAATCCACATTGGTTCTCCTTCAAAAACAGTTGGTACTACCTCCGCTATCAACAAAAGAAGAAAATAAGTTGGTCGGAAGCTGAGTCTGATTGCTTCAGCATGGGAGGCCACCTGGCTTCTATTGCAGATATTCCGGAGTATAATTTTTTTAGTATTTCTGCCGGAAACAGGCTTGTATTTATAGGTATGATGAAAGTGATATAAACAGAAGTATTAATATCAGTTCATTCCCTTACATTCACAACATACTAGCCATTAGACTTCCTACAGCGTCATCCATATGTGAGCCTGAACACAAACAAAGTAAATTGTAGGATCTAGCCCTGGATTCAATAAGGTGAATTTAAAAATATGACAAAGAGTAATATTTGGTATGGAATAATATTATTGACAGACATATTATGACCAAAAATTAACTTGCAGTTATTACACCCATAAATTGTTACCTTTTTGCCTTTACCAACAGGGTTGTCTGCCTTTGAAAAAAATATTATGCTGCGATGGTCTGATGGTAAACCTTATATTTTCACTGACTGGGCCAATTCCCACTTGATGGCAAACAAGGTAAACTGGGAGCCAGATGCGTTACCGGGAAGTAAGTGTGTACTTATGGACGTTAATGGGTGGCACTCCGTACCATGCAGGAAACCGTTTAAGGCCACATATATATGTGAATTTGACAAGGATTTAGGTAATTCAAACATCCTTTTTTTTTTTAAACACGTACTGTTAATCTGCAAATTTTATTGTGGCATTCTTAATGTTTCTTTTAGACATTGGTAATGAAGACTGAACCGTTTTCCGACATGGTTAGAGTAAATGGTTTCTTAAGTTCCAGTTGTGTGCCTTCAATAACGAATCAATCTTTTCTTCCAAGAAATACCAATGATCGCTGAAGCGTGTGTTAGTGGTGTTATTAGTAATGTAATCTAAAAAAAAAAAAACAGTGTCCTTTGCACAGCATCAAAATTATATCAAACGGGAAAAATATATATATATATATATATAGAACACAGACAAGAAGAGTAGCAGGTCTGCGATTGATTAGGCTGTTTTTTGAGATTGGCGAATACCTGTGCAGAGGCAACAATTTTTTCTTATCTCTGTGCCCCCCTCTATAACAACCAAGTATACATTTAAAAGGGCTATATGACAACAGAAGTATAGTGTCTTCAGAGGAGAGAGATTGCTTCGATTTTATGTACAAGTGTGGATCAGGGGAGTGTATATGGGATTCCTCGTTGTGTAATAACCATTTGGATTGCCATGATGGATCAGATGAATTGGATTGCCAAAGTATAGGTATCTATAGTATTTTCACATTCTGTTTGATTCTTCAATTTTAATCTGATGAATCAGAATCAATTTTAATCTGATGAATCGAAAATATGTTTTTCATGCACATAACCGTTAGCTATTGTATTTGATAAGATAGAACAGCAACATTTCTGTATTGTCTCCCAGGCGCTGCTTTTGCACTCTTTCATTGGAGAACAATGTTCAAATAACAAAATATGCATCTACTTTTAAAGGAAATTTGCTTGTCTGATAGTGAAAAGGAACCTTTGAAATTATTCACAGCCCGAACATCTGTTCACGCCAAATTGGAAATAACAGCTGAAAGAAGTAGGGCATTTCCTTGAAGTATCAGTGAAGCAGCACTGAGTTCTGATGTCTGATATTTTGTTTTCGTTATGAAATGTTAATGACATGTACTTAAAGAGCAGTACAAACTGAGTTTACAGGTTTACGAGATTTTTCCTGTGGAGATGGAAGCTTCATTTATATATCTTCATACTGTGACCACCACCGTAACTGTGGAAACAATGCTGACGAGAATGGCTGCAGTAAGTTATGCCACGTTGATATATTGAATTATTGCGTTCTGATATAAACAAATGCAGTAAAATATGTGGTAGTGTTACAATCACGCTCAACGTATACTACAGATACTGTATTTTTCTCCGACATGGCTCCATCAAGAGTAATTGCTGTTTCTTTAATTTTATTTCCAAAAATGATCCCAGGGAAAATATCACCAAGGATCACCTATTGTGAGTTCATGCACATGCAATTTTTACATGGTGTTGGGTTGACAGCTCGATGACCAATTCCTCGTTTTCATACATTATTTGTTGCTCTATTTCACATACCACCAATGACATTTGGTCGAAACGCCCAAACTATTTTTGAAAACCTTGAGTTTTAGGTGGTAAGTCCTGTGTGTTTGGGGAAAAAGGTCTGCAGTTGATTAGGACTATTTAAGGTTGAGAAGACCACTTTAAGACCACCTGTTACATTTTATGGGTGACTATCTGTTTCAGGCCAGGAGAGAGGTTTACATTTTGATAGTGGTGTTAGAAAAGGAATGTTGATACTTTGCTAATATCGGAGTATGGGTAAAATTTTTTCTGAACTGTTTGGCCCAAATTTTTTCTCTGTAGATTTCAGATCAGGTATTGTCTATAGCAAGTGCAGTTAGCCCTCTGTCAGTGTATGAACTTCCAATGCCTATACGCGCTGCATATCATTATCTGCACCACCCAATGTCCTTTTATATACACATCTCAAGCACACGTTACAAAATCATTGGGCTTTTTTTACATATACCTTTCTGCCAAATCTATCTATCTATCTATCTATCTATCTATCTATCTATCTATCTATCTATCTATCTATCTATCTATCTATCTATCTATCTATCTATCTATCTATCTATCTGTCTCTGTATCTGTCTATTTACCTGTCTCTCTATGTGTCTGTCCTTACATATATACATAGATACATACATACAACTATGTATCAGTGTTTAGGGGTGCACGTCTGTTTTGAAACAAAGTTTTTTAACTTAATAAAAACGTACATATCTTTATTATTGCGGGCACGAATTGCTAGCTGATAGCAAGCACTGTCAATATCATATAGATTACCCTATTTATATTGAACAGACATAGCGTGGTTTCATCACCACAGAAGACCTCTCGGCTCACTTTTTCACCTCACCATCTGCAGTTAATGGCCATAAACAACAAACATGTCTACTCGAGTGGGGTATTTGTACCTATGGTAGACAGCCTTGGCTTTGTCACCTGCATAAATTCTATTTACTATTTTGTACCTTGCCTCGTATTTTGGTCGGAGTGTGCCATGTAATATCATACAATTTGCTACCTCAGAATAGTTGGAATCTAAACTTTACAGACAGAATTAGTTTGAATTTTTGTCATTCAAAATTAGCTTCAACTCGTGACTGTGGTAAACATTTCAAGGTATGGAAATCATGTTGTCCCAGCGGGTTTACCCCCGTTTCCCCATGAAGCATATCATAACAAGGACCAAAATGAAGGAATAGCCACATATGATATTTAAGTACATATGCATATTTCATATATTTCTTTGATCTTTCGTTAAAGTTTTCCAAAAGTGCAATGCTTCCGAGTATCGCTGTAACAACGACATATGTATTTCGGCAACTAAGAGGTGTGATTTTGAAAGAGACTGTCTGGATGGGTCTGATGAGGAGAACTGCGGTAAGTTAGTTCTCAGCTCAACATGTGAGACATTTTTCGCTGCTCAAGGTAACCAAGAATCTTTTACTAAACAATATCCTTTACTTCAAATTTTCTTTATTTTTTTTTTTATCATGTTGAATGGAAGACAGTGTCTTCTACGAAGAGATGACCATTCTTACTTTAATTTTGCTGAAGACTTTTGATTGCAAAATTTTGTTAATAAGTTTTTTCGGCATTGCCAAATGAACAAATAAAATGTTTTGAATGAATGCATATAGCACTGACTTTCATATATATTGATTTCTGTTGCAATTATAATGCTATTATTGGTCTGAAAGATGACACACCATTATTTTGGACCCATAATGATTGGGAGATATGTCGCTAAAAGTACTACAAAAGACAGATTTTAATGTATTAACACATTTATGTAACAGAAACATATGGCATGGCTGTTGCATTCAACTGTTACGACGGGTCATTTGTTCCACGAAGATACATGTGTGATGGCATAGCCAGTTGCCCCAGTGACCCACCAGAGGACGAAGACTTCGAAGCATGTATGTTCAGTAGTAGAATTTCCCAACTCTATGCACATATTTTTATAAAGAATACTTGCACCATCTACGCTCTATAGTCAGCAAACGCTATTGAGGAGTTTTACCAAATGTGCAGGCGTCCTCCAGCGACATATTTGACAGAAGAGAAGCATCCTCTGTTTACAAGGACGGAAACTATCACACAAGCATCCCTTTCAATGCCTAACACGTATTTTGATCCTAAGCTTTACACACACACGCACGCACACACACACACACACACACACACACACACACACACACACACACATATATATATTAACATTCCATGCCAGTTTTACAGGAAGGATAAGTATTGTCATGCTTCACAAACCAAAACGAGGTAATTGGAACATTTGTGGCCGTGGTAAGTATTGTTGCATGCAGTATATCTACCTAATTAGGGTTTATAACATTATTATCACAAACACACTGTCACCAATTACCATATATCTATTTAATTGTAGTATAGATACCATAACTCACAGGTCAGATCGTACGAATTTTTGAAAGCTACTCTTGGTTGTAACTTCTTTGGCATACAACAATGCAATTGCTCTGAACGCCACACTGGACTTTCTCAGAAAAACCGATGAACGTATGCTTCTCAGACGTTAATGAAACATTTGTTATTTTAACTGAAATTATTCTTCATATTAGAATTGACGTGACTTTACTGTAGCGATATTACTACACATTTGCTTGAAGATATTTTCCTACTCTTTCAACATATGTTGCAGAAACTTCATAGCAGGGAAACTTAAGTTGTATTTTATCTACTCTGATTTGTATTTTCGGAGAGGAAATACGAAAGCATCTACTCAATATAAATTGATCTTATACCCATACACATTCATAATATGGCATTATAGGAAGGATACGTGCCTTCAAGCTACTGCACCGAATCCATATATGTCATACAAACGTGATGTGCACCGTATATGAAGTATACCTTAGTTCTAAATTTATTTTCGACTATGTTTTATTTCTTTTGGCTCTAGTCATTTTTCTTGCTTTTTACAAATGCTAACTCTTTCCGATATGCAAGTATAAGCTGCCAAAATCATATATGCATTTAGGAAAGGGTGGTTAGGTGTTGAAAAATCCAACAAAAATGATGACTTGAAAACATGGTAAAAGCTACCCATCTGTGTATTTCAGGTAGGGCTGCAAGCTCATCTGGATACCAATGCAAGTCAGCAACCTATAGGATTAATAGTTCCTTGGTTTGTCTCTATGATATCGATAACTTTGGGACCTACAGAGGGTGTCGGGATGGATCACATCTGGAGAATTGTGGTATTATTTTATTGTAAATGTAACTACAATCAGTTTGGTGTGCGTAATACAAGCAACCATTGTATATGTATACATCCTTATACGCCACTTGCTTGCTTGTTACTATATCACATTTTACCTGTGAAGAACGCACTTTCAAGGCCTGAAGAGGATAAATTTCAAAATTGCATACATTGATGGAGAGATAATCTCTTTAAATGATGTGCATCAGGCAATTAATGAGCGTCTGTTATCACAGGGCTACTTGCATTTGCTATGGACCGAAATACAAACTACACGTCTTGTTCTGGAGTCAACTTCATTTCCCTCCAATTTTGTTTTATACATATGATAGCGGCGAAATTCTATTTGCATGTATGCCTCGGTTAACAAACAGATATAGATACATGTGCATTCTAATGTGTATAAAACAATAATCCATACGATTATTACACTGGAGTGTCCATCTGGAAACAATTAAGTTGAAATCGTATGGATTATTGTTTTATACAGATCGACCCAGGGCACTAGACTCGAGAGTCGTGACTAATTTTTGGGGGTCAAATCTTTACTGGTAAGAAAACATGGTCATGTTGAACAGTATTGTTATACTGAACCAAACAAATAACGCAATCCTTAAACTTTTTAACTTAAATATTTATTGTTACTTTCATATCACAGAAATAAATTAGATCCATATTCTGCAGTCTTTTTGGCATAACATTTGAAAAACAAAAACTTGAAACTGTCAACGAGGGCGCGACCAGCTGGCAATAAACAGGGCAACATTGATTTGTAAAGTTCACAAATTGGCATGTCCACAAAAACTGTGTGTGACCACCATCAGCATCTGTAACTGCTATGCAACGTCGGCGCATGGATGACACTAGCCGCTGCACCATCTGCCGGGGCACATGATCCCACTCTTCTTGAAGAGCCTGGCGAAGCTACTGGCGGTTGGCGGGCGCTGGATCCCGTCTCCCAACATGCTGGTCAAGGTAGTCCCAAAGATGCTCAATGGGATTGATATCAGGTGAGAAGGCTGGCCATGGCAAAACGTTAATTCCTTCTCCTTGCAGAAAATCCATCGTCAGTCTAGCGGCATGGAGCCGAGCATTGTCCTGTTGAAGCACGTGGAGTTGGTGTGTCTAATGAAAGGGACAGCAACAGGCTGAAGGATCTCATCCCTGTAACGGGCAGCGTTAAGATTGCCTTCAATGAAGATTAGCTGGGTTTTGGCTGTGAATGAAATTCCACCCCACACCATCACTGATGCACCTTCAAATCGATCTGTTTCCAGCACACAGGCATCTGAGTAGCGTTCTCCCCTTCGTCGCCAAACACGTGTCCTACCATCTGCATGATACAGGGTGAAGCGGGATTCATCGGTGAATAGCACATCCCTCCACTGTTGATGGGTCCAGCGAGTATGGGCAGTAGCCCATTGTCGTCAGGCTTGCCTTCTTGCCTGTGTCAAAATTTGACCCCTGTAAGGACGCCTGGCATGTAGATGGTGTTCTTGTAGTCTATTACGGACTGTCTGGGCAGATATTCTTTTTTTTTGGTTCTGCCAGGTGTCTGTTGTGCAGTTCTAGTGGCTGGTCGAGTTCTGCTCAGCAGATGTGACACCCTGCTGTGTCTGTCTTGTGCAGGTGTGGTTTCTCTTGATCTCCCAGGACGTTGTCTATCAGCTGTGGCCCCAGTCTCCTGGAATCTTGTAGCAAGTCTGGATATAGTGGATTTGTGGACTTGCAGTCTTCTTGCCACCTCTGCTGCAGATAAACCAGCCTGCAGCATGCCAATTCCTCTCTCCCGATATACTGTTGATAATCGACCCATAGTTCTTTGAATACTGTGCCAAATGAATCCCATGCTGCCCTTTTATTGTCCGTGAGGGGCTACACCCAACCAGTAAAGGTGCGAATGTTTTAGTCATGTGGGTAACACTGAATCCTGCAGTTGTCCTTGATTCAGCACAACCACCAAACTTTGAAAGCCTCATATCACTCGCACACAGTTACGCTTGGGCTGATTTCAATGTGGCCTTTTCCTGTCCCAGAATCAAAGACTTGGCAACCTGAATTTCAGGTGTCAGAGACTTGCGTAAAATAGCCTGCTGTAGTCACTCTTGATTCATGACAATGACCCCATGGCAAGGTCAGGGTACTCGACATTGAGGTCACACTATTTGGTGCATTATTTTAGACTGATTTAACAACGGTTCGTATATTTCTGAACTTTAAATACAGTTCCAATGTGAAAATAAACCCAAATGAAAAAGTTGCGTTATTTGTTTGGTTCAGTATATGTGGGCTTCCTTAATGCCTATACAAATATCACTTTAATGTGTGTGACACTTGTGTTGCCATTAAGGGAGCCCACATAACCATACTGTAATTGTAGGAGTCTTAAATTGTCTACACAGAGTATGTCATGGAGAAAAATTCTGATCATGATTCTAGGTTAGCTCTTCTTCAAACTTGGTGAAGAGTCATCATTGGTTAGATTTCTTGGATATTTGTTCAACTAGTGACGTACCAGTAACGTTTTTGTCTTGTTTGTTTGGCAAAATGTGAAAAAATCTTAAACTGGCATGTAAAAAGATCGAAATTTAATTGGGGCACTACTAGGTACACCCAAACATAACTTTTTAAACACATGCCTCTGCATTTAAAATTTTATTTGCATATTGCAACTGATTATAAGTCACTTGAGCCTATCGGATGGTCCCACGTGTACCCCCTCCCCCGTCATTATTTCGCATTTTCATCTTCTCCAAATCCCTTCAGCCAGATTCACTTCATGCTTGGCGATGATGCACTTTGGATAAAGGTCTACCTAGTTTGTACAAATGGTCAAGCCCCATTAATTTTAGATTTCTTAACTTTTTTGTTCAATATGTCAAAAATGTTCTACAAAGCAGCTTAGCCAATGGTTTCGTACTTGCACAGGAACACATCTATTGAATTTTAGACCTTCAGTTGTTCAACTTGTGGCATAGTAATTTGTTCATAATATTTCGTCAGCAATATTTTATTTCAGTGCTATTCTGTAAAGCTGGGCAGGAATGTCCGTTGCTGAAATAGTAACTCAAGACTCGAGTCAAATCCAAAACGTTAAAGTAGGATTGTTCAAAACTATTCTGAATTTTGCTTGAGGTAAAAGTCTTGTAAACTTACAGAACTAATTGAGATATTTTCGGATTTTTTTAATTTATGCAAACAGTTGGGATTCTTTTCTCTCCCTTTTTACCTCCTGATATTATGCACGGATAACATATGTCTACAGTCACGTCCTCGATAATATATTGTATATATAGTGCTGGGGAAAATATACCACCCCCATAGGTTTAACATGGGCCGCTTTTCATATGCTTTTATATGGAAAATATGGGTGTCACATGGAATAAAATGTTACATCAGCAATTAGTCCTTACTCTTACATCCTTATTCGGGAAAACGTTTGTGCTGTTAACAATTCATCTGTGGAATACTTTATCACAAAATGTCAGAAATGCTCCTTCATTGAATACATTCAAATGTTTAGTAAAACTTACATTTCTTCCACCCAGGCTGGACCACTTGACACGCAGATCTCGTGAACAGAATTTATTGTTAAATCAGTTGAGAGTCGACTTCATTGCATTGATTGTGTATGTGTTTATTCGACGCCTGACTGACTCTTAAGCTTGCACGTGCCACTGTCCCTCTGAAAGACTCATTTCTTGCTGCATTGTTCATTATAAAGCACACAGACATAAATGACCCTGAGAAGGGTTTCTGATGCTCTTACGACAGGTCAAATTAGTTGTTGATTTTGAACCTCATGTGATATGGACAGGGTCCAGCTTCTATCATATGCCAATACATGTACCTCTGATACCGGTAACTGTTCAATCATAGGGGAAACCCACCAACACATGTGTATTTCCAAAAGATTTTACAAGTTCTTAAATGATACTATACCAGAATTTAATCTTACCAGAAAGGCAACAAACACTGTCAGATGCAACAGCTGACCATTACTATATTTAGTTTGTGAAGAGGCACAGGTTTTCTTCCACTTGAAGGTATCTTGAGCAGTGGCACCATGCTTGCAACATCAGAGCATTACAGTCTACCATTAACAAGAGATTAGTTGTAGCTTCTCTAAAATTGTAAAAAACTGTTGTCCACCTATATCTTTTATGAAAGTCATTACTTCTACATTGTCAGTGTGATGCCCTATCTCCATCAGATGTTCAATGAATAATGGATTGCTTCATTGCTTTTTAAGTCTTGCTGTTGTGTCTGGTGACGTTCATGTTGATAAACATGAAGAGTTTTGGACGGTTTTAGACATGGACTGATTTTCGACTGATATATTGACATTTAATGGTCTCACTAGTATTTGGAGGTTCTGGCTTCACAAGCATGTGTTAGTCCAGTCAGACACATGGATGGGAATCACTGATTTGAACAAACAGGCAGAACACAGTCTGGGTGCCTTACATTAATCCTACAAGTCAGGAAAGCCAAAAGGTGGCAGGCCTACCATGTCCCTTTTTATCTTTGGCACAAGTGATCAATTTGGGGTTTTGAATGGCTAAGCCTTTATGTAAGGTACAAAATCTCAGGTTTGCCGTTAATTAGGAATATTTCAAAGGTTGAGAGGACCACCTTAAAACCACAAGTTTCCTTTTATGGCTGACTGTCTGTTTCAAGTCAGGAGTGAAATTTGTTACTTCACACTGGTAATGAAAGCTAAATGATGTGGTTTGGAGTTTATGCATGTGGGTGATGTTTTCATGAACTGTTTGTTGGGCACACAAGGGCATACAGGTCTGCTGTATGCACGTAGCAGGAGTTCTTAATGTGCAGGTCGACCTGTTGCCATGCAGACACCAAGTGATCAGCACAGAATGGTCACTACACCCTCAGGGGGTCAAGTCCATTTCAGGCCTGTGGAAAACCCCCTTACAAAGACGTATTTGCCATACAGGACAATCACCAGCTACAGTCTTTGTTGTTGCCAATACAGGATGATTCAGTTTGGGTGGTGGACGCTCTATAACTAAGCTGGCAAAGTATGTGGGCTTATGCCTACTCATCTACTCACCCTGATACGTTCATGCCAAAAAAGGTGGAAATAATTGTAACAGCTCTTGGTGGCCCAGAGGACCATGAGCTGTGAACATCCTGGAACTCTGTTCAGAGACACATCAAGAACTCCAGACATGGCCAGTTCTGCTGCTTCAAGCCAGATCCAACACTTTTTGTGAAAATCCAGTGATACTCCATCTTCATGTCTTTCAACTGTTGTGAAAGCCTTTGGTGATGAATAATGTTTCGGGGGGGGGGGGGGGTGGACCAGTTTAAAACCACCAGTTGCCCTTTGTGGGTGACTGCCTGTCTCAGGTTGGGGGTGCGATTTGTTTCTTTATGTTGGTGTTTGGAGGATGGATGTTGATGCTGTGGTAGATCTGGGATCTCTTTGACATCATTGTTTGATTTGGAATTTATGAATATGAGTCATGTTTTTCTGTACTATTGCTGGTGTCGGCCTCTCTGATTAGCTAGGGGCTCCACATCCTTGAAAGTGTTTGACTCCCATCAGGCTACGTTTGCTTCATAGTCTTTGGAACATGAATCTGAAATAGACTTGTGGAAGGCCTCTTCACAGAACATAGCTAATTTTACTGTTTTAACTTTTTGAATAAGGCTTGAAGGTTCACACTGTGGTGGACTATGGGTCTGTGATTCTATCCTGCCTCTACATTAGAGGCGTTAATGTCAGCTTCAGCAGGGTTCTATGTCAGCTGATTAAGAGCTTTTACATGGACAGACCAGATAGATATAACATCTTCTGCAATGGGACTTATTGGTGTTTCTTGCTGGACCCTGATATCTGGCTTTCGAACCTAAAAACATAGACATGCTTGGGTTATAGTACCTCTCTTATAAGATGGGCTTTTGGTAAATTTGGCCACTGAAGAAAGCAGAGGTAAAATTGAAACTCTCGACCATTCCAAGATGGGTTGGTCTCAGGCCTGAACAGAAGTATTTTTAAAGGGGAACCCTTTGTTTTTGAGTAAGACACATGTAACTGATTGACTAATGACCAAATTTGTGGGCTTCTCCTTCAAAACTCTACCTGCTCAATTAAATGGTCAGGATCTTGACAGGTCACTTTGCTCAGTTAAAACATTCAAGCTCTGTTTGAAAGGAATAGATCAAATTATAAAAAAGCACACATCCTGTTTCTACCTTCAAAGAAAAAGACGTCAGTTTTGGCATAGTCACCTAGAATATGTGCAACACAATATCTAGCTAGGTCATGAAACCAATTAAAGCATATTTAGCAGCAGTCCAGTGATCCCTGATCTTTGCAGACCTGTAGCTACCATTCCCCCTCTGGAGGGTGATTTGTCCTGTCATGTTTATATTTACAAGACCCCCTAATGAATCTGGTCTTTGAGTGGATCAGGAATTGAGGTGTTCTTCCTGCATTATGGAGTCCAAATAATCTCCCACCTCCACTCTGATGATAATGTATTATGACATACATATAGGACATGTATAATATTTCCATATTTGTTAATAATGCTTACATATCCACTACACATAAGCCCACCCGGCCGTGCTAACATCAGATCATTAAGAGGTCGGGCTGTTGCACTAAACTGAGGTGATGGGTCAATAGAAGAGGTCAGATTATGCCGGCATCACCTGATAGAGGTTGCCACATGGCCTCCATCTTAGAAAAAACATATGACGAGAAAGTTTGTTTCTGATGGTATGATGCTTGGAGTGAATACAATATCAGAGAGGGTATTCCAAACATAATAGAAAGGTAAGTATTAGTAACAAATATGGAAATTGTAATAAATGACTCAGATTTTCTGTGTGCAGATGCATATATAAGTTCAAAAACGTCACAAAATATTGCTATTGCCGTTGCCAGTAAGTACTTGTGTTGTATTATTTACATATTTTATTCATCTGTTATTATATCATGTTGTACATTCTATAGAGTCAGGTGGGTCGTCTTCACCAAATATAAGGTAAAGCAAAACAAGCGCAATCACAAAAAAGTGTTAGGAAATACAAGGATGCAAAACATGCTTCAGAGTTTCATGATGATTACCCCTTGATTAATTCATTTGGCTATTGAGTTCAACTGAATTTAATCAAATTGAATATTTCGAAATGTACCAAACATGATCAACGTGTTATGTCAAGTTATAGGTTTAAACATAGACTGGATTAAATGTTGACTGGATTGGTACTGGAGTGTAAAGAGATTGGATTGGACTTTTATTGTCAGAACTACATAGTTCGATGCTCCTTTTTCGTATTATACTTTTGCATTCTCACCCAAACATAAACAATACTTCGTGGTGACGCCTATGTAGGTTCATACCATGTACATAATATATATGTACATGTGGAAACACATATTTGTATTATCTATATTGCTGCCTATACCCCACTCATTATATTTCAGCGAATTTCATTTGTCCTAAATCCTACATCAAGTGCCCGGAGAGCTACTGTATACCAATTAGTAAAGTCTGTGATGGAAAATGGGATTGCCCAATTAGACAGGATGAGTTTGGATGTGGTGAGTCAATATAGTTTCCCTAAGCCGACATGGATAAAATCCTACACAATATATTTGATGTAAGACTTCAATGCCATGCATATATACCTAAAAATACCCACAATTGGTATTAAATTTAAGCATGGTGTTCTGATTCTCCATCTTTATATGATTATCGCATTCTAGTGTTAATTTCTTTTTTGAGTTTGTTTTATTTTACAAGAATTTGTCATTAACTCTCAGTTTAAATTCAATTAATTGTTTTAGCAAACCGGTAGCGTATTTTAAAAGTATTTTCGATGATATCTTTAAAACTAAGGCGTTTTGTACATGCGTCAAAGAAAAGGTATAAGGTAATGTTTTTTAGTAGTACGGTTTTCTCCATTAGAATACATTGTGTCTTACAGATAATTACAAATGTAAGGGCCTGTACAGATGTAAAGAGCAGAGGGTCTGCATTATTTTGGAACAGGTGTGTGATGGAGTTATACACTGCATTCACGGGGATGACGAAGAGCTCTGTAGCATCACATGCCCTAAGCAATGTTCCTGTAAAAGAGCCGATTTTAACTGCAGTAATATAGAGTCACTGAATTCATCATCATTGCTTGTGAGCTTGGGTGCAGATGCGAGGAGAATAGTGTCTACTAAAAACAATATTACAGAGCTGAGTAATGTATGGAAATATTCTTACTTGTTTGAGTTGAACTTGTCCAATAATAAAGTAACAAATGTGCTGCCTGGTATATTCACCTATGCAATAAACCTGCGTAAACTTGACCTCAGTAATAATTATCTTCTGAAATTCTTCAAGGATACATTTATTGGTCTGGGTAGGTTGGACATCTTAAAGATTGACGGCAACCCATTATTGGTGCTGATCGAATATGGTGCTTTCAATGGACTTACATCATTGCAAAATTTACATCTCATTCAACATCCGCTAGGAACAATAAAAAGTAACCAGTTTCGTGGATTATCATCTCTAAAGAAGTTGTATTTAAAATGGAACAAAATACATACTGTGGAACCTAAAGCATTTAATGACTTATTCCTTTTGGAAGAGTTGGATTTATCTGGCAATGATATTATTCATTTTGATATATTTATGTTCTCTACACTCACAAACTTGAGAACATTGGTTACTTCTCATTATAAGTTTTGCTGCATAGCACCAAATTCACTAACAAAATGCCTACCAGAAGCCGATGTTTTCTCGAGCTGCTCCGACCTTATGGCCAGGGACACCTTGCGAGTTTTGCTCTGGGTAATGGGAATCTTGTCACTTGTTGGAAATTGTCTTGTCATTGCTTTTCGAACAAGATCTGCAGTACAGAATCAAGTTCATTCATTCTTGATTTCTAACTTAGGAGCAGCAGATATGCTCATGAGTGTTTATCTTTTGACTATAGCTGGCGCTGATCTTGCATATAGAGGGCGTTATATTGAAGAAGATGCAAAATGGCGTGCCTCCCCAATCTGCAGCCTAGCAGGGATATCAGCTACAACTTCGTCTCTTGGATCCCTGCTTATGCTCCTCGCTATTACCTTGAACATATTTCATGTCATAGTATTTCCTTTTAGTAGCTTCAGACTAGCAAAAAAAGGAGCTGTTGTTATGGCACTTGTGTCCTGGCTTCTGGCTTTATCAATAGCTGTGTTCCCTGTAATATATTGTCCTCACTTTATGGGGAAATACTATGGACGTTCGACAGTGTGCCTACCACTTCACATTACTTCACAGAAATATACAGGGTGGCGATATTCTTTTATGTCTTTATCTGCAATCCCAACATTAGCCACTGTACTTCTACTGGTAGCTTATTGTTGGATGTATGTGTCTATTAATAAAGCCAGTGCTTCTGCAGGGCGAAAAAAATCCCAAAATGTCCGTGTATTTCGTCAAATGGTTTTAATTATCGTGACAGATCTTTGCTGCTGGATGCCAATCTGTACTCTTGGTAAGTACACTTTTAAACTGTAATTTTGGGAAACCAGGATATAATTTTGTATATTGGCCTACACCAGTATTTATTTGTATGAAAAGTGAAAAATTATCAGTGCAATTCATCTTCCCACACAACATATATGTGTATATGCATCCTAACTAGTCTGAAACGCGGGGAAACAGCTTATGTCCAAATGCGTAATCCACACTTTGATCTCCTTGAACACTCAAAAACACAATTGCAGGTACGTCTGGCACTATCAGAGACAACGGAAAATAAACTGACAAATGAGATTAATGATAGGCTTACTTGTAGCAAAAGAGGCATTTTGTTGTGGTAATGATCTTCTTAATCTAGTTATGTATCATCATATAGGCCGTGTATTGAACTTAATTTTCAACCGCTGGGTAAGAGGGACGCTGAAGCTGATGTGTTGGTGACGTAAACAACAGTGACAGTCCTTTGTTCAGCTGACCTTGTTTGCAGGGAATAAAGTGGTCTTGCAATCTAAGCAATTTGGTTCAGGTCACATTTTCTTGCATACTCTCATGAACAGATGTGAGGTGTATTGCTCAATAATCAATGTCTCGCCTCAGCTAGCTTTCTAGCTGTGAAGAGAACAGCATAAGAGGGTTTTTACAACAGAAATGCCTTTACAAAAGTATTACAATCCAGCAGAAGCATAAAAGGTATCCAGTAGTAATGTATAAACATGTACGGAGGTATCCACCAATATATCAGAAATATGTATCAAAGAATCGAATGCTGATTTGGATCATAAAATTTCATGGTCAACATTCTTAAAGTATGTTTATCACTGAAACCAGATTTTTTTTCTTTCCATTTATGTTTATGACCACTTAATCTTGTATTGAATAATCTATTGTGTTTGCAAAGCTATGGAGTTTTCTGTTGTTTTCAAATCTTTTATCATACCTTTTAAAGTTTTCAATAGCTGGTTTTTCATTTTTTGATCTGGTTCTAAATATATTTGTTCCCAACAACAAAAATTAGATACCAGATTAGATCATGCCATTGACTTACTGCAAAAGAATGTCTCTTTTTGAAACGGTGATCGACATCTAAAACATCAGTCTTCATTACATTCAATACTTATCCCCAAAAATATCTTTGTATATGACAATCTCAGAAACAAATGAACTAATATGTCACTTACTCTATTGCAGAAAGTGCATGAAGGACTATCTACATTTTTCATTTTGTTGTACATGATCCTAAGATATGTCCTCCGCCACATCTAGTGTTGTCAAGATACAACAAAATAGAAAATAAACACAAGGCATTATACGAAACCAAATGCGAAATGGTTCATATGAAAGTCATATGGTCAAAATTTTATCACAAAATTACGGTAGAATTTAAAATTAGGCTAACCCAAACAACTACGGTGTGACATTACAACATTTAATATAAGAATGAGTCTTGGATTTTTGTGCAAATATTTTGGAAATAATATAATACAAAACACAGAAAGGGCATAAAGTTGAAAAATACATAGCTTTGAATAGCAAGAAGGCAGCGCATTTCGTAGCAGATCCTTGAGTGTATCAAGTTGTCCAGCACCAGGACAGGGGCGCGGAATACTATGTCAAAGCAAGTATAACACAAACCATGTATTACATAATATAAATACAATAAACAAACATAAAAGAGAGGATTAAATTTGTATTGCATTATTTTCTACCTGATATATGATACAGGCCCGAAGCCTCTGAAAAAGTAGAAGCAGCAGTCTGGTAGGGGCATCCTTCTGCAACCAGACCATTCTACAAAAGCAGGGATGGTGCTTTCCCTACCATTTTTAAGCCCCCCCCCCACCACCTCCATTGGTGAGGGACAATCTATAATTAGTGTATGTTTTCCTATGCAAAACTTTGTACTCGAAAATCCTTACATTTGATGAAATTGTACATTGTTAGATCTGCGAAAAACAAATACTCCAGAAACCGTCATTTTCTGCATTAAGCTCCTGAATCCATATACTTTTTAGTTAAGCTTTACCTTTTACCGTATCTTCTATTAAGGTCTGGTAAGTAATTTTTTTTTTTTTTTTTTTTTGCCATTCATTGTAATTTTTTTCAATGAAGTTATCATTGTTAGTGGTTTGATTTATTCTGATTCCAGTCATTTACAATTTTTTGTTTCCATTCTCCTGGAATAGCATAAATTAAACTATGGGCATTAAATTTACAAGTGATTTCATATTTGCAAACTTCCTACAAAAAATATTTTTAAAAAATCCTGTCTCAGTTCGCTGTACCTGAAAAGTTTCAATACTATTTTCATACCATTGTTTGGGTTGCTTTGAATTGGGATAAAATAGTTATAACATAAATATTGATTTTTTTCAGGTCTGAAATTTTTTGTAGCTTTTAAATCCATTCCAAATAAAATAATACAAAATGTTTTCTATATTTTCGATACGGTCGCCTTTCTGATAAAAATGTCCCTTTCATTTTGTCTTTTTGTAATCAGGGCTTGATGTCACTGACATGGGATAAATAAGATGAGAAACAGCAAAGGTTTTTATTATGGTAATCTTACCACACACAAGCATGTTTCTCAGAGACTTGATTCAGACATGATATTAAAACTTTTGATGTTAATGGATCATAATTTAGATGCGTCACTCTATTTGTATAAATTTAATGACTGCTTCCTAATCACGAAGGCAAACTCTCGCGTGACTCTCTCTCCCACGCCATACTGCCATTCGGTGTGTTCACCAGTTTGGTATTTGCTTGTACTAATAAGTGAATAAAACTCGTCTACTGGGTTACACAAACATTGAGACTTACTCAGCAACTCATTGGCGTGGCGGCAGTGGGCTACAGCCTACGTCCCATCAACAGAAACTAAAGGCACAGTTCTCGTAGCCACAGTAGCGTCACGAACATTCACTTCAACTAAAGTTTTACCTGCTGTTTTACCACTATGGCGCACACATTTTCAGTTGCCAAGGGTCACAAACCCTTTGCATTATCAGAGAATGCCGACCTGTCCTCCTTTCACAACTGGCTGAGAATTATTGTGCATCACCTCATACTGGACAAAAGGTATGCTCCAGTCATGAAAAGTGATTCCACCTGGGCCATGAAAAGCAAGGCCTCCCCCACTCGTGGATTTTCAGATGATGCCACCAGTGTTCCGGCCAATCGCCGACAAACAGCCGAGGACAAGGCCGATGTTTTGGAAGATATGCTTGGTTTTGTGGCTAGTTACTGCCCACCCATATCAACAACAGCATTATACATAACCCAACTTCACTAAAACAGGTGTGGAGTATCATTAGGGATTTCCTTGGTGTACAAAAAACGGAATCAACACTTTTGGATCTCGCAAATATTAAACTGAAACCCGAGGAATGCCCAGTAACGCTTTATTTCCGCATAGTGTCCTACATTTCAGACAATTTATGGCATCTAGTGTTAATATCCAATATAATGGGACAGTCCCCACTGAAGATGATGAAATGACAGCCACTGTCTAGAGGCTCGCTGTTCTTCGCTGGCTCGAAGTATTACATCCCAACCTGGTTTCCATAGTCAAACGCACATATGCTCATGATCTACTGACAAAGTCCTTAAAGGATATACAACCCATCTTGTCACAAAATATCGCTTGCCTGATCAATGTGGCCAAAAACATGGACAACAGCACTGATGATCATGCCACAATACAACACCAAAGGGTTTTTACAAAACACCCAACCTCATTTTTCCCAGACCATGAAAATCCCTGGTTTTGTCCTAAACTACTGTTAATCTGGGCAAACTACTCCTCAGCATTCAGTCAAATCTCCCTCATGTATATTTTGTAAGCAAGCTGGGCGAGATTGGCATCACTGGCTCTCTACCTGCCCTTACTTATTACCGCAAGATCGCTCATATTTCACTTTGCAGAGACAAGTTTGTGTTTCTGATGACAACATGGATGCTATTGATCCGGATGAAGTACAGGTAGATAATCTCTCGGATGATGTTTCTCATCATGCTCACATTTCCATTCATCCACCATGTACCCCTCCCCATCCAGAACCAGATGATAATAAACCTCAATCAGACATACAAAGGGTAGCTATGGGAAGATCACCATATTTTATGGCATTCTGGGGACAAACACCTGTCAAAGTGATCTACCACACAGGGGCCCAGTCCTCTCTTTCATCCGTCACTCCACAGCAGTAAAGGCAGGTCTTCACATACGTACTACTTCTCATGCAGCACATCAAGCTGACAGATCTCCGTTATCAACAGTGGGAGAAACAACTGTGACTTTAACTAGATATAACATGTCATTCTCCACTACAGCCATAGTTGTCCCTCACCTTGATTGTGATATTCTGGCTGGTGTGCTATTCATTGTTCAGAACAACGTAATACTGAACCTTTCACAACGCATATTTGAAATCAATGGTCACCGAATCCCCTTGGCTAATTACGCAAACCACACTGCTTCTACAACCGTTCGTTTGAGTCAGTCATATATCCTCCAAGCTCCATGTGATGAAGTACTTTTACCCGGTGAATATGTTGAAATGAAACTACCGTCGACCTCAATCCTGATACAGACATCACAGTGGAACCCAGGTGGCAATTCAAACATCCAAATTGGCCGCCTCCACAAATACTACTACCCTTAATCGCCAGATACGCCTTTACCTATACCTTTACCCAAGCATGATCATGTCGCTACAATTTACAATACACATGCCCCTTCAACCAAAAAGGAGGTTCAGTCTACTGCCCAACCGGCGTCTCACCACAATCTTCAAAAGAGTAGCAAATCCGCTGTGATTGTGCATGAAATTTCTTCCATCTCTGTTGATCCAGACAATATCTTACCTGGTCACATTCACCAGAAATTCCATCAGCTTCATGACCATTTTCAGGATGTTTTTAGTAAATCTGTGGGCTGCTACAATGGTACCAATGGTAGTGTCCGTGCATCTGTAAACATTTGTCCTGTTCAACCTCCTGCCACAAAAACCCACTCACCTGCTTAAAACAAGGAAAAATGGACCTGCCACAGGCAAAATTTGATGAGCTGGAAACCCAGGGTATTCTGACTCGACCAGAAGAAGTAGATGTTGAAGTGAAGTACGTATCCCCAAGCTTTTCAGTAAACAAGCCGAATGGTGGATATAGGCTTGTCACTGCATTCAATGGTATTGCCTGATAGGCCCGACCCCTCCTACCAAAACATCTACTGTCAGCGATGTTATGTTGTTTTTGGCTTGCTGCAAATATTTCATAAAGACTGATATGACCAGCCAATTTTACCAACTACCTATGAAGCAATCATCCCTCAAATATGCGGGTGTGATATCACCTTACAAGGGCACATGAATATACATTCGAGCAGCCATGGGCATGCTCGGATCAACAGAACACTTAGATACTTTAGTGTCACGGGTCCTTGGTCATCTCATACAAGAGAGCTATGTTATGAAAATAGCAGATTATCTTTACATACGGGGTGACACCATAGAAGAAGTCTACAACAATTGGTGTCGAGTTCTACAATGCTTCAGAGACAACAACTTGCATATGTCTGCTCCTAAAATGGTCATATGCCCTATCAAGACTACCATCTTGGACTGGGAGTGGTCCGCGAGATCTTTATCTCTGTCCATGCATAAGATCAATCCAATTCCTACCTGCTCACCCCTTGCCACAGTGAAGGCCCTGCGCTCATTGATTGGTTCCTATAATTACGTAAAATTATGTATCCCAGGTTATTCAACTTTATTAGCCCCAATGGAAGCTCTGACCGCTGGCAAAGAATCCAGTCACAAACTTACCTGGTGTGACTTGGACCATGGAAGATTCCATAAAGCACAGTCAGCTCTCAATAGCCCACGCACTATCACCGTACCATATCCCTCTGACAAACTTATTATTGCTTGAGATGCGTCAATACTGGCCGATGGCATTGGTTCATTACTGTACATCAAACGCGGGAATACTCTTCTGCTTGGTGGCTGTTTCTCTGCTAAGCTTAAACCTCATCAAATTAGATGGCTGCCCTGCGAACTTGAGGTATTAGCGATATCCACTTCGGTACAACATTGGTCAAATTACATCATTCAGTCAAAGCACCAAACCCAGGTCCTTACCAACAGCCGCTCCTTGTGTTAGCACTCAACAAACTGGAAAGAGGTGAGTTTTCAAATAGCCAACGGATATCATCTTTCCTCTCCACTCTTAGCTGATATAATGTGGATCTCCTACATATCTGTGCATCTCAAATTGTACCAGCTGATTTCATCTCGTGCCACCCATGCTAGTGTACTGGTACTTCATGCCAAGTGTGCACTTTCATAAATACAGCGTTTGAATCAATGGTTCGTCAACTGACTCCAGTGGACGTTATGGCAGGAGGTCAAGCCATGCCATATCTAAATCACTCCGTATGGAAATCATCACAAAAAAACTGTCGAGATTTAAAGCGAGTCCATGCTCACCTCACTCAGGGCACTGGACCAACAAAAAAGCAAACAGATGTGCGCGATCTCAAACGATACTAACAGTCTACTTCCTTATCTTGAGATGGCTTACTGGTTACTATTTCCAACAAGCCCTTTGTGCATCCACAAGAATGTATTATCGTTCTGAAGAATCACGTTCATGGCCTCATTGCAGCCATCCATCTTTGCCTTGATCACCCTAAGTATACACAACTTTCAAAACTCATCGACCGCTATTTTTTTGCCCTCAACACAGATGATGTTATCTCTACCGTTCTACTGTGTTCTGATTTTACATCACCACAAGGCTGCGTTATCCAGAGAGACAATGCACCTGCTTTTCAAAGCCTCGCTAAAGATCACACCTAGAAGAGTGCTGGTCTATGCATAGAACTGGCCAAACCCAAAGTATCCAGCTACTCTGTAGGTGACCAAGTTTACATTAAGTTGGATGGTACTAAGACCACCGCTCGCAAACCCTATATGGTTCTCGCAGTACATGACAATAAAGCAATACTGACATAAATTCTCTCATCAGAACTTACAAACCAAACTGTACAGTGTACTCCTGGAAAAACTGATTCGTGTGCCTTCTCAGTACTTGTGTCCAACTTGTGACTTGCCTGTTAGTACAACTGAGACCTCTAGTTCTGATGAAGAGATTGATGAAGTTTATAATCCCCCTATCCTACATAGAGAAACCTGCCACTGGACAGGACATACGTGGTGGTCCCTCTAATGCCCCCATAGCATCTGGTCCAACTTGGACTGATCCACATCGCACCACATGTACCCACAGTCATCCTTCATGGATGAACACTGAGGACTGGATCTTGGACAGTAATTTGGATTAATCCGTGGTAATCTGTATTTAACGATACATTATATGTTTTATTTTTCCAAAGGAGAGAGAAAAGACAGATAGCACCTGCATTCTTATTCATCATATTAAGTTGATTATAGATGTCAATTTTTGATAAACAATTTAGAGTTGGATGTGACATTTGGTTTTATTAGCTTAATGTTTAGTAGTTCCAGTGCTAAGGACATTTACAGAACTGTTCATTGAGTTTAACCCGGTGCTACATTGATCTGTTAAGGGAAGAGAGAAGAAAAGTGGATAGCATCACTCTATTTGTATAAATTGAATGACTGTTTCCTAATCACGAAGGCGAACTGTCGCGTGACTCTGTCTCCCCCACCAGACTGCCATTCGGTGTGTTCACCAGATTGGTATTTGCTTGTACTAATAAGTGAATAAATCTCATCTTCTGGGTTACACAAACATTGAGACCTACTCGGCAACTCATTGACGATGTAAAACATTACCCCAGTCAAGCATAATCCGAACACCCAACACTGTTACAGGTCCATCCAAGCACTTTATATTTTTGTTGTGTCCATTCTGAATGTGTGCTGTTTTAGACTTTAAATCGGCATTATTTTATTCTTGCCGTCATTTACCTTCAAACCAGAATACTTTTCAAATGTTTCAAAATGTTGCACTATATCTAGCAAATTGTGTTTGCTTGCCACTCTTGTTTAACAAGTATACTCTGCATACTGATGCATTTTATATTCTTACTTATAACTGTAATTCTTTATATATTGTGAATCTGTTTTATCTCAATTGCCAAAGTGTCTGGTCATTAAAGGAACATGTGGGGTGAAAGAGGGCAGTCTGATTCACCAAAATTTAAAAAAAAAAAAAAAAAAACGTTTACAATGAGTTGTCAAAGTTCCATACCAAAAATAGAAAGCCTATTCAAAATCTATGAATACTGCCAGTGCTTCAATATTGTCGATATCTGCATATTCTTTTCTCTATTAAAAACCTCGTTATGTTTTCACCAATGTATCAACCATTAAGAAACCCGTTTTGATCTTCATCAATAATGTTCAGTAGAACCTTTCGAACTCTATAAACAATGGTTTATGAAATTATTTTATAATCTGTGTTTAATAATGATATAGGTCTCCAATTTTTTCAAACGCAGTGGGTCTCTATCTTTCTTTTTGGTAAAAGGATAATAAATCATTGAAGTTTTCCCATTGGCAATTTTCCAGTTTGGTATCATATCTTTATTGCATCCAGTCATATGTCTTTGATATATAACCAAGACATTTTATATAATTCAGCAGGCAACCCATCTGTCCCTGGACTTGTTTATTATTGAACTTAACTCTGGTTCAGTTATGAGGCCTTCACAGCCTTCTTTTTCTTCCATAGATAAGTGTGGCGTGTTTTACATATTATTTAACAAGTCTAGTATATTAGTTTCAGGAGGGTTCTTACCACTTAAATACAATTTTCTGTAAATATTTTCCTGTTCACTCTTGTTTACCATTTGAAAATATTTTACTGATAAATTGCAACTTTCCCTAGTGTCTTTTCGCTATAGTTTCTTTTCTTTCTAAGTTTTATAAGTATTAATTTGAATTTTGTCCTTCTTTGTACCATTTAAACCTACATCTTGTACATACTCCCTTTGTTTTATTCTCCATTTCCTTCTTAAAATTTTCTTTATTTCTTCTATACTTTGGTTGAGATACTCATTAGCTGACATGCTCTCTTCCTGTTAATTTTTATCAAGCATGTGTAGTTTTCATCTAAATTTTGTATTTTATTTCTATTTTTGTCTTTGTGGGTTGTTTTTTTTTCTTCTTTTTTTATTGAATCCATAGTTGATTAATTGCCGTCTTCATATTTGACTGTTCCTCGTACTACCGAAGGATTAGTGTTTGGATATTATTTCTTGTGATTCTGATATTATCTTTTTCACTAAATTAATATTCTCCTCATCATTTAGTGAAGAGATGCTTACCTTCCAGTACCCCGGACGACGTGGTAGATCTTGAGCTTTAGGTGACAAAATAATGTTTGAATGATCGGATCTAAATCCCTTGCTTTATATCACATGAGATAATGGCTCATTATACCCCCAAAGGATACGAGGAAAAAATCGAAACTACAAAACTTAGATTAGAATTATTCGCATGGCAAGTGAAACGAGACCGTTTTTAGTTTTTTTTATTCTTCGAGCATCTGTTAAATCTACCTTTTCCTCCATCTAGATTTTAAGTATTTTTATAAAATGGTGCTGGTAGCTCAAAAAATTACCTTGAAGAACGAATATCTTATACCTGTAAAGTAACTGAAAATGGCATTCATAATTTATTGTGTTGTTGAAAATAAAATTAATCAAGTCAGAGAGCAGTGAAAGTGGAAATGTCTAAAAAGTTTGTCAATGCCAAAACATCTTATCTACCAGAGAAATTCGATATTTTGATAAAATGTGAAGATAACGAAATTATACTTGTTAAAAACGTATGAGCTACAGTTAAATATGAAGGCGTTTTTGTTAATAATCTCCAAACTACATATGACTCTACACTTTGTTTTCCAAGAAGGTGATAACACATATGCGTTCTTTGTTCACAACTAGAAAAATGATGTCTCCAACACACGACACGTTAGGGGATGTTTCAGTCATCTGTTTTCAACTAAAACTAGCTGCTAAAATGAGCTCTGCGAATGTCGCAGCCTTCAAAATTATCTCACCGAAGTTACTGAAAAGCTGTGAATATTCGGTACCTTTTGTTTAAATTGGAACAATTGAATGATTTTCTAATCGCAAAACTCAAAGAAATTTCTCCACATGATTAGTTATCAATGAAACTCAGTAAGAGCAAAATTGCCTACATTTGAACACTCAGATGTTTCAATTGAAATCATTTGCTAACCCCAAGTATATTCCGCAAAAGCTAAAGAATACTAAAAATTTGGCTCATTCATAAAAATGACGAAAGACTTAATTGTAGAAATCGTTTTACATTATCAGTGATCAATCTTGTTTAATGGGTTTACTAACTATCACTTTATAGAGCGAAATGTTAAATCCATCGTGTAGAATGGTTTTATATATTCAACATTGACTAAAATATGCACTTTGTTGTTACGATTGTTATTTAGCCCCCAACTTATAAATTATTGCTTACTTTCATAACTGAATCATTCCATAATCCAAAATCGGAGTAAGCTTGGTATTACTTTATAATGTATAATGTGTCTTTGTTCTGAAGTTTTGTCGTAATTAGGAAAATGTATGTTGTTTTATCAATCGTTAATTGTAGTCGAATAAAACCAATAACACATGGCACTATAGTACAAATCAAAACTTAGCACATATATTTGCTTTGATAAGACCTTTCTCTTCATTCTTTTACATATTTCACACTGATAGCAGGTTGCTTTCTTGTTAGAAACTCGTTATCCTGGAATTGTGCCTTGCCTCATATTTAGATACCTTGTTATGACTGCACTCAAAACCACAATATTGTTTTTCTGTATTTAATGGTCTTCGCTACTCTGCGCCCATATAAAATAAATGCTGGCCTACTGTACAACGCTCACCTGTGTACAATTATATCATATATTACATTGTTCTTTTCCCCATGTGCACCGTGCATTCGTTGTTTCTCCGGGATATATCGGGTATATTGTATTCTTTATATAGAGTTCGTTATGCTTCTAGACATTTGGAACGATGCAACATGTCTCGTAAAATATTTCTCTTTTTATTTATGTTAGTGTTGTAATTCTTGTGAATATGTGTTCAGATCTTCCCAAAATACATTTAGGGTGCCCGCCCCTCCCCGGGGATTGCAAAGAACTTTCAGCACAGAACAGTATATCACACAAGAGTTGACATTCAAGTGGTAGATTTGTCAAGGAGCGTTGCAGAACTAGGTCAGAGAAAAACTAATTCCATTCGGCCCTAAATTGACAACAACTTATCTGTCCTATGTTCTGGACCAGTTATCACCACAAGAGACAAATTCCCGAGATTCTTGCATATATGTTATTCAACATGTGTATGAGTGAATGCATTTGCTTGCAAAAAGCTAAATAGCATTCCACTCCCCATACTTTTTCATTTTACACCGCCTTTGCCAATTAACTGATTATTCCATTGGTCCTCGTATAAGGCAAGATGATGGTGTGACATTATAAAATATATAAATATGGCTGTTATCTTTAAAAAGGATAATTATGTCAAATATAACTGGAACTATTGTTTTAATTGAAGCTTTGGAAGAATTCCATTTGGTTTTTAAAAAATAAATCCAAATTTGTCTCTCAAGAGTAAATTATATATATATATATATATATATATATATATATATATATATATATATATATATATATATATATATATATATATATATATATATATATATATATATATATCATGTTTGGGTCGATCTTAGTACTATAACAGGCTTGTATAAATACCTTATCATAGGCCTAAAAGCTACAGTGCCGCGATATGATGTAACGGTACTCTTCCAGTCATATATCGGCACTCTTCCGGTGGTATCGGTACTCTTCCGGTTTCATCGGTAATTGTGTTGATGAGGAGTAAAACTTTCTGAAAATGTCGTTCTTATTTTATCTTTGTGTACCAAAATGTACAAATCGACCCAAACATGAGATTAAGTGTTTCCTTTTCTCACTGCTCACACACACAAGTCATACCAAATACAACCAGAGACAGGAAATGATTTGGCACAAACTACTGCTATATTTATTACCGGAGACCTATGGGAAGTACCCTAGCTTGGTCACCAGGGTCCCCTAACTTCGCCTCCCTAGGGACCTCTGTCTGCCCTGAGATCACAGGTGGGCGCTACTGGTTAACTCCCTTTGACGAAGCGCGGGCACTTCCCTTACAATTACAGCACTACATCACCTACAACTATGGGACCTCCCCCCCATCCGAGCTGCTGCTTAAAGCATGGAGCAGCGTGCATAAAAGATGCAGTCTCTCTATGTTTACAGGTGCCGATGGGTACAGTCAGTGTTGCCATCCCTGCAAGACGGCCAGAGTAGCATACTGAGCATAGTGTTCAGTCAGTGTTGCCGTCCCCACAGGGTGGCAAGAATAGCAACCTGGGCATTGTGTAGCAGGGACGGTGGCACACTTCCCTGAAGGATTTCCCAGCAGGCTCAATACATCTCAATGAGATCCGGTTCAATGATATACTTAATATACTCACGGCCACCTTGGTTTATCCAATGTGCACACTACCTTGAAGTAAGTTTCAGGAGGCTCACTGGAACACTGTTGTGTCCTAAGGGGTGGGCATGCCCCCACTCCCCTAAGGGGGCTCGAGTCCTTGTTGTTCTATGAAACAAATAAGACACAAACATCGAAATGTGGCATGTCTCCGCCCTGAAATAAAAATACAGTGTGAGCAGAAGCTAGGAAGGAAACACATTATGGGTGGGTGGGAGGGAAATTTCAGCCCAGCCAAAAACTTGAAACAAACGGAACAACGTCTTGCTGCCACTGCTGCTGACTTGGAATTAAGAAAGTAGCGCCAAAGAATCGGCGTCCTCTTGGGGAGCCACGTGACTCCCCAGCTGGCCAATCACAAGCAGCTTGTAAATTACACGCCCCCCCAGGCCACCCTAAGAGGCCGCTCGGGCCACTTAAAACTTTATTAATTCATTAATAAAACAATTAAGTGTTTCCTTCTCTCACTGCTCACACACACCAGTCATACCAAATACAACCATGGACAGGAAATGATTTGGCACAAAGTACTGCTCTATTTATTACCGGAGACCTATGGGAAGTGCCCTAGCTTGGTCACCAGGGTCCCCCAACCTCGCCTCCCTAGGGACCTCTGTCTGCCCTGAGATCACAGGGGGGCGCTACCGGTTGACTCCCTTTGACGAAGCGCGGGCACTTCCATTACAATTACAGCACTACATCACCTACAACTATAGGCCCTCCCATGCCCACTAGGTCAGTAGGTACGAAGCCATTTGGGAAATGGCAGAGATTTTAGTTGAGGTAGGTAAGGTGATGTAGCACTGGTATGTGTCATTATGCCAGTCTCCCTGTAACTAAATGAGGTCGGGAGGAACCCCCGCTTGAAAGGCAAAGGTGGCTCAGCCGCGACGGAAGCTATGCCCTGAAAATTCAGTGGGGTCAATCCTGACGCACCGAAATGCTTCTCTCAACTTTGAGATAAAGACTGGCTGTGTGAGTAGGTGTGATTTGTCCTTGAGTCTATACATGAACAGGGGTGAACCACTTTGTGTATTCCCATTGAGAGCTAAGGTATGTAACAAAGCTGAAACGAGGCACAGACAATTGCCCTTTATTAATGGCATAGGTACCTACAGTACTCTTTGGTTATATTGAATGGTTTTTGACCATCTTACCCTACTGAAGGCTCCCCAATTGTGAAAGGAGACATCGGCCACTCCCAAGTGAACGGTGTCGTCAAATTTGTGCTCCACTGTGGGAAGTAGATTGGACTTGCAGAAGAAACAAAAGAAGGCCATCAGGGCTGCCGCCCAAACACAAGCCCAAAGCCCATCTGACAGATTTATAACTTTGAAAATTTCCCATAGAATATGCGGAGGTACGGGATGTTTCTGAGTCACTCGCGAGCCTAGGTCTTGACCCCTAACAGGATAGACTGCAGCAACTAATTGTTTTTGAGGGGTTTGGGGAGCCCTGCCTCTAAGTGCAACACCCGAATGACATTTAAGTACTGCTTCACACTATTGAACTTCAGAGATCTCGCTAAAAAAACAACAAATCTAGAGAGTACTAAGTTGTCAACTGGTACTGGGGTGTAACCACAGTAAATACAAAATCTGAGATATGCATCTCGAAGAGTCCGGTACACCAGCTTTGCGGAGACTTGAAAAGTTAGAGCTCTGTAATGAGATATCTGTTTATCCAGGGCCGTTTCAAACGCCACCAGGTCCTGACCTGGGAAGAAATGGAAACAAAAGCTGGATAAGACATATGGTACAATAGGGTCTGTGGTGTAAGCATGAGGGACGGGTACAAATATCTATCTACCAGGAATAAGTTTTGCCCCTCGTGCAGTCTACTGATACGATCAGACCCCACATTGAAACGGCCTGGGACATGCAGGGCCTTCAAATGGACGTTAAAAATGGCTGACAACCAAAAAAGCTCTCTTACGGCAGCCATGACCAGTGGGTTCCTGCAGGAGCCCTTGTTGATCAGGCCCTGGGCTGCTGTACTTTCTTGTTTGCCCACAGGGGGCCCCACCTTCGTGCTGTCATTAAGACAGTGAGAAACTCTTTGTAATTAATATGAAGTGGGGCTGCCTGGGGCCAATCAGCCTCCCAGTTCAGGTAAAACCAGTCGGCGCCATATGTGGCACCTGCCCCTGTGTTACACGCGTCCATAGTGATGGACCTAAAAGGCAAACTGTCAAGTAATAGTGAGTGACCATTAAAAGAATGCATAAAATGTGCCCACCGTGTTATATCTGCCTGCACAGATCCGAGAAGTAGCAATTTATGATTTGCATATTTTAGCGAATTTTATGCATCGATAATGCGGCGCAGGAAAGTTCTCCCACTGCGCACGACCTTACGGGCCCAGCTTAGATGCCCCGTTAGTTGCTGAAGCTGCCGTTTGCTGGCCCTGCGTTTTGCCAGGAATGTGGACAGCAAGTTATGATGGTTTGCTAACTTTTCTTGTGGCAGGGATAAAGACATCTCTGTGAAGTCAATTTGGATCCCCAGAAATGTGAGTTTGTGTGTGGGACCCACAACCTTGTCACAATATAATATACAATCTTAACCTCAGTAGATGTGCCATGAGGTCTGTTTCTTTAAGTTTAGGCATGTCAAGATTTTCTAACAGCTGTTTATGTGTATTTTTAAGTATAAACTGATCCTAGTCCAAGTTTTTGGAAGTGTATAGAGTCTGATAAAATGCCTGCTCTTCATGTAAAATTTTTTTCGGATTAGTTACTTCCAGATTGTTTTTAAATAATTTTGTAATGCATTTATTTTTATAATTTCTTTTTTCAAGACCTAGGAAATATTTTGGGTTTTTTTCACCTAATTCTGTCCAGCGCGCTCGACAGCGAATCATTACACCTTTGGTTTGTTTATCATTGATTTCTATCAAATTTTTTTCAATTTCTGCAATTCTGTTTTGGTCTGCATCACTTAATAATTCTTGAGATGAAAAGTTGTCTAATTCCTGCCGCAAATTTTGTTCTTTTTGCCTTTGTGCAAACATTTTATGTTTTGAATATTTTATAGTCATCCCTCTAATATTACATTTAATAGTGTCCCATAGTAAACCTTCATCAGCTAAATCTGAATACTTTGTACTGTCAGAATTTATTGTATCTTTTACCTGTTTTACGTAATCAGAATCCTTTAATAATGCTGCATTGAATTTCCAGAAGCCTGGCCCCGGTTTTTCAGAAAGATCCCCCTTAAGACATAGGGATATCAAACTATGATCAGTTTTGATTGAAGGCTTTATTTTATCGTCTGTTATATATGTTGATAGGAAGGATGAAATTAGCCAAAAATCTAGACGACATTGAATTGAGGGATTTTTTTGCTGCCAAGTAAACATGAAAGTATCCGGATTTCGTGAGCGCCATATGTCTAATAAGTCTAATTCGTCAATTAACAAATTCTGAATACCATGTCCATATCTACTGACTGGTGAATATGTTCCGCCTCTCTTATCTAAATCTGGATCTAAAATAGTATTGAAATCACCACCAATAATGATATTTTCCCCAGAGTAATCTTGCAATAATTCGTATAACTGTTCTGAAAAAACTAATTGTTCTCTTTCATGTTTTTTTGTGGGTGCATAAATGTTAACCAAGATGAATCTTACATCACTTATCATAACATCTAGTATCAAATACCTCCCTTCTGGATCACTAATTTCATTTTGGACATTATACTCTAAATTAGTTGGCATTAAGATGGCAACACCCCTACTATTGCTTGTGCCATGGGAAAAATATACTCTAGTTCCCCACTCATTTCTCCAAATTATTTCTGTTTTCAAGGTACTATGTGTTTCTTGCAAGAAACAAAAACCCTTATGAAACTTTCTAATCAAGTGGAAAACAGATCTTCTTTTGAATGTGTCAGAGAGTCCTCTTGTATTTAAAGAGAAAAGATTAAAGTTAAAAGCCATAGTTATAGAATGTCATATACTCATACATCTTTACATAATGTGAACCAAACTATATCAACAAAACAAAAACAAAATATATCTTTGAAAACACCACATTTCTGCCTCAGAACACACAACATAATATACGTAAACAACGACACTGAGATATTAATTATGCAAGGAAACCTGTACCTGAAATCAGATATTGTACCTATAACATAATTTTGTATTAAGTATTGATTTGTTTGTAGAAAAGATCTGTATAGCATGTATATGACTCAAGATGACAATTGCATATTATAAGTAGAAAATTCATCATGTATGTCTCAGGATACCAATTGCAAAGTATAAGCAGACAATACATCATGGAAACGTTCCTTTTACAAAGCAGAAAAACACACACATCCAACAAAAATCAACAAAAAGAAAAGGTGGGGGGAGGGAACTTCAGGACAAGCTCCCTGGGGAAACAAAGTGAGGATCTCCATTTTAATGGAGTCCAAGCAAATATAAACAAGATATGAGAAGAAACATGGAAACCACCATGTCGTAACAAACAATACAGCAACGGAAAATAGTTAGTAATCTACACGAATGGACTCTGCTGTGTGTAGTGCTTGCACCAAACAATTTATACATGTACTGATAATGTTAGTGTGGTCTTCAGTACACATGCTTTCATAAAATTATGTATACGAGTGACCAGAACTACCCATACCTGCAAGATACCTTTACTTAAATGGAGACAAAAGTCAAGTTCAAACATGAGTTTCTAAATATCTGAAAGTGTGCAATGTAGCCTAATAATGCTACCCATGTCACATTATGAAAATTATGAGTATTTATAATCAACAAATTATACTTTATTGTACATCATACCTAACCTTCAGCTGCTAGGTGAACAGGTCAGTGCATATAATTAAAAAAGATAGACTAAATATTATCCAAGCAAACCTATGCATGCCAAGGCATACGCATGCTAATTCCTCCAATGAATAAGGAGGAGAATGATATATGTAAAAAATAGATTAAAAAAATTAATAATAAAAAAAAGATAAAATAAAAAATCATAACTGTATAGGCTACCACATTTAATACATGTATATTGTAACCTGCTAGTTTACCACAAACATAAAATGTGTTGCTGAGGTAGACCATCCCGATGCTACCAACTAGTAACAAATAAGATTATCAGCTACTTAATCTTAAGCCATAATGGACGTGCACATGTACGTACACATGCACATCAGTGCACCTTCGTTGAAAAATAGAAAATATGATATAATATATATTTCAAGCATACCCGCTACCTGTCCCTAGGCATGTACATATTATTTATCTCTAAAGAATTAGGATAGGTGTGGTGTGTATATTATACACTCAAACTAAGAGTCTTCCCAGTCTCAGACTCAAAACATGAATTGCATGATCCCATTACACTGTACTTGTCCACTCTAAATGGAGGGGTGGATTACAAGATCAAATTCAGTCACCAAAATCAATTTAAATCACCAAAATCAACTTAAGTCATGTGAATATACGAACATACACTATTATTGTGTTCAGTCCTCCATATACATGATACACTATATAGTATCCTACATGCCTTTAACTAAGAAATTCTACACCTGCCCGTGTTCCACATATTTATTTAATGTTAATTAAATTATTGTTTGCTTACTCTCCACCAGGTGGCACTCCCGTCAATTTTCCACAAAATAATATAATATGATACATTATACTTTCAAAACATGAACCTGTATGATCACCAAACATTGTACTTGACCTTAAGATCAAAACGTGGATCACAAGTAGACCAAGGTGCAAATAACTGTATCAATACCTTTATGTACATTACCAGTTACTTCATCCAGCCATTAACCCAACATACTTAATTTGGTGATGATAATAAAAGCAACAAAATATAGAGGGGGCGGGTACACAAGTCTGTAACTATGTATTATAAATGTATTTTACTTTGACACAAACGACTCTTAATGTATGCACAGTACAGTATTTTGTATATGTTCACAATGAATGATATGTATGGAAACGTTCAATAAAAAAAATGGAAAAAAAAAGAAGTGCCATGAGGGTATTGAGAGCCAGTAAGCACTGTTCAGAGGTCTCCTCGACCAGATAAAAATCATCCATGTAGGCTCGCACATTAACAAAACCCCTTCTGTGCATCATTCTACACACTGCTTGAGTCAGGGTGTTAAATATGTAAGGGGCCTGACTAGACCCAAAACTTAGTTTCTGAACCACCAAGTATGTGGGCTTTGAGTGACCGGAAAAGTGCCACTGGAGTCCTGTTACCCTCTGGCTACATTCACTGATATATATCGACCTATAGGCCGCCTTGAGATCCAACTTAGCCTGGTAACAACCTGGGGTGACCATCTGAACAGCCTCATCAAAGCTCTGCATGGAAAATTTCTCTGGGCAAATGTAGTCATTGACCGCTTTGCCCTCTGGCAGGCTGCAATCATGAATGATGCAGATCTTGTCAGTGTCTTTGTGGACAGCTGCTAGGGCACTAACTATGAGGGGTTTCTCTGTGACAATTTTATAATTTCCACACATGTAAGATGCTGTCTACCTTATCTTTATTTTGGAGAGCAGATCTATGATTTGGCTGTTTAGATGGAGTAATAATAGCCATTGGTTCAACAATGTGGAACCCATTGTTTAAGCCGGTAAGAATGAATTCCCTATCTGGGTCATCTTGCAGTTCTTCAGGCCACACAAGTGGGTCCGGCCTGCGCCATGGCTTCACCTGAGGTCATGTTTCTGTGTGCCGATGGTGAGGGTGACAGGCATTACAATTTGGGACCCCACACACATGGGCATACCTGCAGCCAAAGCCAAATGGGCAACCCTTCAAGTCATTTTAGTTCCTACATATTTCCCCTCCATCCGAAGTGAAGGTCTTAGTGGCCTTCTGTCTTTGCACTTGATTTTGGCTACCCGGATTAGGAGATTGTTGTCTCCCCCTTGCCATCAGAAACATCATTAACAAATGACTCTGCTCAGTTCCCCAGGGAAAGCCATCATGCACTTGCATGTACCTGTATGCCCTATCATACAATAAAACATTAACCAAGGGATAAACTTCCGTCAGTTGCAAAATTTTGACAGTGTACGCCAGGTACTTGTGCAGGGATTGTGAGTCAAGTTGGCCCTCTCCCAATAATTTATGCAAAATTCTAGTATTTGCAATCACCCATTGCGATAAACTGAGAGACTCTAATTTGACTTTCCTGGCCCCAGTCTTGATGCACAACTGAACGCCTCTCGCGTTAATCACCTCCTCTTCACGAATATCGTACAAAAATTCCACGAAATCAGCAATATCTAAAAACTTTACTTCACCTCGAGCTCTTGGCGGGCGGAGACATGCCATATTTGGTGATGCAGTGGGCCCACTACCAGCTGTTTGTGCATTCATGTCTATCGCATTGCCAAAGTTAGGCAAAGACCGGGCATGAGGGTCCGTATTGGGGCCCGTAGTGTTGAATAGGTCTCCGAGGGAGACAGAATCATTGCTTTCTAGCTGCCTGAGTGCAGCCTGCACAAACGGATCTTGTCTCATAGTTGTTAAGTTTGCCTCCGTATGAGAGTTCCCGGGCGCTGCAATGTTGGAATGGCAGGGGAGTGCCGAAGTAACACTGGCACTCCATTCTGGCTGGCTGACCAGCGTTCTATTGTTTCAGGGATGCTCCACATGTATGGGTCGGCTATGTTGGAAAGATATGGTCCCAGCTGCCTCCAAAGTCATGTTTCCACCTCGAAGTTTCGAAATAGCCCGATGCAACAGGATTTTCTGGCCCACAGTCAGTTTTGGAGGTATGGAGTTTTGTTGGAGGCCACTGAGCACCTCATCGGGTGGCAGTATGGCCAGCGTGGCCGTACAAGCCAAATCTTGATTTTTTAGCAGTTCCTGGGTCCTCGCATTCAGGCCAGCAGTGGCGGCCCATTCAGCAAAGTTGTGTGCTGCATTGTTTTTACCCGTTTGGTTGATTTCAACCCTCTGGGCCTGACTGCTGTGCATCTGTTGGGTCTGGCATTTTCAGTTCTCAAAAGTAGGTTAACAACTAAATGTAGATAAAAAGTTCACCAGCACACCGCCACCGACAAATAAATTGTAAAATATCTACAGGTATGCTGAACAGTTCACAGGTATGGAGATCAATCTGTGCGGTTCTACTTGGGCATCGGCACATTGGTCCTTTGTTCTGTGAGGGAGGGGAGTTGGGATGGTGCAAGATAAACAGTCTCTTGGCCCACGGTCAGATGAACCATAGCAAGCAAAGATGGGCAACAAAAGCACTCACACTGTCCAGGGATACAATTCGGCCCTTGTCTACAAGCAAACCTTCCCGGCATCTTGTCGATCTGTTGAGATGGTTTTGTCGATAACAAGAATCTGGAGTAACAGTAAGGTTTAAAAAATTTTCAGCCCAGCCAAAAACTTGAGACAAACGGAACAACGTCTTGCTACCACTGCTGGTGACTTGGAATTAAGAAAGTAGCGCCAAAGAATCGGCGTCCTCTTGGGGAGTCACGTGACTCCCCAGCTGGCCAATCACAAGCAGCTTGTAAATTACACGGGCCCCCCGCAGGCCACCTTAAGAGGCCACTCGGGCCACTTAAAACTTTTTAATTCATTAATAAGATAATAAAAGTTTTACAGCATGCTTTGTAATTGTAGACGATATGATTTGATCAACACTTACTGGATACCCTATAGCAGAACACGTTTGCTTCACTCACTCGTTCTGCTATATGGCATCCAGTGTTCGTTGACATACTTCATATCGTCAACAAAGCATGCTATAATCTATAATATATATATATATATATATATATATATATATATATATATATATAATTCTAGAACATTTTTAAAAGGAGGAAAGTATTATATAGAAACTAGAATAAAAATTATTGACCACACAGAAAAATCTGTTAAAAACTACGACCACATAAAAATATCTCGAAAGTATTACCAAATATTAAGACATCACAGACTATGAGAACTGGAGCAAAAAGGTAACAAACCTAAGGGACATCCGATTTCCCAAGCAATGATTTCAGTTCTGTTGCATGTCTTCCAATGTATATGTTAACATAGAAACTGACAATTTGAACTGCAACTACAAAGTTCATATACAAATTCCACAAATTTGGTTGCAACCATGTGATTCATAAAACGCGGAATACATGTAGACACACACACATACACATACACACACTCACATTTAAAAAGAGGAATGAATTAATCAATTTCATTGCGTAGGTCCCATAAACACAAATAGTCCACTTACATACATGTAAGTAGAATATATATACGTGATTAATGAATAAACCACATTACAAATTACTATGAATAATGTTAAACTGCACACAGCCAAAGAGCCAACATGGGGGAGGGGCGCAGTTCATATGTACAAAGGATGTCCATATGAATAAAGTCATGAGTGAAGTGTAAATAGACGGCAATGTACATTTTAGAATGTTGTCATAAAAAGCAGTGCAAACGTTTTGTTTGCAAAGTCGTTTTTTTTATTCTACACAAATCTTTCGATATTCATTATTAATAAATAATTGTACTCGTTTCTAGCCTCCTTTGTCACCACTAGAAAGGCTCATCCTAGTTCTCTTGGTGACGGTTTATATCTTTCAGGTGTGTCGACCGCATTTTTTGTGCACATTGCTTCTGTTGTCATATAAAAGTTGTGATGTTTTATCCTTTAATGGATCAATATTCAGGTTTTGCATCACTGGGAGCAAATGTTCGTCTTCCTGGAGAAATCTATGCCTGGTTTGTGGTATTTATTGTACCCATCAATTCAGTGCTGAACCCCTTCATCTACACAATATCACCTATTCTTCAAAAGGAAAGGTAATGATATCAAATAGGCCTATATATTTGTCCCGTAAATATTCTGCTCAAGTATTGCTTTGTTATGCATAATTTGAATACTTGGTAGAAATGAACATTTTGCAAAACAATACATTAACAAATATTCCATTTTTATTGCTAGGTTTTGGCGGTAATGAGAAAAGAAAACAGGTGCATGCCTTTCCTATATATAATACAAGCACGATTGAATGCCTTCAATTTGGGTGGTGAATGTCACTTTAAGTATGACAAAATGAGTTACACTGTTGCAGAATAAATGCACAAATAGTATAATTTAAGTTGCTACCGTATAGCCAAACAACACAGAAGTGCAAGGTTTGTGTTAATACAAAAGCTTAGGTTCCTTCACTTTTTCCATAAACGAAATAGATAAATTGTAATCCAATATTAATTGTGATGCTCGTGAAGATGAACACTTCTTCATGTTTAGGGAGCATAAAACTGCCTAGAGAAACATATTCCAAAATGCAAGGAACCAGTCCTGGACATGTCTACGAAGTTTCATTTTGCATATTTTCTAGTTTTTAAATACTATATTTTTCGAGAATCCCAAGAAAAATCTCCACATCGAACCCTTTTATGAAATGTCCATTTTTCGCCAAAAAGGGGGATTTTTAATTTGTTTGTGTGCGTGTGTGTGTGTGTGTGTGTGTGTGTGTGTGTGTGTGTGTGTCATCTAGAGACCCTAAGCAACAAGAATATATATAGTTTTATGGGATTAATAAAAACCAAAACAGGAGAGCGGGTTGAAGAGAGCACTCCTCTTAGTGCCTAGCTTTGTTGTTTGCCACCTTAAGATAGTCATCTTAAAGATCAGCTCACTTGGTAAGCTTCAGAACAACTGAAGTGAAACTTAAGGTGGTGCCTTTTATATACATTCTGGAAGTGCCATGAATACCATGCATGGTCTATTTATTGGTGTGAAGCCATGTTATCCTTATAATTCTCTTGTTATACAAATAACCCCATGATGGAATGCTAAATTTTCCTCTTATGTAAATGAGGAGATGATCTGGAGCCTGTTTTATATATAACATTATGAAAACTTCGTATATATCAGAATTGTGCATTTAATCCCACTTTTATTTTAGTTTTCATTTTTTGACATATTTCTATGCACAACATTATGAAAACTTCATATATATCAGTATTGTGCATTTAACCCGCCTTTTATTTTAGTTTTCATTTTTTTACATATTTAAGGGCCACTGCACTTTGACATATGCCTTCCTCTTTTCATCCAAGAGTCCCATCTGAATATACCATACTACATACTTTGTACGAATTGCAATAAAATACCCCAAAACTAACAACAAATACTCCTCCCTCAATGGCCCAATCATTACAACTTTAACAACTACAAGTAGAAAATCAAAAGAATTATGTTTGATTTATGTACCTAGTGTAGAAAGTTTTTATGCTAACCCTGTAAAACAATGTTAGTAAAAAATATATCAAAAAAGTCCTTTACTAGCATTTTACTGCATAAGAAAAGTTATAATATATTACTGGTTTTATTTACTGGTGGCATGTACTGTAATTCGCCCAACGTATGGAGCTAGACTCATGTGAAAATTGTACAGCAGGGCCATGCTCTCGAGTTTCTGACGCTGATATCATGCTGACCTTTGACATGTGACACATGGGTTAAACATAGAATTGTGACCTTAACTATCAACGGCCTTCTGAGACACCCCAAGGTGCTTAGCTCATACTGGGCACCTGCAAAATTCAGATAGCTGGATAAATTCGTTTGAATGTCACAATCATAGTACTGTTGACAGAGTGACCATGAGTCTGATCTGCGTATATACACTTCAGCTTAATTAGGCCTCTGAAAGTCTCCAAAATGTATGATTCATGCGACTTTGTGACGGCCATCTGCTTGCATTTAGTCATTCCAGCAGTGACATCATATCGACCTTCAATCTCTAAAGAAGAAACGGCCAAACAGATATGACCTTAACCTCTCACATGTTTCTGAAACACTGAATGATGCTTGGTTGGACGTGATGGAAAATAAGGTCGTGATGGGCAATAAAGTTGTGATGGGTGGAAGGACAGACGGAAGAGAAAACCACAATTCAGCTTCTCTCTAAGTGACCAAGGGGTTAAAATAAGAGGTTCTCTCAAGCATACATTCATGCACGATATTGTTACTTGTTTTATTTTCAACCCTAACATAGTACATATTTAAAACTATTGTTCACAGATGTTTTTTAAAGTAATATCTGCCTTTGCAACTACAGTGAATTGCATAGTATAATGTGTGTCTTGTTTATATGATTCAAGGTTATGCCAAATTATGTGTCCGCGCACAGGAAAAAATAGCATATCTCTTAACCAATCTGTGGACACGGGCCTGACAAGACCTTTCAAAACCCAACAAGGTATGCAATGTGCCCCTACAAAATGAAGTCATTTTGCCAGATAAGGCATCTGGGTACAGAAAAATTCTGTCTGATAGTAGTAGCAACAATTAACATGTTATGAATGACTGAAAAATGTAACTCAGAAATGTTAATTCTGGTACAATCACATTTTACATGAGCAATAGTGAAGCTTTGCCAGCACCATAAAATGATTTCATCATGCTCAATACTGAAATCACAATGACCAAAGAACCCTTGTCTGCATACAAATACAATCAATTTCTAGATAATCAAATCAATAGTAAGCATTTTTCACAGCTCAAAACATTTATCCTCTCTGTTTGTTGAATACATGCCCCTACGATTTATAATTCTGGATTTATTGGACTACCAAGACAAAAATAGGTCCAAACCCGAATGACAGCAAATAATGTGGTACTTCTACAAAACCATACATTGGCATTTGGTCTTATATTTTTATATAGGTCCCGTATTTGAAGCAGCTATGCCCAATTTATGCCGAAAGCTAGTGCACTCGTGTATGAGTATGCTGAATTAATAACGAGAAAAATAGTATTATTGTTATGAAATATAGACGTACCCATTAGCTATGAGTGTTTAAAATAATGTCATGGTTAGTTTGGACTAAATGTTTATTTATACTTACTCATTACCTGTCCGGTCAAAGCTGAGAAAAAAAAGCAAACTGTATAAAATATGAAATAAGATGAATACCACATTTAAGTATTTGTTTCTAATGTGCTATTTAAATTGGTGTTCATATGACAGAAATAACAGTCAGTGTTAGATACGATTATGGCCTTTTTATTTCCAGAGTCGGATACACATCAAAAATTGTTCTTTGTTAGTTACACGGATGGAACATGGATGCTTAATGAATATATAAAGATGAAACTATTGTCAATTAAACATATTGCCTTCATTATGAAAAATATATGTGTATCCTTGGTGAGGCTGGAACAACTATATTTGTATCCACTGCTTTATGAAAACAATATTATGCTGCTGTATGGTACCAAAGTAAGTAGTGTTGTTATAGCGTGTTTCAGAAAGTTGAAGATATCGCCAATTCGAATACACTGTTAATTGGAAATACGGCAGAGACTAGTTAATTCCTTATTCAGCTTTCTGCGTAAAAGCTATGTGACACTGATTTCCATAACTATATGACCATCGAAAGTTCCTGATCAGATATACAGAAAACAGCACTCATGCAGAATGAATCGTGATTTTTGGACAATGTCCTGCAGTTAAGAAAAAACAGCGTATATATATATATATATATATATATATATATATATATATATATATATATATATATATATATATATATATATATATATATATATATATATATATATATATATATATATATATATATATATATATATATATATATATACATATATAATTGACTGGTGAACAATTTTGTTGTTCACTGTTTTGAATCACCTCAATAGCAAAGAAAAGCTTTCAAAAACATTCTGAAGTATTTTCAAACGAAATGGGCTCAGATATTATTGTTGATTTTCCTTATTAGACAACAGTGTTCAAAACCTTTTCCTGCTTCTGCCACAACACATGTAAAATTTCTCCAAGTTGCGATAATAGTGTGTTTTACAAATATTTAGACTTCGGCAATGAACGGTAGAAACTGAAATACGCATTTGCTGTTAAAGCATACAGAAAACCATGTATTTATGTTTCTGAATAATCATTAATCAGATTTTTACTAGGGGTAGGTATTCTTCAGTGTATAGAGCACAACAATGGAATCAGACTAGTGCAGACCGTATTGAACAATGGGTTTTTTTTTTTCATTTTAATGTATGTACATGATTCATTTCCACAAAAGCTTTTAGTGAGTTTCATATTTGTCATGGTTTTCAGGAAACTATTTTGTTTATTTGTTTGGTTTCTTTTGTTTCGTGTGTTTGTTGTAACTAAAAGTGCTATAATCTTTCATTATACAGGGTCCCGTGCCGGCATTGTGCCATGCTTCAGTGACAGCTTCAGCTAACAATAAATCTGGTGAAAGCGTCTTATCCCTTGGCAGGCTGCTGGCCATGATGCTTCGTGTTGTACAACACCAAAGGGATAAATGTTTTTCACACAAAACATGCCCATAGCTTTTAAACCTGCTTTAATTTGTTCATCACAAGGCTTTGACATGAACCTTCGCGTGTGTAGATTCAAGCATTAGTCCCTTTATTGTAAAGACAGATAAGAGCAGTCAAAGACAAAGAATATAAAGCAGATAGATGTGGCAAAAAGGTGCTTTTCTTTATGGTGTTTGGTGAACATTCGGTATTTCCTTTAATACCGATAACACAATATACCCAACAACTGTTCTTGACTTTTTCATGCCGGTTAATTATAATGTATCTGTATATGACATTGTATGATCAAAGACGTTTGGCCCGGAGGCTAGGCTCTTTTTCTGCAAGTTCTTTCACATAAACACAGCCATAAATTTATTCTGTCCTGCACATTGAAGCTTATCTGCATTGTCATAAAATATAGATAATAAAATTATCAAATAACAGGACAAAAGCAAACTAGGACAACATTTTAGAAAGACATTGCAGATGGCTTGAAAATCATAAAACTTGCAAATAGTTGTTTATTTGGACCTTCGAGCCCCAAATATCCACAGGACAGGAAAATTGGTTTCGGGCCTTAATGTTGTCTAATGCATGCTCATAATGTAAAAATGCTCAGGTAATGCAGGTTCCTTAGTATGCTAAAACTACACTTGTATCATGTGTCATAATCAACAACAAAGCAGAAAATCAATAGAATTTATGAGTCAATAACTAAAAATGTATTTGTGTCGTTTTGTCCAGAACCACTGCCTAATAGTCATAAGCTAACCAGTCACCGTCTAACCTATACACATGTAGAAGTACTATTGTCCATATTGCACACGTTTCTCTGTAGAATTTTGACATAGGCTGTATTGGCCCAAATATTTATTACCTGTTCATAGTCGAGAGGGTAGTCAATGAATATGTTTAGAGGGCAGAAGAGGCGTCCTAAACCAGACCCTGTATCCCCTGACAACCACATTTCGCTGTCTGTGTATACAACAACCCCATTATAAGCATTATCCATGTAGACAATAATGTATCTGTGAATTGATAAAATTCTCTGCTTTGTGCTGGACAAAATGTTGTTGCAACTAAGTAGTTTGGCTGGCCTGTATTTGACACCCCCAACATGCTGGGGGTTTATGCTACCATGTGCACATGCAGTTGATCACAATATGCCTCAAGCATCTTTGGTGGGGACAGCATCATTACTAGGAAGACTACAGTTGTGAGACACATCATCCTTGGAAACCTGCGGCTGCGGCCTGTTGACAAGAGATGCAGAGTGTGCAGCGACACTGGCAGACGTAGGATGGGCATTTATTTTATCTTTGATATCGTTTTTTTTTTTCACGTGGGATATAACGCATCTATGATGTCATTCAAGTTTGCTTCAGCTTTGGATCTATCAGTATAGTCCTGACGGTTGGATTTCTTGCCTAATCCAGATGTACCACAGTGGGACCATAATGCATCCTTAGCTTTGGTAATCTGGTTGGCAATGAAGTAACCCAGCACTGCACGCTTTACATTTTCATGTATCCCACTTTGTAGACTTAAAAAGATATATGTCACTAATGGTTGCAATAGAAATCATGATTCATTGACTTCAGTTACTTTCCTTGATAGTACACATGCCATCATAATTGTGGGAATTGTCAGTGAGAGCAGTATCATGGGATTTTGGGGACTTCTCCCCAGCGTTTTTAGAGGCTGTATTATTATCATGAGTATGTTTTACCAATATTTCAACATCTGGAAATCTCGCTTGCTTGCAAAATTTTACAACCATAGGTCCCCGTCATTGCATGAAACTTTCCAACCGTTTCTGTTCTGTGGACAGGAATTGTCAGCAGCACCCTTACATAAGAGCATGACTGTTGTATGGACACAATGTACAACAGTTTGGCACTAGGTCTGGGAGACAATTGGTACACAATGTACAGCAGTATGGCACAAGGTCTTGCAGACAGACAATGGGCTTGGGCAGCTTGTTAATTGACCAAAATAACAGTTCAAAGAGTTCATCTCCAGCTCTTTATGTCGTTTAATTTGAAAGAAAGGTTTATGCTGCAAAATTCTCCAAAGGTACACAGAGCATATGATTTGAATTACCCCATCTTAATCTCCGTGTGTTCATAGATCAGCTCAATAAGACAGATCGTACACCAACATACATGTACATGGTATCTGCGTCTTCTAAACAAAAAGGTTCAAGAATCCTTCAAGCTATAGCGAGTATAATGTATTCCTATGAACCTATTTCCGATATAACACCATTCTGGAAGCTTGGCCGGGCGAATAATTTGTTTGGCTATTTTTTATTTCAAAATGGGGAGAGATACCGGATTTCTGATGCTTACAGGCAATGGGCTCCAAAGCCTAATAGTAGAGAGGAATAATGACTTATTAAAACGTTCGATGCCAGCCTTAAAATGAGGTAGGTCAAATTATTAGGGAACCTGGTTCCTTCATAAACGTTCGTATTGGTTGTTCTGTGCATTGTTCTTGTTACAATATGAACAGAATTCATTAGTATCTTATCAAGTCTATCCACGTCTGACGCTATTTTGATTCTTTTTAAGCAGCAATGTCTCTACGCAAGAAAGCAGTACTTAATAGTGGTATAAGACCTTTACACATCAGTATTGTAGTTTTAAAATCAGTGCAAGTTAAAAACCGTCTAAATTTTTACAAACCAATCAATATGAGTAATTTTTTTACAGAAGTAGAGAAATTCTCAATGATATGTTTGCTTACTTTATCGTTTATCATGATTGCAGTTGTGTCCTACAAAATATTTAAATATGACCTAGTTAAAGCCTGCTGCACTGTTGTGCATGCAAGCGATAAGTATGGGTTAATATATTTTTTTCCTCTGCATTGATATTCCTACTTTTTTCAGTTTTTGCAGCAATGTCTGTTTTTCCCCACGCAAGAAAGCAGTACTTAATAGTGGTATAAGACCTTTACACATCAATATCGTAGTTCCAAAATAAGGAAAAGTGAAAAAAAACCGTCCAAATCTTGACAAACCAATCAATATGAACATCACTATCTATAACATCAAGACTTGCATGTCCACCAAGCAATACATTTTTCATTTACTATTTAACAGATGATGAAATCCATATTGACATCAAAAAGTTCAAACTCTCATGAAAATAGAAGTTGAGAACAGTTTTTCAACAATGCCAGAGAAACTGCACCGAAAATCCTAGCAAACAAGATCCATCCATGATCAAAACCCGTCAGCCTTCAAACAAGCAAACTTGAAAATCCGAATGTCCAAGGCAGACATACCAACATCCTAAATATCCTTTTATATCAGTGAATGAATATGAAACGTGGTATCAAGGAAAACGTCTCTCTCCTGACTTCAGACAGGTTCCAACAAAAGTTTGTAGTAGGTTCAATCAATTAAATGATACCAACTCTCAACTTTCAGAAACACCCTACCTCATACATGCATTATATAAGATATCAGATTGAGTTGTTAGGTTTACATATTTACTACATGATTTATATAACACCTCAAATTCATTTGGTATCTATATAATATATTTATATTTTTACCCAGAAACTTCAAACACGATAATTTTAATTTGAGTTTTGAATATCCTGATTCACATGTTTTCGAAACAAAAGCAAATGACGGGAGTCTAAGCAGTCAAAATCGGTCCATATTCTTGCAAAAACAATTAACCTCGACACAAAGAACCCGTGAGCTGGCCCAAGAGGAATATTACTATCAATGTTAAGGTAATTTTCAATGTAAAATTGAAAATTAACACGTTTGCTATATAATTCAAACTTTAATGCGCTATTATCATCACACATCAATATATCTAGAAATGAGCATTCGATGTCTTTCTCTGTAGTTTCCGTTGATTCCACGTCACCAGGGTATATTTTTTAATTGTATTGTGAAAGGTTCTTTTATTTATTCTTAATAGGTCGTCAATAAGTCTAAATGTCACCTTGAGACATTTATCACGAAATTTGTTCCCTTTTTGCAGCTTTACCAAGAACGTATGTTCAAAGTAAAATGAACAGAAATTGGCCAAAAGAGGTTTCACAGTTGGTACCCATTGGAACACAAGGTGTCTGTACAAAGATGCAATCTCCAAAATTGACATGTATGTTATCAATCAATTGGGTCAACAACTCAACAGACTGATCATATTCAATTGCAGACTGGCCTTCCCTCACATCATTAGCAAAATGATCAGCTTTATGAGTTATTATCATTCTTGTGAAAGTATTGTTTCATGGATTTTCTGTTCGAGTGACTTGACACAAGTTTAGTGTGCAAAGTGGAGAAGCCCCAAGATGAAATATGTTTACAAGGTGAACGATTATCTGCACCATTCAATTGCTTTAATTTAAGATCTTCGAATCAGATAAAACCCAAAAGCCGTTGATAACAGAAACTTCTTTCTGACCACAGTAAACCCTACATTCTTGTGGCTTTTTCAAGCGTTTCGAACAAAAAACTGAGAATTCCAAACTATAGGAAATTTGGATCCTGCTATTATTCGGAACTTATACGAATTTTTATGTAGATTCGGACGTGTGTATTTGCTGGGTTAATGGGCATGTTCATCAGAAAAAGTCAGGCCAAATGAAGATCAAAATAGTTTTTTATTTCTATCATTTTCTTACTTTGTTTGTAACGACATGCCTTGCTTCCCATATCCATTCATTTTAAATATATATATATATATATATATATATATATATATATATATATATATATATATATATATATATATATATTAAAGTTATCCTTTGCCCAGATTCTATCATATCCTTTAACATCTTTTGTGTGGTTAAGTATCTTGGAGGCAATAGTTTTCGAATATTATTTCTGTATGAAATTTTAGAAGCAGAATTATCAAGGTGATCTGATCTGCATATTGTACCTTCTTATATTATGTATTGGACACATTTATACAATCGACACCCTATCATCATATATCTTTTTTTTCAAATCATCCTTTTAATGTCTTCCTATCGATAGCGACAGGTTTAAAACGTCTTGGAACAGCTATGTCACTGTCATTATGATATCACATTTTGTCAATTTCTTTCTTCCGGCCTAATTTAGTGATATATTGTTTTAGTTTGTTTCAAACTAATAATGATATGAATTAATATATAGATCGAACTATATGGAGACCATTTGGATTTTTATTTCTGTTGGTCAAAAACTGAGGTCTTAAGTAAGAGTGGTGAGACTTGATAGAATGGTGACGATATTCATGTGTCTGCCCGTGCCATGTCTGTGTATTTATCGAGTGTGATGAACAACCGATCTTAGAATAGTTTCTGGAGGCTACCTACTTCTTTTACTGGATCAGCCGAAAGGGCCAAACAGTAGCCAATTCTTTTTACCGAAATACTCACGATCTTTTCTACGATTTCTTAATTTCTCCTTCTGAGTCTCCCTCGATTGATATGGTTTTTCTATAATTAGTATCTTGAAGTTATGTCCTGGTTTGGAAAAATGCCTACCTTTTGTTCCTTCCTTTTTCCTTGGATACAACCCGCACAATTGTACCAGATTGGCAGCCTTCCATTACCTATATGCATATATAGTGGTGCAACACACGTGAATCAACCTGAGTCGCAGGTATATCCCTGTGTGACAGAATACACAAATAATGACTGTTTCACCAGGCAATAGGCCAAATTATTAGTCCCGAGGGTTGTGGAGTGTCCTGGCTGTCTATTGCCCAAGGCCGAAGGCCACGGGAAATCGACAGCCAGGACACTCCACAACCCGAGGGACTAAGAATTTGGTCTATTGCCTGGTGAAACTGTCACTATTTGTTTTATTAAATTTTGGATAAAATTACATGTAGGCCCATCAGTAGGCTCGATGAGGAATTGGAGCTATTTCATGTCAAGCTAAAATACCATACCATCCTAAGGTTACAGGACTGAGGAGTTGCACAAGAGACGGGAACCAGGCGGGCAATAGTCTTCTTGAGCAGGGAGACTATTGCCTTGCATCTGCTCCATGCAGGCACTAGATCATTCTAAACGGTAATCACATGTTACCTCTAAGCCAATCAGTTACAAGTAACTTTATCCAAAAATTTAATAAAAGAAAATAGAATGACACTACAAGACAAATTTGGGGAAAAAAGATCATGTTATGCGACGCTATTGTTTTACCCCTTTAATTATTTTAAGTTTGATCAATTTGGTCTAAATTCAAACATAAAATTGTTCAAAGTTGGCATCTACATTTAAGAAATAAAATACTTTCAACTTGATGATATGTCATGCTTGTATCTAAGACGATAAACTTATGCAACTCGTTTTCGTATTTTATTATATACTGGCATTTCGATAGAAGCGCATTTAGAAGTCATATGCATTGATCTTTTACAAATAGATTTGCAGAAGTTGCATACATTGCTTTTCTTGCCCCACGCAACTAGCAATATGTGTTAGGTAAGGAACGTGTGTACGCCCATGTGCGTTTTGCTGGACCTGCGAAATAAATCAAAGGACACGCCAAGCGTTGCCGTGCGTGTCCTTTGATTCATCGAGCAGGCTCAGCAAAACGCCAATGGACCTGCACCAAGTCCCTTACCTATCTTAATGAACATTTCTATTGTTTGATCTAAATTAACATCCGACTTATTATTGTATTTGCATTGTGCATACAAACATTTTGATGGAAATTTACAAAGGTGCCAGATAGAACTATTTTTGATTTCCAATTCACTCGCATGTGGCAATGCGTAATATCGTCCTGTTTATAAGCACCAATGTATCGCTCCACCAGGAATGTGTAATGCATTCAACATGTTGAACACAAGCAGAACCGTCAGTTCTACGTGTCAGCCGTGTTAGACTAGTGTCTAGGAGATCGCACGACAGGCAGACAGGTCAGGAAAAACTGCAGCGATTCGAATGCCCTTATTGCCTTTGTAAACTTCAAATTTTTGGATAAAAGTGCAAGGAACATTGCAAAATTTCATATCTGAATGTGCATTCTTGTGGTATTGGGTTAAAATATGCGCTTTCATAAGGCTATTGCTACCCAAACAGTACCATCCGCGTTGGCAAAGAAAGAGCAAATGTCTTTTTTGGGGGGGGGGGGGGCGGGTAATGGCAGCTTAAGCACCGGAATACACAAAATATTGCTCAAATCATTGCAAACTGGCAATTTGTACTTGTAACTTGCTATAACCATACATACGTGTATTTCTAATTGTATTTGTGTCTTTTTGCCCAGAACCACTTCCTAGTAGTCAATACCCTATTCCGCAGTCCGAACTCTTAACTCTCCATAAGCTAACCTAATGTCTCACAGCACGCGTGCACACCACATTTGTCTAATGTCTAATAGTATAACTGTAGAGTCCAAACAATAGTGCAAATGTGGGTCTTACGAAATATAAAACAACTCACAAACAGCTTAGCACTATATATTAATAGAACCTTTTTTATGTCAACCTGTTTTACACCAAAAAGTTGGTGATTTTGTAAATTTCTATTGTAATTTTGTTGTGATTTATTTCATTTCATTTTTTAAGTTTTTATACAACTGGGCTTCAACGTTTAAAACTTGCGTGTTCACTTTGATTTATCAGGCATTCATTCTCTGTATTCTGTAGAAAAAATGCAAAAATGCTAATACACTTTTACGGTTAGACCTTACAAAACCGAATGCAGTTTCCCCTAATAACATTCATCCAGTCGTTTTCCAGAAATCCACATTCCCAAGATCTCATCCCGTACTTCCAAAGAGAAGGTACTTTGGGGCTTTAACGTTGGTGTTTGCTAGGTAATGTTGTTTTCTATTTATTCCACACAATTATAAGCTGGAACATTAGATTGTATAATGACATGAGACAAAATGGCGAGTCAAAAGCTTTTGTATTGCGTTTAGTTTGCTTAAAAGTTTTCGCAACCTGTGACATATATTTCCTCAGAATAAGTATCTTGTATTTATTTAAAGCTAGTGTGCTATCTGATATTGTGTGGTTAGACTTCGCAGCAACTATATCCTCGAATTTTACGAGGAGGTGAGGTGAACTCCTTCTCACCCAAGTCATCACATTTTGTGCACTTCACACATTGCTTTTTACAATATTACTACGCCAATCATGGCAATGTTGATTCAGTATTTCTGTAACGTCTAAAAGGTTAAAATCGATGAACTTAGACCAATTTGCATAACGCAAATTACAGAGAAAAACAGAATACAGGAGGATTTGAACGAAGGAAACCTTTTGACTTTAGCGTTAAGATTATGATACAAGGTCAAGCCAATACGATATTGACAAATCCATTTAATTGTGATAAAAAAAGTGCAGCACACTTCCGCAAGAGGAAATTAATTTTGCTGGTCCTCGGGTATAACAGCTCTATTACCTCTGTCAGAATGACTACATTCAACATCAACCACACATATACGTGATGTGTGTATTCAACATGAGTTAATCAAACCAGCAGTGGTGACTTGGTATGAAGAAGAATCGTGTAAAGCACGGGTGGTTTCATTGGTACAAATATTGCAAAATCGTGAAACTGCAATTAAAAAATCGTTGCGCAAATATAGGTATATACGTGTACACCGTGTGCTTCATTGCATGTAATACTTGTAAACTAAAACTATTTATATATGCAGCAGAATCATGAAAAGCACGATTTTTTTATTATTTCAAACATTATAAAATCGTAAAACCCCACAAGGCAGGTACAATAATAAAATCGTTGCGCAAACATAGTTACATATATATATATATTTACCTTCTGCTTCTTCCCATATGACAATTATCAAGTAAAAAGATAATTTATTGCTAGTTCACAAGGGCTGTATGTTTATGTGTGCAGCAAAATCCTCTCAAGCACGTGTTATTTTACTGGTGCAAATATTACAAAATCGTAAATTCCATGAGGCAAGTGTACTAATAAAATCTTTAGGCAAACATAGTTTTATGTATAAACAATATACTTCATTCTATGTAAAAACTGTCAAGTAGAAAGATAAGATAATTTAGTTATATTTCAGAAGGCTTGTATTTTTCAGCGGAACGTGGAAATTTTTACTGAATATTATGTGCGTGTACAAGTGGTCCAGTTTTCAATAAAAAGTATTAAGTACCAAAAGTTACAGGTAGGTTGATTCAATAATGTCTGGTTCGCTAACTTTTTTCGCATATTTGTGAGCTTTCCCTTTCACACGTTTCTTTTTAATCTCAATTTTTATTTTCTTTGTGTCCGCTGATGTAGTTACAACTTTTTCCTTGTTTTCTGAGATTTCTTTTTTGCGGCATTTCTTGTCTTCACATATAACGTTTTGGTCATCAATCTCCTTGTTTTCCTCCAAATGCTCAAAGAATATTTGTGGGTCAAAGTCGCCAGATCCAGGAGGGCCCCCAATATCAGGGGGGCCTCCGTATTCGCCAATTTTTGGCATATCTGAAACACAAAATAAGCATTATATAAACATTATGAATGCATTTGATCACTGGCCATTTCAGGGCACATAAAAGCCAGTAAGGTATTTATGAGGGGCGTTTCACCTCCGAGTAATGCGCTCACTTTACAGAATAAGATACTAATGCAATGTTCTTTAAACACATCTAGCGTTATTTGTTCGAGTTGTTTGCTGAATTAATTTGCGAGACTGGAATTTGACATTGACTCTTCGTCAAAGTGCCTACGAAACAAAAATGAGGTCTTCCCATTCATGCTTTACCACCATCACCACCACCATCCATCAACCCATCCATAACGTCAGGTGTTGTCATGAATATTGTGGGATGCATACTTACACCGCTAAGGACATTACGTTCTCATTTTAACCATATAAAACACCCTTGGGTCTTGTAGAACAAGCCAGATAAGATTATCGAAACGATACTTGCAAAATATGGGTAACAACGTCACCTAAGAACAATAACATGGAACCACGGACAAACATTTTCTAGCAAAGAATCAGTGAATCTTCCCTTCACAAAACAGAACAACACTGTTCAAAGCGTAAACGTGAATGTTAAATTACTTGCATTCGTCGTTACCAAGAAATCACTACAGTTTATGCCGTTAAAATTATAGATTTTCAGTAAATATATGGCAGACTTGCTGTATTTTTGCAGTATTTGCTCAGTAGCACTACTTTGTCAATAAATGACCGGATACCCAAATCACTGAACCCCGTTTGCAAAACTTATGTTTCGGCATCCTGATCCTGCAATACTTGCTTGCACTCACCCCCACATGGAGCTTGGTTATTGCGAAGCGTGTGTAGAGAAGCCACCGTAACGGTGGTGATCGCTGCCATGTTGGTCCTAGGGGTTTTGTCTAAATATCTGAAAGACGTAAGTAAAATTATTCTCAGACGAAATGAAATTTTATTTAATTCATCAATGAAATTTATCCATTCATGTTTTCCGTTTACAGATTTAAGATCACTTATTCCGTCCTTCACATTATTTCAGAATGTCAATCACGTTAGACAAGTGCTCTGATATCTCCACAGACTTACTTGAACAGCCAGAGTGCTCCACACAGAGCATTTACGGGTTCTGACTTTTTACATATCTGGATATACGACAGTCGGGTAAATCAAATCAAATACCTGGCTATCAAGCACATAGCACATTCACACACACACACACACACACACACACACACACACACACACATATATACATATATATATATATATATATATATATATATATATATACGAGAAGTGACTATATCAATGATTTAATGATCGCTACTTGATATGTGTTACTTTGGGTCAGAAAAAAATATGTGTGAATGACATGAATACGTGGACTGATATACAGAGTGACACAGAGGGATGGATGTATGGAAAAACAGACAGGGAGACGGAGATAGATAGATAGATAGATAGATAGATAGATAGATAGATAGATAGATAGATAGATAGATAGATAGATAGATAGATGTTAGACAGATAGATAGATATATAGATAGATAGACAGACAGATAGACAGACAGAGAGACAGATAGATAGATAGATAGAAATGTGGATAGATAGATAGATAGATAGATAGATAGATAGATAGATAGATAGATAGATAGATAGATAGATAGATAGATAGATAGATAGATAGAAATGTGGATAGATAGATAGATAGATACAGTAAAACCTGTCCTTGTGGACACCTCTATAATTCGGACACCTGTATAATGTGGACAGTTATATCCATGACCAAATGGTCAATTTTCTTGTTACAAACACCTGTCCACTGTGGACACCTGTCAACTGTGGACACTTTTTGCCAGTCCCAGAGGTGTCCACAATAGACAAGTTTCACTGTAGATAGATTGATAGGTAGGGAGGCAGATGATAGATAGATAGATAGATAGATAGATAGATAGATAGATAGATAGATAGACAGATAGATAGATGTACGATCAGTAACGAACCACTTGTTCTTGTCATAATGTATGTTAGAACGGTGATAGCAAAAATAAATAAAGTGAAGGTGCGTTGGTGTAAAAGGTGGACTATAGTCTTTTCCGAGGTGGCCGTGGACACGCCTTTTGAAGTGTAATTCAAAAACTACAGCAGTAGCTATCACGATGATCCTTCTCGTTAAATCCATTCGGCCACCTACCAACAATGTTATCAACGATTTTCTTGCCACAAGTTCTGAATAAATACAAAAAACCCATTCCAATCAGCCAATCTAATCTTGTCGCGCCGCCATTTTATTGATAAATTGAGCAAAGACAGCGGTTAATTGTAAAATACGCATTCCCTGAATTGGGAAAGATTTGTTTTCATACCACACGCATCCTGCACTCTACCAGCGCGCCATCTGGTGCCAACAGATGGTTGGTGTCACGTTTGCATTAACTCCATGTTTGAATATGCAGCTTTATGTTAATTATCGGGGGAAGGGGGGAGACGCTGCCCAGGTAGGTTGCGGGCCCTTATGACATCACTTTACCATCATCGTATTGGATGCAAGTTTTAGCGCGGCAAATGAGACCCAAACCCAGCAATCTTATTGGTTGCAAATTGGCAGGTGTCAAAAAAGGCATCATGTGAAAATCCAGTCAGTTGAAACTTAGAGCCAGTTGGCGATGTTAGAACTGAGACTGAATCATGTCTTGTGAACTTGGTGCTACGCTCGGTTCAGCTTATGGATTAAGGCTGGTAAGTAGGCTTACGCTGGGACTATCATTCAGTGACGAAACCTTGACACAAATTTAATTACAGAATCAAATGTGGATTATAAAAAAGTGGAAATTGCATTTTCTTGAACTTGACACACCACTGGTTTATTTCTCCACGGAGCCAATATTAATAGTTTTCTACGGTACCCCTGGCTCTGTGTAACGATCGAGACCCAGTCCTGTGGTAAATTAATACACTGCCTATTGGTGATCAGATGTTGTGCCTCAACTTCCAATGCTACTACATGTAAACTTGGGGCACACGCGACTTGCGATCAACAAGCTTGGGCAACCCACCTTGAGATGATTCATGACGTAGAAATCGTTAAATCAAGCAAAATTTTTGTTTGATTTAGACTTTCTGTCTTTAATACAGAAAAAAGGAAAATGATATTAGCTTATCATCACGTATGATGTGGTTTAAAGCCAAGGTTGGGATTTTTATAATGGCCTGGGAATGAGGGGTTGCATGCACAAATCATCCTGTCAGTCATCAGCCTCTTGTGTGCATGCCACCCCCACCTCATGATCAGACAAACATTACAAACTGCAATATGACTTCGGATAGCTTGTACAAAATTTGTGTCACTAGTTAAATTCCAAATCATGCAACACATCCTTCAATCACAAACCACAAAATTTTAATATTATAAAATCCCGATCAAAACATTGTGACATAAAAGAAACCTGTCCCCATAAGGCCTCATAAATGGATAATTATATTTATTTCTACTTTTTTTCAGAGGGAGGGGGAGGATATTTTTCAAAAATCTCTCAAATAACAATATCCAGGCTTATTTCTTTCGGCTAATGATATCAAATGGATCAAATTAGCGAGTTCAGTTTGACTACTGCCGTTGATATTTAAAAACAAAATAACTTTGAAGAAACGTAACTAGCATATGGAGTGGGGGGTTCCTTATATATATATCTTGACATTCATCACACTTGTAGCTCTATGAACTTGGGAAAGGATCAAGGTCACCCATGTTCTGAGTAAGTCTGGCCTTTATAGAAGAACACAAACGTGCAACATCAAGGTTCAAGTAGTTCTCAAGTTATAGTGAAGAGTAAAATTCATGTATCTTGCACTGTGACCCCAGAAACGAGGTCAAGGTCATTCATGTACTGTCTAAGCATGACCTTCATACAGAAACATTAACATGTGCAGCATTACGGTACTAACTCAAAACAGATCTCAAGTTATCAAGTAAACAGTAAATTTCGTGTCACTTAACCTGTGAATTAGCATTTGAATGCCCATTGACTTACACAGTAATCAATAGGAAAGCTACATTGACCGATAGGTACCCGAATTGAAAATCCTTAAAAATCAGGAATCCAAAGCAGTGACATCTAGTAAACAACTTTGTTTGACCCTTTCACAAGAACATATCCATCACATTTCAGCTTAATCTGAATGAAAAATAGCAAAACCATCCAAAAAATTATTTGAAAAAATAGAAAAAATGCAGCGCCACCTGGTGAACAAATTGGAACTAGGTGTCCCTGGGAGTGTCTATGTACGATATCAAAGCAATTAGGTGAGCGGTTTCAGAGGAGAAGAGTTTTTAAGGTTTGCCCCAAAAAAGAACCAAAAAAATCATAAAATATTCAAAAATCAATAGAACGTGACCATTTGAACAAACTTTGGAAGACATCCAACCAATGCACATCCCCACTAAGTTTGAAGTAAATCTGGCCAAAATTATTCAAGTTATTATAACCATTACAAGAAATTCCCTTGTTAAACTTTCCTATTAAAACTTTTGTAAAGATTTTTGAAAAAAAAATAATGAAAAAATCCAAAATTCATCCACCCAATGCACTCCCCACTAAGTTTGAAGTAAATCTGGCCAAAATTATTCAAGTTATTATAACCATTACAAGAAATTCCCATGTTAAACTTTCCTATCAAAACTTTTGTAAAGATTTTTGAAAAAAAAAATCATGAAAAAGTCCAAAATTCATTGGAACATGACCATTGGAACAAATTTGGTAGACACCCACCCAAGGTATATCGCCATCAAGTTTGAAGTAAATCTGGATGATGAAGTCGAAATTGTAAATTAGCATTAGAATGCCCATTGACGTGCATGGTAATCAATAGGAAAGGTGCATTTACCGAAAAGGAGCCGAATTGAAAAAATCGTTAAACATCAGGAATCCGCAGAATTCCCACATTGTGAACGACATTGTTTCACACTTCCACAAGGAACATATCCACCACGTTTAAGCTTAATCTGAGTGACGGTTCTGGCGTAGAAGTCGAGAATGGCTTTACCACACACACACACACAATAAAAATGAAAAAATTTGCACCGCCACCTGTTGAACAAATTAAGAACTAGAAGTCCTTAGGCATCATCCTGTGTGATATCAAAGCAATTGGGTAGGCGGTTTCGGAGAAAATTTTTTGAACATTTGTCCAAATAAAGAACACAAAAATTCATTAAAAATCCAAAAATCCCTGGAGCATGACCATTTGAACAAACCTGGTAGAAACCAACCCAAAGTACATTGCCACCAAGTTTGCAGTTAATCTGGATGATGGTTTAGGAGAAAAAATTGAAAATGTGAATAAGCATTAGAATGTCCATTGACTTCCATAGTAATCAATAGGAAAGCTGCATTGACCAATAAGTACCCAAATTAAAAAATTGTTAAAAATCAGGTCTCCGCAGCATTCCCACATAGTGAACAACTTTCTTTGACCCTTCTACAAGGAACATATCCACCAAGTTTCAGCTTAATCTGAGTGACGGTTCTGGAGAAGAAGTAAAAATTACCTATAACACACAAAAATTAATAAAAATAGAAAAAATTGCAGCGCCACCTGGTGAACAAATTAAGAACTAGGAGTCCCATGGAGTGTTCCTGTGTGATATCAAAGCAATTGGGTGAGCGGTTTCGAAGAAGAAGATTTTTTAAGATTTGCCAAAAAAAAATGAACAAACAAAAACAAGAGGATCATATTGATGATATGCTCAGCTGACATGCATCTGCTTTTAAAAAAAAAATACCCAAAAATGTATGCAAAAATCAATGCAGTGTGACCATTTATAAATATGTAGAGACCTATCAAAGGTACATTTCTACAAAGTGTGACATAAATATGGCGAAAATTATCTAAGTTATTTCCATTACAAGAAATCTCCATGTTCAGGTTTCGTAAAATATTTTTTTTATTTTGTACTTTTTCAAAAAATGAATGAAAAAATGAACCGAGTCAACCTTTTGAAGAACTTTGTTTGACCCTTCTACAAGGAACATATCCACCAAGTTTCAGCTTCATCCGAGTGACGGTTCTGGAAAAGCAGTCGAAAATAACAAAAACACACAAAAAATCACAAAAAAATGGAAAAAAATTGTAGCAGCACCTGTTGAACAAATTCTGAACTAAGAGTTCCCAGGCGTGTCCCTGTGAGATATCAAAGCCACTGGGTTTCTGAGAAGATATTTTAAGATTTGCCCCAAAAAATGGAACAATAAAAATTCATAAAAAATCCAAAAATTTCTGGACCGTAACCATTTGAAGAAACTTGGTAGAGACTTACCCAGGGTACATCCCCACCAAGTTTGAAGTAAATCTGGCTTACGGTTTTTCAGAAGAATTCGAAAATGTAAATTGTGGACGATGACGGACATACGGACGAGGGACCCTCAAAAAAGCTCAGCTAACTGACTAGGCAGCTGAGCTAAAAATGTGAATTAGCATTAGAATATCCATTGATTAATCATTAAAAATCCAAAAATCACTGGACCGTGACCATTTGAACAAACTTGGTAGACACTCACCCAAGGCACATCCCCACCAAGTTTGAAGTGGATCTGACTGACGGTTTCTTCGGAGAAGTCGAAAATGTGAATTGTGAACGGACGACGACGGACGGACGGACGACGGACGGACGGACGACGGACGGACGGACGACGGACGGACGACAGATGGACGACGGATGCCTCACCCTCCTAAAAGCTCGGCTGATTTATCAGCTGAGCTAAAAATAGGTTCCGGGATAATATATTTATCTTTCATAGGACCATTATTTAAAGCAGAGCGACCAATTAGCTCTAAATGAACGCTGTCTACAAAAGTTATTGATAAACAAAAGAAATCATTCTGAGAAATTGGCGTTGAAAGATTTGAGGCCCTTTTCGCCCACATTGTTAGCCTTGATGATAATTTTGTTCTCCAGTCGTGGTCACTTTTGGTTGCAATTTTTCGAAGGCCTGTCAATGGACAAATATGATGTATATATTCCAACATACAATAATATTTATTGGCCTCAAAAGCAGCTATTTACCCGAATGACATCAAGGGCAGCCATAAATGCAAGTCTGTCACTATGCTTTCACGCGCGACGGCGACAGCTTTCAAAGGGGACTCGAAAGCGGATCAGTCACGTGATCCGAAGGTGCTATCACCTGGACACTAGCAACCACAGGCGCTCGTGACGTTCAGTCTTTCGTGCTAATATACGAGGGGGGGGGGGGGGGGAAGAGGGTGAACCAGGGACATCAACAGTTGTTATACGGCTAATATCACGGAACGAACTCGATTCAGGATGGGATACCCGTTTGAATTTGGCGCTGGAATGTCGGACTTTTTGCCCGAAATGGATTTTGTGGGAAATTGCGACAATTATGGGCGTGTTGCTGTGGATATATTTGGATTTCTATGGATTATCTGTGTGATATACCTGTAGAAAATAGTTTTGGAACAAACTGGTGAGTTACAGCTTATTGGTGTTTACAAAAATGGAGAAATCATGCCAAACGTGAAGCGGAATGGCGGTCCAGGTGTGAGCTTCGTTTCAAACCTTTTTATGCAGGAGCTCCATGCGACGACGTTGTGGTTTTAGGCCCATCTGCCACCATCTTATTAGCACAAATAATTGACTGCACAGATGAATCTACAATATTTTATTGCAGATATGGCCCTATGTGGGTCATTGAACGAATAGATGTTCCAGGTCCACCCTATTTACTCACCCACCCGCCCCCACCCCCGCGTATATTAGCTGAACAGCTTGACCGATTGAACGTTACGAGCGCCTATGCTTGCGACGTTGTTTGCAAATGGCGCTGTTTGAACAAGATGTGTTTGCAGTATGACAGCTTACTTTAGTAAAAAGAGTGCTCGACGGACAGGAGTTGCGGACTCATTTCTACACATCTTGGATGAAAGAGCAACATATCTTTGTTAATGACTACTTGTAATCATACCGGCAAAAAAAAAAAAAAAAAACAAACAAACAAACAAAACAAACAAGCAAAAAAAAGAAAAAAAGGGGAAAAAACATGTTCAGGGAAGAAAACGGAACATGAAGCAAGCGGATAGCACTGTGCATGAAAAAAAGCAGAAGTTGACGACCAAGCATACAGTACATGTGGGGGGGGGGGAGGGCGCTAGAGTTTGATTTTCCCCTTTATTCTTATAAAATTTACTATTGCTATTCCAGACAAGTTGTACCTTGAGTTGGATGCCATTCTCTCCATCCCTCTCAAATCTTTCTCTGAAAATGACAAGTTGACTGCTGCTTAGCTCAATGCTGACGGCAATATGTCTTGCTTTGTTTCTTTGATTTTGGCATTTTGTATTTTGTGAAAATAAGTTGTAAGATTGCTGGACAGAGAGAGACAGACAGACAGACAGACAGACAGAGAGTACCTTGGTCTCTACATACATGTATATGGCAGTCGCAGCTCTTTTGTATTTGTTCAAAAATATGTATATTGCCAATTTTTTCATGTTATTCCACGTACAGTCAGACATGTTTGTTACTTTCTACGTAAACAAGGAGAAGAATTTGAATTAGCCTCCTACTACTTTTTAAATCCTTTTTTTATCCACCGCCCCCTATAGAGAAGTAAACTATACATCAAAAACAGACGGAGAGAAAGAGAGATGTCGTTTTGTATGCACGTTCCATGCTGCATGCACTATGCCAGACGGGCGGTCTTCATAGATCATGATCATGACGAGGTGACAACTAAGACAAGAGTCCTGTTAATAATAAACAAACATCAATCCCAGCATATACTAGAATATTATAAAGTGAAAAAAAAAAACACAGACACACAACGCCTTATATGTGTTGAGAATCCATTAGTTTCAACGTTGTATCAGTGATAATATTGTGCATTGTCACATATGAATAACCAACCAACTCGACTCGTTTCCTAGATCAGACACAGAGGCTAATAGTACACCATGACCGAGGTTATGATGTTACAGTTTGGACGCATGGGCAATTGTTTCTTGCCAGTCAAGACGAACTGTGTTTGCTTACATAATTGATCTGACAGTGCGACACGCACTTCAATCGCCATTTAACAACAACGCAAAGTAAGTCTGTTTTGTAGGCAAGAAATTTTCCAATTCCCTCAAAACGGAATTGGAAAAGGCGTGGGGCAATTAGGGCAGAGTTCGGTCTGCGTGGCTTTGGCTTGGGTGCGAGTGTGTAAGGTTGTCAGGAGTGTTAATTATATACCAAGCCTATTTCACTGGTTCTTTTGCAAATTTTGGCCTTTTTGTGGTAAAGGGGACCATACACACTGTCATGCTTTTCCCGGGTTTTGCCATTCATATAATAGGGCCTAATATATAATTTTATTCTGTGGAGATATGTAACCAGTGTTGCTTTACAAATGAAGATCTGCAATACACTGATCGCGACACAAAACGGAAACTTCGTGACTGGGGTGCAGCGGTAACGCGACAGATCGCTCACACACATTATACATGACCGATCGACCAAGCAAAAAGCAGTGTGCAGAGCCATTTTGCAGACAGACCACGAAAAAGCAAAGGCATGCTTCACAGCTCTATATTAGAAATTTACATGGACCTGTTGAAACAAACGTGATCTCGCAATTTTCTATGATGTATTGTACTTTTTCTGACAACATTCTGGGCAGCACACACGGTGAAAGCAGTAGTTTGTCATTTGCATGTGGGTGGGTTTCCGTGTAGACCTCCATGTGTATTGTTTGGAGTGACTTTTAATATTGTGGTCTCCTGCTAGGATTTCAACCCAAAAAATTCCGATAAAGGAAAATCAGATAAAAATAATCATCAGCGGTTAAGTTAAATGTTGTATCAGTAGAATTTAAAAAGCGATGTCCAATATGGACGCAAGTTTCATCATGCACAGCCACCTGAATTATGTTTAATTTCGTTCCTTAAATTCCTAAAACATATAAAAATCATAAATGTGTGCAAACTTCGTTGATATGATACCAATAATTGATATAATATTCTGCCCGATGATAGATGCATATAAGAGCATGCACTTTAAGCACATGCAGGAATATAGCCAAAAACATGCTTGGTGGACTTTTTCGTGTAGAAAAGAAAAAAATTTGCCACAAAGAGCTCAATTATTTAATACAATAAAAACTATTGAATGGCAATATTTTTAAGTGATCAACCACTGAACCGGAGTTCTGGGACTGATGCCAGTGAAATTCACAGACACGTTTCGGTGCATCATGCACACCTTGTTCCAGCAACAAATAGTGAATGCATTTTTTTTTTATATGACATGACATATTGTGGTAAATATGATGACTTTTATGTCAAAAGACTGTATTAAAGACCGATTTTTTTCAACAAACGATTATTTTTCCACACGAACACTACCTATGAAGGACTTGTCCCCCTTGGTCCTTGGCGCTGATAATTTTGACACCAGGATTTCCATGAATCAGCATCAATTTCCTCATACATGACTGGCTATAAGTTTATTTGTTTGTTGGCTTGTGTACAGACTTTAGTTCAAGGACCAAAGTCTAATATTTACCGTAAATATTATCATTAATGCAACATGTATTACAATGTGCTTTCGAATATCAGTTTTACCTGTTCGCTCGATCTTGGTATCATGGCCGTCCGCTAAGCAGTTCTGGTTAGTATAAGCGAGATATAATGATAATGATAATGATAATACTAATAATAATAATAATAATAATAGTAATAATAATAACAACAACTACAACAACAACAACAACAACAACAACAGCAACAACAACCATGTATTTGGAAAACTACCCCGTTAAAACAGGGGCACCAATCAAGCGGGGTTATTTTATGGTGTGTCCGTACCTTTCCTTTGAATGCATTTGTAAAATACAAGTATAAACCCAAAAAAGTTAAAGTGTTCAGTAGATTAATTCCCGTTATCTAACATAAATGATGTACATACTTGCATGATATAATAATATAAACCTCATCTAGAAAAAAACATGCACGTGAAATTCTGAAAAATCTTAAATTACTTCCCTTATCAAGTTGTGACATTTTCGAGCAAAGAAAGAAAACAGTATAACAAGAAAACGAGAAAATGCTAATACGAAAACACGAAAATGCGAGTGCAATAACAAGACATAATTTCTGTCGTATTTTCGCGATTGTGTTTTCGCATTTTCGGCTTCGTGTTTTTTACTTTAGTATTTTCGCATTCGTGTTTTCTTGTTTTCGACCAAGGGAAGAAAACAGTAAAACAAGAAAACGGGAAAACGCTAATACGAAAACACGAAAATGCGAGAGCGAAAACACGACATAATTTCTGTCGTATTTTCGCGGTTGTGTTTTCGCATTTTCGCCTTCGTGTTTTTTATTTTAGTGTTTGCGCATTCGTGTTTTCTTATTTTCGCTGTTCCGTTTTTTTTATTTTCTTGTTTTCGCTTTCGCATTTTTATGGAGAAAGAAAAATGTTTTAGCTGGCACTTTTGTGCCACCATAATTTTACAATTTAGCGCTTGCCGTGCTCAATTTGTCAATAGAATGGCGGCGCGGGAAGGTTAAATTTGCCGATTGGAATGGGTGTTGCCGTATTTATTCAGAAATTTTAGCAAGAAGATCGTTGATTACTTTGTAGTAGTTGCCCGGATGACCTAAACTTAACAAGGAGGATCATCGTGATAGCCCCTGCGGTAGTTCTTGAATTACGCTTCAAAAGGCGTGTCCACGGTGACCTCCGAAAAGACTAAAGTAGGCCTACAGCAATTATCTTATCGTATGTTTTGAAGGATTGGTCCAAAAATGTTCAATGTGTACCGCAAGATGACGACGCTATATAACGTAAAATTATGACCGTCTTAAAAGCATGCGAGTGGTAAATATAGCGCTCAAAGTGAAGCAGTCCTCTTTGACTTTGTTGAACGAGCCTCACCTGGTAGAAAATCAACGGGACCATCAAATTTCATAGTTCCGGTGTACCCTAAATCGTAAACTTTGGTTATTGCGTCCAAAGTAGTGTTGATAAGATACCAGTTGTAGACACTCTGGCACAAAACTGCTGTCACTGCAATCTGGGTTACGGCAAGATAGGTTCGTGGGATCCACAGGTTCAGGTGCACATAGGCCTAAGCTGATCGTCAGGGACAGCATCAAGAATTACTTTTAGGAAAAATCGTAGTTCTTACTTAAGACGCGCATTTCTTGACAATTTATTTTCTTACCTTTTTACCATTCAAGGAAGCGGTCACATATGTATGCACGTACGGTGATACCAAATTTGAAGTACTGTATACGCATGGATATGCTCATGTAGGCTAAATGTAAATCAAGGTAAGGGAGTTGCAATTTTTCTATTAGTTTGAGTAATTTATGTTGTCCTAGATGAAAGAATACTGAAAATCCAGGCTCAGTCCTAGAGTGAAAGTTGCCAAATAAGACATCAATAATTCGAAATTGTTCAAACATATTAAATAGAAGACAAAACGTTTTGCCAGGGCACGGTCCATAATTTGACTCTATAAAAAAATGCATATATATATATATATATATATATATATATATATATATATATATATATATATATATATATATATATATATATATATATATATGTGTGTGTGTGTGTGTGTGTGTGTGTGTGTGTGTGTGTGTGCGTGTGTGTGTCTCTATTTACAGAAACAAATGAGTTGTTTTAATAGGCCTATAGTTCCAGGATACAAAACGGGACTGAAAATAAGCGGTGTCAATATACAAATGGCTTTCTTTGCGAAGCTGGTCTTAATTGCAGAATTTACTGTATATATATATATATATATATATATATATATATATATATATATATATATATCCAAAATGGCTTCGAATGTGTTTGGCACGGTAGTCGCCTGCACCAGTATTTAGTTGTAGGCCTATTGCCACCACCTCACAGGGGCGTGTTTCTTGATCCGTATTATCGTCTCTTTGCCTTGGTGAATTCGAAGTGTAACAGTGATATCAACAGCATATCTTCCTCCCACCCGCCCACCACCACCACCAAGGGAAGTGTGAACCAACGGAATGTGCAATGTCAACATTCGTTCGATATTTTTATAGAAATATATTCTTGAATCTGTCCGGTTTCATGCCTTAAGAATGGGTCTAGGTTTTGACTCAACGTGCCGGCATTAGCAGGAAGATAACTGTACGCTGTTTGCAAACACTGCCACATATGCTCAAAGATCTGTTGATACTCGCGTGAACCACTGTATGTTGTAAAGACTCTTTTTCAATCTTCAAGTAAATTGCATCGCCATGCGTCTGATACTGCTACTAGCTACATCCCCATGGTCTATCAAACAGTGAACACTTGATAATATTCAAGCTGACAGGTAGATCAATGGCAGGCTAAAGATGGAGGAACACATACGATAGATGTATGAATGTGTTTAACTTTCTTTTTTTTTTTTTTTTTTTTTATCAGATGTTTCAGTAATAATGCTATTGGTTTATGTCCTACCTATGGATCTGGGCGCATACGGATGGCGGCTTAACCTTTTGAAGGAAAGGCGAATGCTGAGTCGCATGTTTTATTTTAGATTAAGTGAATGCCATATGTCCTTGGCCGATAATCCATTTCTTATATTGTTTCAAAGACATTTGTCTCTCATGCTGTTTAGTAAATCATAAATTGAAGTTCATTTGGACTTTTAATCCATCTGATAATATTTCTGATATCCAGATATTTCGCCGGTGATGTCCCCTGCTTTCTCAATGGAAGTAAACATGTAATTTGAACGTTAGACTGGTCAGTTAGGCAAGAATTTCTGAGCACAGGAAAGCAGTTACACAAGGCGAAATTAACAAGTCGGCGATAGCAGAACAGTGTCTTGGCTGTGGAAAACAAATATGTTGGAAAGAGTGCAAATCTTTTACCTTTGAGCCCAATTATTGGAAAAGGAAAATACGTGAATTCTATAACCAAAAAAAAAATGTACAAGACAGGTCCTGAAACTGGTATGAATCGGGATAATGGATTGGAGATAGGATTCGTCTCGGACTCTATTTTGAAGCAAAATTATTGAATAATTCGTTAGTAGGACTAGGCTGTGTTTTTAGAGCGTAATGAAAAGTTCTAAGTCATTTTACTATTATTATAAGTACAAATATGTTGTCGACTTTCGTATCTACGTAAATGACGTCAAAAATTACATAAAATTACGTGCTAGGCCTAACTGACCAGCCTAACGTTCAAATAACATCTTTACTTCCATTGAGAAAGCAGGGGACATGACTGGCGAAATATCTGGATATCAGAAATATTATCACATGGACTAAAAGTCCAAATGAACTTCAATTTATAATCTATTTCTTGTCTCCACAATTGCCGGCCATCATTTACAGTTTTGGTTATAAACTTTTCATTGATATGGACCAAAACATAAAGGATTAATTTTCCACATTTACAGTCCAAGTTGCTTCCTGTATAAAAACTGCATCCTACAGATGATATTCCAATTTCCTATTCCATAACATTAGGCAGAAAATTGGCTGAGTGCAATGTGACATCTTATGAGGTCAAGATTCAGCTGATTTCTGGTCATTTGATAAGCTGCACTGCCGGGTTTATGATATGCTCTAACTAAATTTTATTATTATGCCCTTGATTGTATGATATATAACACTTTCACTACCAGTTAACAGGCCAAGTCAAGAGGTTGCTTGGCACGCTTTGGAAACAAAGTGCCCTTAATAGGCGGAGGCTGGCTATTGACCTGGGTTATTGTTGCCTTCTCTGGAACTCCAGACACGCTTGTGTTTGAATAAATGTGTTTTCATGAGGAACATCTGACATCACTGGAACAATCCATTCAAGGACTACGTTTATATTGATTTGCACAGAATGATTTAACCCACTGAAGCTAAGCGAAGAAAAAAATACAATTTAACATCAAACTATTATGACCCAAGGTTTATAACGTCTAGAACATTTCTATGGACGTTGAAAATGACAGCCAGTGATGCACATATCAGTTCACCAATGTGTTACAAGACAGACCTGATTGTGAAATTGTGATGCCTCATTGTGAGTGACGTACAGGCCCCGTGACACTTTGTTAGATTTTTGCAATGGCCATCATAGTGATCTACTTCCTCTTTGGATGCTCTGGAGAATAAAATATGAATATTAACCTGCACAGCTGAGTCATTTACAACTAATCTTGCTGCATTATATCAACCTCCTTCGATTCATTTCAGTGTTATAATACTATTAACACAGGGCTTGCAGTTATGTGCAGGTCAGCACCTCTTATTGATTAGATGGCATCAAATGACCATCATACTATTTCTTTTTAATGACTTTTTTCATACCTTTCTGACCACTACCCTGTTTCTCGGATGCATATGTAGTAACCAGTGGAAAGTTTGAGAATGGAAATCAGAGACGGAGATGCCTCAAAAATCGATCCACCATTGACAACTTTCCTAAACAAATTTCTTCTCATAACTGGGGAAATATACAAAGTCACTCCAAACATTATAATGATTTTAAAGAAATATGTGACAACTTGTACCCCCTTGTTAATGTACGGAAACAGATACGAACTCTGGACATCAGCATTATTAAACTCTATAAATAGGAAACATAATGTGATGGATGGGTAAACCATTCCACTCCTCTACACGAATGCTAGTATCTATCTTACAAAAATGTTCATACATACTTGGCCAGGGTAACAAAAATATGTTATAAAAGTAACTCTCTGGAAACACAGAATACAACTGAAAAACCTCGAAAGTACTTACGACCATGGACAAAATCTTTACAACCGCATGGAATTAGCTCGTTTAAAAATACACATGGGATATTGACATACGGTATACATGGAAAACGCGAATCCGTTAATCATATCATCTTGCACGATTACCGTATCAGCTTCACAATTTTTCATAGATGGACAATTTTAACGAGCGAAACCAATCTCGTTGTCAAGGGAGCTTGATTGGCAAAGATATAGTTGTACATGAACCTGAACGCCTTACCCTTGGGCTCAGATTGTGTCTCTCATTGTGAAAGAACAACTGCAAGCTGAACAGGCTACCAAGACAAAAAAAAAAATGAAAATCGATAAATTGGAGATAATCTGGTATTTGGAATAATATGTGTGTATTATGGGCCAATTGGTACAATTCGATGACATACCAATGACCGATTCTTGCAAGTTTTAGTTTTACGTCTTTCCAGGTCAGTGTCAAAGTGTGACATTTCCCGTTTTTTGGCTAGTTGGTTGGTGGCCAAGGTTGCTGCGCGGTCACAACACATACATATTTTTTTTTCGGTGTACCTTTGATATCTGGTGGACTTCAATGTACAGTCCCAGATCTGGGAAAAGTCCGAATACGGTACTTGTACTGAAATAAATACAATGAACTGGGCCGTGTCATTTGTGGCATTCACGCATACCTGCCTTCATTGAACCATTCTTTTTTTTTAGGAAAGAGAATTTGGTACAGTTGGCAGGAGCGTTTCTCATTTTCGGCTTGGTGGTTGCTGGTTCGATATCCGTACGTTCCGTGGTCACAAAACAATAGCTTTCCTTGGCGCGGGTTCGGCAACAGACGCCCAAGTGCGGCAAGGAAAACTGCTGCTTTGAGCCATGTTATCCTTATAGGTTTTTTGAAACAAATCACATTAAGAATCACAGAAAATAATTTTCAAATATATATTCTTTCCTAGAGACACATGATATTTTTCATCTAACTGCTTGGAGGCCGTTATGAAGAATTATCGGTGACCACAATATTATATCTTCGTTGTTTCTGGAGCAAGGACAAACATAACAATTTTTTTTTGGATCAGCTATTATTGAAAGGCACCGCAATTGATCATGCTGGTATTATTTAAGTATATTCCTTATGCGCATTTGCAAAATGCACTGTTCGATTGTTGATGCATGGTTTTACTCATGAGCTTAAAAGTATTCCACCCATGTGACACCAGGTATACCAATGGTGAACACGTGAATAATTTACATCAGTTTTCTAACCGTATCACTATTGCTTGAAGGCAAAATATCTAATCAGGCTTTTAATCAAATTCTAAAATCGTGGTTGGTATAAACCATCCCATTATATATATATATTTAAAGCGGGATGGAGCATTCGTTGTAAGTTATTTGTTGCAAGAAGTGCTTGAAATAAATAATTGAATCCACATTTAACGTTAAATAGTTTACTCCCTGCCGATCCTTAGACCAGCCAAACTTGTCGAATGTCGATGTATTTGCCTCGTCTTGCTCAGCCAGACTCATTGATCTGAATATGGCATTTATTTCATAATGATGTGTACCGGTAGTCAAATGTAGCCCTGACATATTCATGTATTCAGCAATGTCACACTTTGGAGTAATATCAAACACGCAGAGATTAATTTCTACAAAACGCAGGCAGTGTGCTTGAATACAAAACGTGTACTGAAAAACTTGTGACCCTATATCTATACCTCATTGTCACATTTTCATTTAATGGTTTCATGTCTGTCCTATTGAAAAGACATGCGTGAGGACACACAATTAAAGGTCAATGCCTCAAATGTTCACATAGCATTGTCATTTTATGTATTGCTCATGTAAGCATAGAGCTTAATAAAAGCCCATTGGAGACTTACATGTGATGTCATGTAAACATTGAACGTCCTGTTGTCATTTAGGGGATTTGAGAACCGATTTTCAAACTTTGCATAAAGAAAACCCTTTTATTTTTTCTGTGTCATAGATTAAGCATTTCCCTTTCCCTTGATATTTTGTTTACAAGAGTATATTAACATATGAAACATTTTTACAATGTGGAATTTTGAGTTAGAGACACACTTGGCAGGTGTAGTCAATGATTGTCAGATTAACATGCTAGCATACTTGTAATGATGATTTGTGACAGATGTTGCGAAAAATAATGTTCAAGTTAAAAAATGTCTTGCACACTAATAAAGAAATGTACTGCTTCAGAAATATATCAATTTCATTCCAGCACACCAATCTTTGTCGTCTGTTTCATATTCACGTGTTGTTTAAGGCCTGTGGAAAAAGTTGCAATTTTTTTTCAAGACCTAAGCATTTTAAGCTTCATAGAACATTAAAATGGACTTCCAGCAAATCAACAGTATTATAATACTTAAATCGGAACATTTTCGGTTCATAGTCCTTATTGCAATCGTTCAGAAATGCATCAGAATAGGCCCGATCAAATAAATAAACATTTTCTCTTCATATTGACGGATTGTGGAAACGCAACTGTGGTTTTGATTAATCTTAGCGAGCACTGGTTGATCATTAAGTTTGCCGCTATGGTGAAAAATGTCATCTGACTTGCTAGCCCTTTAATTGTGTGAGATATTGGACTCGGTTCTAGTTTTTGACAGCATGAAATTTATTGCATTAAAGAGGCTTACGTCCAGATACATTGCCTTTAGCAAGAACTTGGAAACACAATGACAAACCTGATGGCAAATTGTGGAAACATCAACGAGGGAGTGAGAGGAGTACTTCGCGGCCATCTCTGCAGTCGCTACTGTAAGATGTGCGTTGTGTTTTACTACGTTATAACTTACAATACACGTATAGTACAGCCCTAGAAATTAAACAGTACATGTCATGTGCACGGTCCATGTACTAATAAAAGAAGATCCTCGCTTCTAGTAGAGTACGTTTGCACTGCGATTCACAGGTACCAAAATAAAAACGTCCGCACTTCACTTTTAGTGCCATTACATATTGATCAATTCGTTTGCCAGCATCAATGTCTGTACATATTGTTTAACTGTTCATCAATAATAACTTTACGTGTAAGTATAGTTGCTGTTGCAAACAAAACAAGGTTACCAGGTGAATATGGGTACAGTCATACATAAATTGGTAGCCGTTTTATTACCTTTCAAATCAATACTATTTTTCCTTAACATCCTTTGATGTAAACATCACGTACCTAAAATGTACGCTTCCGTTTATACGGTTTCTATGATATCAATACATCTCATATTGAAACTTCGAGATATGATCCCGCTTTATTATCCTTAGTGACAGAAGGTGCACCCCAAATAAGAACAGTAATAGCATTCTGATTTGAGCGGTAGTCATTTCAATAACGATTCATAAACGTGTCTATTTGTAGTTAAATAGTGTGGTTCTGTGAAGTCAATTCGCTCAAAAAGTGAACTAGAGATCTGGTAAAGATACAGCAAATGTATAAAATGCATTGAAAAAGGTCCTAATAATTTTCAACGATAAGGTCTCATGTGTATCTCCGCATGTTCTGGTGTTCACCTACACAATGTGCAAGGTTCCTCCATTTTTGAGCGGACTGAAATGTTTCAGACGCTATTCGCATTATTCAGTCGATAAGTTAAGGCCTGTCGAAAATTATATACAACAGTGTAATGCGGTGATTTGCGTCAACGGTCTCTCTCTCTCTCTCTCTCTCTCTCTCTCTCTCTCTCTCTCTCTCTCTCTCTCTCTCTCTCTCTCTCTCTCTCTCTCTCTCTCTCTCTCTCTCTCTCTCTCTCTCACACACACACACACACACACACACACACACACACACCTTGCGCCCTGTGTTTTTAATGGGCAGTTTAAGAGATTTTCAAGTCCGCCAAGCCAGAGCTTCATGTTAAAGCTACAAAAGATTTTTTGCCTTAAATATAGCAAAAACGAAGTACATGATATTCCATTGCTCTCAAACGAAAGTAAATTTTACACTGGGTTTAAAAATTGATTCTACTTCCATGGAAATGAAATGGAATGCCCATTTGCATAAAATTGGTAATAAGCTTTCTAAAGTAATCGGGATTTTCAAAAGAATTCGACAGTATGTTCCAACCAAAAGCCTACTAATTATGTACAATTCTCTGTTCTTTTCACGTTTGAACTTTGGTATTCTTGCTTTGGGACACTGTCAAGGTTTTATCTTTATATTACAGAAGAAAGCTGTTCGTCTCATGTCTAATGATTCATATAATAAACAAACGGATCCTCTGTTTATGCAGCGTACGATACTGAAACTTAATGACATTCTGCGTTAAAAGCATTACATTTTATTACAGATATTCTGAAACGAAGTTCCCAGATTTATTATCAATGTGTTTGAATCACTTATAGATACCCATTCGTATTATACCCGTCAAGTCGAATTCCAATGCCACATAAAACAACAGCAAAGATCTGCATCAGATATCACATTCCTCATTTTATGCAAAACACCGTTCCTTGTTTGAAAGACAATAATCGTGCACATAGCTAGTCTGGTTTTTGAAAGTAACCAAAGTTGCATTATATAAATAGCTACCGTAGAAGGACGTATGTACCATACCCGATTGCTATGTGTGTAACAGATAATGATCTGTATCATGTGGTTACAACCCTAATAGTTTTATATATTTTTTTTTAAATATGTATCTTTTGTATGTCGTTTAAGATGTTGCTAATCAGTTATATTAACTTTTCTATGTGGCCCTTGCGATAGCGGGTTTTCATATCCTTGGGGTCATCCTGACTTACTCGCTGAATATCTCTGAAATATCATTTCTGTATTCTTCATTGGCAATAAAATATGTGCAAATGATTGGACAAACTACAGAAAAACGGCAACGGAGATTAAGAAACACTACATGTTGTTGTGTCGTCTTTATGGGAGAGTATATTGCAGTAACACGATATCGTACTCGTAAATAAAGTATCTAAAAAACAAAAGAGAGAAAAAACATATGATAATCCATATGTAAGAATAGCCAAATAAATCCTATCAGTAAGTTGACAGTGTTGCTCAGAGTGACGAACAGTCCTTTTGTGTCATGATTATCTGGGGGTGGAATTTCAGAATGTATTTACTGATGGTGCATACCCTTATGTAAACCGTGAGTGAATATTTGTATATACTGTTGAATATCTGTGCTCTCTGATTTTCTGAACTGACCTCTTCCATGTACCCCGGGGTATGCATCAAAAGTTGTCACACAGATGAGTCTAGAATGTACATGTCTAATATCTGTACAATTATCCTTGTGATATACTTTCAGGCAATTTTCCGGTAACCATATTAAGGTCTAGTAAGCTGAACATTGATCACATCACTGTTAACTAGCTCTCTTAATACTATTTTTCTGGGTTCTAATGAAGATTTAACACAATGATAAACTATATTGCAGAATGCAATCCCTATTATACATCTGATTCCAAATCGGTTACGTTGATATACACAAGAAAAAAAGGACTGTACTAATATCTACTTTCGCCCCTTGTTTATACAAGCGAAAACAAGAGAAACTTGGAATGGCAGAAAATATGTTTAAAAAGACACACATGTTTATACAGACAACCGTACCATGATATATTTTATCTACATTCAGCAATTCCCTTGGGTTTCTGAGTTTAATATTCAGCGTGCTTTTTTCCCCCTCAATGATAAAATCACTCTTATATGTGGTTAACAAGCAACTTGCGTGATATGTGTGTTCTGGCCATTTAATTTACACCAGAATTATATTTCATTTCAGCACAATCTTTTGAATACACTTAATGGTACACTATTTATTAAGACCAATCTCCTTTGTCTTCAACTACTGACATGCTGGAGATACTTGAATGAAAGGTCTTTCGATCAATAATAAAAGGGTTAAAACAGTATTTGTGTATTTATCCCCCAATAAATTGATTGTGGTGTTGACTGCTCGCAATAAATATACATGAACGTAATGCTTGCACGCACATTCATACTATTTCGAGGTTGACAATGTTTATTTGGGGGGGGGGGGGGGACATTTGGTCCGTCGGCCACCACCCACGTCAACATTTAGTTTATTACATTGAAAGTCACAGACGAAATTCGTCAAGGGATTCCTCATAGACTACTTCTGCTTAATTGTCCTGTTTCAGTATCGTCCTTCTCCCCCCCCCCCCCCACATAGTAAAAGTAGGCCTAGCTCAGGGCATTCGGTGAGCTTTCTACAAGTACGAAGGAGTACTCACTCCAAGTAATGCATGTACGCTTGCATTTTGCGTCGCCAAACAGTCGCACCTGGTAATTATGTATGTCAAAATGTGACGTCACGTCAGCCTCTGGCTCAACGGGTCGTAATCAGACAAAATGCAGACTGTTACTAAGGGTGCTCGCGGAAACACATCGAATGTCTCACAGCTATTAACCAAATAGATTGCTTCTTTCTTACCTCAAGTGTAAGAACACAAAATACCACATAATGATTGTATATTCACATAAAATAGGTTCTGTGCATACTAAGATTTTTACAAGGTAGGACTTCCTTTGGCAAAAAGAAGATTACTCGAGGGACGTTCTTTTCCTTGTCATAACCAGGAACCCAAAATACGATTAAGCCATATGACGTGAGCCCCCGCATTATAGGGTCATTTAATCATAGTACCCTATTTACAGACATTGTTACCACTTACATAAAAGCCCGCCGGTACTTTCGGACCTGTACCCACTATCGGGGCAACCTTCTCTACTTAGCTCCGTCTTTGACGCAGTGGGGCGCTTGGCACTCAGCCTATTGCTGTCACTTTTTTTTAGCCTAAGGGCGACTTCAATATCTGACACTACATCCCTATTCTTGGGCCTACAACTGGTAACTGTTTGTAGTTGTATTTACATTTTCAGGCAATGCCCACTCTGGAAATGTCCCATTGTATATTGTACATTGCATCCATTCGACAATTTAATCTTCCTTTAACACTAATCACACATATATTTTGGATCGACCGTTTCTCCTGGTAACTCGGAGAACAGACACCTGGAACCTCACGAAATACTAAACACCGATCACTGCATCACTGTGGGTATGCTTTTTCCCCGGCCCAAGTTAACCGCCTAGACAAGCTGAAATATAATGCAGTGTTTGTGTTGACTTTGCTCTAAAATAGCGGCACACGTTGGCCAGCTTTTCTATTAAGTTACAAATTGGTTCTGATTGATTGGAACGACCGCCTTTTAAACAGATTGTCGTCTATGGGATGTTTTGGAGGTCGTTGGTCACGTAATGCAGTTAGTCCAGGGCTGTCCGACAGAATTGGAGTATTGTAGCAAAACTTTGCTATGAGGGGAGATGAAAACTGGTTGTTTTGGCCAGGTGCTCTCCCAACCCTGGGAACTGGGGTTAGTAATTGCAGGTTCTACTGCAGAACCTGCCAGGGTATATCAAAGAGAGTGGATGTCAGAACATCTTCAAAAATAAAGTGAAATCACTCTTGATGCATGAGATGCGAGTACTGGAGAGGGACTGCATTATTCAAAATCTTGGTGTTATAAAGATTATGCCCTTGGTGCTAATATTTATTTATTAGATATTCATTTATTGAAAATTTAGATCTATCTTTTTAATTCATAAATAATGAAAGCATTTTGTGCAAGGCAACTAAATGTTTTTGTGACTTCACACTTGATATTTTCGTGCTGTGGTCCACCATGAAAAAAAAGCCAAGGCAGATTCCCTAGGCTTTCGGTGCTCCCATTTCATGCATCATAGTTTGATGTGGTCTCAGCAATTGTATTGCACCATACTGGCATATGTGTTCTAATATACATGTACTTTATAGATTTTTCCATTTTACTGTGTCAATATTGTGCACTCTTTTCATGTGCGTGAGTAAAATATTATCAATCAATCACTCAACATTCAGTGATAAAAGTTTAATACACTTAGACTTGGTCATTATCCTTTAGGTATTTTTTCCTGTTGCTTTTGTAGAGCAAATACACAGCTTACTAATTGCAGGATAATTTATCTGTTAATTTTGCCGAATTATAAATATGATGGACACATGTTCAAATAATGTCTTAAGCGTTACATGCATTAATGCAAAAAATTGTCGTATCTTAATTGATAACATGGCTATGGTCTTTTTTTTTTCACTAATTTTTGCTAATTTTCATCAGATTTATTTTTGCAATCTGAGGGAAAATAGCCAAATCAATACAATAATGACTAAAATGTGATATCGTCAACCATGTCAAGGCAAGATTTTCCAGTCAAAAATCACCCGAATGCGTCATTGTAATGCTCAAATTCGAAATTTTCGGGGGAGGGGATGTCACCAGACCCTTAGCATGCCTCGGGCGCTCGCTTTGGGCCCCTCTGGGCCACTGAAAAATTTATTTACTTTTTTGGGCCACTTGAGTTTCTAATTGAGTTTTTAGCACTGGCCGGGGTCGACCAATTTTGATAAGAGAAGGGCTGCTTGAAAGTAATTTTTCCTTTTTTACTGTTTTTTTCTGTTTGTTTGTTTCAATGTTAGGATTGGGCCGTTTTAGGGCCTTTTCAGTAAAGTATGTCAGGTTACCAGAACCACACATATATTTTGTTAGCCCTTAGGTAGCTTGGACATTTGTTGAAACATCTTTAAGATGGAAGTTCTTTCCCATTTTACACATTACCTCTTTTGACGTCAGGCACAGCCGGGGCACTTGTAAATTCACTGGAATATAAGGAATAGAAGCTTACCTTTACGCCTCTTCCAAAGTATACATGAGGATTTACTAAGCTTTCTTCTGTAAGTGGCTTAATTTTTATGATATTGTGCCCTTGGATATTTAAGATGGTGCATTTCATTGACAGCTGCACCTGTTGTGCTCAGTACAGCCTTTGTCCAAGCTACATGAAATGGCTGGTTTGTACAAGGTGCTTCGATAGAGGGAGTGACATAGATTGGTCTACCTGGAAAAGTGCCTTAACTTATCGTTTTCATAAAATAGAAACCGCATTTGAACCTTTGGGGATTATTCTCTTATGTATTGCTTTGGTGTAACCTTTAAAGCAAACCTAACTGTCATAATCAGATACATCCGTTCGGTCTCCTGACCCTCCAGGTTTACTTTTGTGTATTCAAGGGAAGTTTGCAAACTTAAAATGTAGGCTATGATGTAACGCAATTTCGCAGTATATAGGTGGACCCCTTACAATGTGATGGTCTCTTTATACATATCGAGATAACTTTCTATATATGTTTTTTTTTGCTGTAAAATGTAACACAGATCCAAATTCTCCAATGGGTTCCCAGGGTTTTATATTTAATCTTGCTTTCCAACCCAATCTTTGTACCTTTTTCTTGGACTGTCTCTTGGACTTGTATCTGGTTATTTGCTACCAGAATAAAGGTTCGTCCTCGGCACACAAAATTATTCTGTTATCAAATCTCTGAACCTGCGTATCCTTCACAGGTTTTGGCGGACTGTGCCATTCAAACACATTCACTACATTAAAACATCAAAAAAAATCAAAACAGTTTATGTAAGTGTTTATACATAAAAATAAATCATTTTTGGACTCTTTTTGTACCATTGAGATAATTTTTTTAACAAAATATATCTGACCACATGGAGAATATATATATATATGTATAATCTTAAAGGACCAAATACTATGAATAAATAAGAAAGGTGAAATAAGTGGCACGTCTGATAAGGGTGATCATTGCTGTCAGCTGAGGTGAGGACACGTTTACCTTACCCGCTGCAGCCTACAAAATATATCCACTTTTATAAATTCTGCAGAAAATACAGAATGTTGTTTTAGGAGAGCGCACATAGCATGACAATTACAACAGCACTAGAGCTAGTAAAATATATGCCGCACCGAGGCTTCCGATTTTAAATCCTCTCTCCATTAAATTGTGCATAAGTCAAATAGCATCTGCTTCACGATTTCATATAAAATAAAAAACACTTGGATAATTGAAGATGAAAGCGTGCCTGAGCCCAGGGTCAAGGTACACAATTTTGATACATCTCAACGCGTTGGTCCGGCGCATCAGTACCAAACCCATACCGAAGAAAGCTTTTGTCTTATACGCGATAAATGATCATTTTTTGCATATGTCACTAATGGCTACCCCATAATGTCAAATGCTCTGCAACACATTCCTACACCATCATAGTTTCATATCACCATTTGTCGAGTAAGATTTTATTTAGTGTTATGTTATCTGTGATATTCTTACCAAATCAAATATATAGCCTTACCTGTTTTTGATTCCTACTGAAGGGCCGAATGTAGCTAAGCTTCAGGTCACATTTGAAGTGCGCAGACATGCATGTTTGTACCAGCTTAATGATGCATGCCCACTACCACACAATGTTTCATAATTTAACCAGGCTCCCAGCACATTTGTTGATCGTCAAGGTACTGACTTGTCCGATCGATAATAGAATAATAATGATAATAATGACGCATGCTCACATACGCTGAAACTGATTCTGGAAATATATATATATATATATATATATATATATATATATATATATATATATATATATATATATATATATATATATATATATATATATATATATATATATATATATATCATGTATGCATGCATTAAATAAGTGTATCACGAGTTGTGAATGAGTTGTCTTAGATGAATTCAAAGGGATCTAACCGAAATTAAAGAAGGTTGATGCAGAGCAGCAACATACCCTTTTTTCCTCATGAATGTGATATGATATGTGGCCATTGGGGACGCACATCTGAACCTATTACCTCAAAATCAGCAACAACAACAAAAACAAAAAAACTTCACAAACGACTGAATTAACATGCAGTCCTCGTGATATTGTGTGGATGAATTATTCGAGATGGTTCCATTGATATCTTTAATTAACATCATCAATAAATGTAAAAAAAAAATGAAGAAAAAATTAAAGGGACGGCCATTACAATTACGGCCGTTACAACCAGTGTGAGCGGGAAAGTGTTACATGGAGTTGTGCTGTTTTAATTCTGTATTTGTGAACCAATGCCTGATAAGGGGGCAAGATGCGCTGTCAAAGTTTACGGTTCAAATAAAATAATTTCACAGGTCGTAATATATTTAGACAGAAACATTTATGAGAATTGTCTCGCACATCTTACGCTAAATATATGTGCAATCTGCACGGTTTTCAAAATTTAGAAAAAAAATCCAAAAATTATCGATTCCCAGTACGATTTATGTCCCTTTCGCCTCCATATCAAGTATCATCTTCAGCGACCTGGAGATATTACCAATGATAGTTTTTGAGATCTTATCTCGGCAACTTTTCTATCAGATTTCTTCATACAATGAAGACTTTGCATTGTGTTCGTGGAAATCATGCAAAGCAATTTATGATAAGGATCCAAAACTGGGTCGAGAAGACAGGTACAAATTATTCCGTCGATCAACAGATTTAAACAAAAAGTGATACAAATTATACATTTTTGGAAAGCAAACTAACCTATGATTGCTTTCTAACACACTCATGTTCGTCCTTTGCCACGTGTTTTTCAGCAATCAAAGAAAGTGCATCACCCCATTTTTAAAAAAGAAATATGGGTGATGCTGGTGGCGTTCCTTTTAAAGTACGGACGAGAAAAGTGCATATATATATATATATATATATATATATATATATATATATATATATATATATATATATATATATATATTTCCCTATGGAACCCACGTATTACTGCTACAATATTAAAATAACGATGAATATAAGTACCTGTGTCCATGTGAACAATGCATTTTGTGTTCCAGATAGGCCACAACCCTTAAAATGTCCTCACAGGGGAAACTTGATGACCATGCTTACCATATTAATTACCATAAGCTAACCTTAGGGAAATGAGCCCTGATCTAATCTAATTCCAAGTTGCCATTTGAAGTATTCCCAGTAAAACTGGTAGAATTATTAAAGAATTGTACGCAAGAAGATTATCCCCTTATATTCAAATTAGTATTATTTTAATTTTGCTAAAAAAAGAAGTTTTTGTCTGGAAAAGCAAATTTTGGTTTTTGTTCATTTTGTTTTGTTGCGGAGATATAAGCATTTAAAATTGAATAGGCAACCCTACGCTCAACCCATCAAAAGGATCGGGCATGACTTGATTTTCGGACAGAACTAAGCTATGTATTACAAACATTACAAATCCAAGACACTCTTTTGAGGTTTACAATTTTTCGATGAAGTTTAACACAGACCTACATGTTTTTATGAGTGTAAATAAAAAAATGAATTTATATTTGTTTGAACATCGGACCATACATTTCTATGATTGTTGTATACAAAAGGAACAAAGCACGTATATGATTGTGTCAGAAAACAAATCACAGGCATTTCAGCTTTCCCAAACTGTATAAAAGTAACCTTTGTATTTAAAATTATAGATTGCAGGAATACTTTGTGAAACAGTTCTGGATCATTGACACCTTGTAGATAACCTGCACTTAAGGACGTCTTGGTAGCTCCGACATAAAACCGTCTTGCAAATTCCAGTCAGTTCATACGGAATTCTGACTCCTTCAGGAAAAAGGATACTTTTTGTATCGCATTTTCGATGTTTCCTGACCTTCTCACATATACGTAATGACCATCTTTTTAGTGCTGGGCCCATTTCCATGGGTGTGTTTTGATGATTCTTTCTGTCACTTGTACTTACTTAATTTCATCAATGACATACTTGTGAGCAATGCACCATCTATAACAAAAAATCCACCACTTGTATTTTACGTTAAAATGTCTTATTATTGACATGAAAAATATAAAATTGATATTAACCAATCTGCAAAAGCATAAATAAAAGAGCTGAAAGAAAATCCTGTTCAAGTTTTTCAATCACCAGCATCTTGTTCACAGGCCTGAATTCCAGGTATATGTATGTTTATATATATATATATATATATATATATATATATATATATATATATATATATATATATATATATATATATATATATATATATGTATATATATATATATACAGACAGAGAGAGAGAGAGAGTCTTGTCATACGCCCATTCCCATGTAGAGAGATTCTGTGTAGATACCTCTATGCACTGCCTGTCCATATGTATAATCTCCTTTGCAACTTTTGCAGATATGTACAGAATGATCTCAGGTCCCTTTGTGGACTCGTAGCAGACGATCCAGCTATCCCTTTCCTTGCTGATTTGCCAGGGGACACATTGTAATGCTCTTTTGCTGTTAGTCATGATGGTTTGAGTGTTATAGTTCCTTGCTATTCATTGTGTAAAACTGTGCCTGACAAGGAGAGAAAGGTTAATTGTGATCTGTGACGTCATTTATCATTAAGAATATATACCCTTAAAGATTACGTCTGAAAAATGTCCATTTGTCCATTAAGGTAGCTTCAATTTGGTTTTTGTTGTCATATTTTACATTTTATTCTGCAGTAATTTCATATTCAGCAGAATTTTTTATATATTGATTCACCAATTCATCGCTTAATTCTGCGTCTGAGTAGAATAGTTTGCCTGTGATATCAGCCATGCTAATGCAATTGTATTGCTGAGACAAGTAAAATATGCAGTCTGGTTCGCATGTTAGGTTGTACTAGCTTTGCAGTCTACACTAGTTCCAAACATACTCATGTGGCCAAGCTGATGCGAGCGGGATGGGATAGGCTGTAGAGTGGTTGGTGATGCTAACATTGTTTAACTCCACTTCCATGCCCGTCAATAAACTGTGCATCCAGTTGTTCACAGGTCCAACATCAGAAGAGTCATTGAGGTCTGTGAAGTCTATGTATTTTTCTTCAGATCCATTAATTTCAAACTGTATGGGGCAATCATCATCTAAAGAGGTGACAGGTTGATGGGGATCCCACCATCCATCCTCTATTTCAGTCTGTCTGAGAGGCAATGTGAAGAGGTCCAGCCCAGAATTACTGTTTAGAGTACTTTTTATACACCAGTGAAGTCATCCCACCAAATCTTTATCCAAGGACGTCTGCTTGTCTTCTCTTTTCTTCATTGCAGCTGCTGTTTACATTTATTGTCTCCCTGCTTATGCTTTTTGGCCTTTCTCCGTGACTGAATAGCCCTGTCCAGAATATTAGTACAGAGTAGTCTTCCTCTTGTTTCTGATGCAGTTTTGACATCTTTACCACTCAAGGCATCCCTGACCAATACTACTCCAAAATGCAAAGTCTGTTGCCCTACAGTTTTTGCAGCAGTTTTCAACAGTTGGACTAAGGATTGGAGGAAACAACCAAAGATGGTACCCAGACCATGCCTCCTTTGTAGTGCAGAACCTTTATAAACTGGAATTCCATTACCAGCCAGACTGAGGTGGTAGTTTTTGTACACACCTCTCATTTAGGGCAACATAAGTGGCATACTTCCTCTAATGGCAGAAGTCTTTGCCTTCTTGGCCAAAAATGAAAAGTAAAAATTGCTTGACTACTGTGAAATAAGACCAGTCTGTGATCATGTTTTTACTGTTATAACATCAAGCCTATTACTTTTCACAGGTTGATGCAGTAGCACAGTATAGGTTCAAAGGATCTGCCTCCAGTATTTTCCTTTGATCATAACAATCTGCAGAATTGGAGCCAAAGTATCTCCAACAACTGTATGCTCAGCCAGGTAACAATTTTCTACCTTGCTAATTCTTCATGAGTAATATTTTGACTCTTCTGTAGTTGTCTGAACTTCAGCCTGTACATTTCAGGGACTGGTTTATGAGCTTTCATTATTTCCTATTTTAGCACTTCATAATCTATGACCTGTTCTGATGACAGAGCTGCATATGTGCTTATCGCTTTACCCCTCAACTTACTCCACAGAAGAGAAGACCAATGCTCCTTGGGCCATTTCAAATTATCTGCTGCCCTTTCAAGTACCATAATCTATTGATCCACATAACTCTCCGTGGCATCTGGCACTAATTTGACATGAGCTGTTACATTAAAATGGTCAGATTTCTGCTGTGTGGCCTACTGCCTGTGCGTAATTCAAGTCCATGCATGTGATATTCATGATCCTTTCTCTCTCTCTCTCTCTCTCTCTCTCTCTCTCTCTCTCTCTCTCTCTCTCTCTCTCTCTCTCTCTCTCTCTCTCTCTCTCCTCCCTCTCTCTCTCTCTCTCTCTCTCTCTCTGACTTTAAAGCTAGCTCCCTTTTCTTTTCCTGAGATTTCTCTGCTGGGACAAATCTAGATTATACAAGCATTCATTTACTTTCTGTACTGATGCTGTTTTAAGATACCACAATGGCATATTTCAGTGCTAAATGTTTCACCAATTGTTCTACATCTGCCCTCTTTAATTTTGAAAGGGATGTTCTTGATAGAGGCTGTTCCTAGAAGTCAGCTGAGTTGCAAATTGACATTTTGAATTTGTTTATATACTATAAGACAATGCATGCACTAAATTGAATGACTCGTAGTTGATGCTTCCCCTGTCTGACCTGGTTCACGTTGTATAATGTTGTTGACTTTTATTTTATTTTATTTTATTTGTTTGTTTATTTTTAATTTTTGTGTGTGTGTGAAGTTCATCACTGGGGAGTGTAAAGTCTGTGTGCTAAATGAGAGAACATGTCTTTATTCCTTTCTTCATGGCTTAACACAAATCCCTTTTTCCCGGTTTGACCCCCCAATTTTATGTCATGAGGTGGCTTTATTTAGCACATGTTGTGCCAAGCAGGCCCTCACAAACATTCATATGCCATGACCAGATCACAAATACAGAAACTTTTGTTTTAATACAAATGTCTCTTACACTACAACAGCATATCACAGCTATGTAGGAAACAGGTCTTTTCAACTGTCCATTTTGAGTTATATTGAAATTGTACTGGTTTGATTGTGGTTGCACTTAAAAAGATGGGTTCTTTGTCCTGGCTAGACCAGTCGACCTCATGGCTGCAACTCAGGGCTGCAAGAATTCAAGAGCAATATCAGTGGGAAAAATTAAATCTGGAACATTATCTTGTAATATATATTGTGCAATTTGTTTTTTTTTTTTTTATTATTATTATTTTCAAAGTTGAATGATATGTCCAAGTCGTGGTCTAATTTACGAATTTTTCTATTTTTGGTCTTATCAATCACCAAAATTAACACACTTTAATTCACCGGATTTGATGTGAAAATTCAAAACAAACACTTGACCAATATATGACACAAGACAACACATTGGAGAGCTTCCAAGAGCTTAGAAAAATACACTCCTTGTGACCAAAAATAGCATATTTTGAAACTTACATTATTCAATGGTGAACCACCCATAGCTCCACCAAATGCAAATTATGATAAAGCATACAGGAGCTCTCAATAAAACTATACTCACATGGTAAATGCCAGGTCACAGCAGGAAAGCTATCACAAATTTTACATGCAACCCATTACTTTATTTATTTAATGAGCTCCGATGAAGACAAATATCATAGATACCAAATGAGTAGCACTTGACCAACACATGAAAACTCTGCCAACTCTGATTAAGAGATACGTGTGATTAAAGCTAATATATCTCTTTAACTTTCATTTCAGAGTGATAATACCACAACTACCAAGAACACAGTTTTGCCTGTAAAGTGCAAACTGGACCTAGAGCCCAGCCCAGCCCAAAACAGATGTGACCAGTAAGCTGAAGGCCCTGGCTGATAAAGTGACAGCCCCCCCCCCCGCCCCAACTCAATGAACAGAAGCCCAATGACCAGAGCCCAGACCAGCATCGTGGGAGTAACCAGCAGGTTACTAAGTGTTATGAGTGTTGAGGCAAACATCATGTGAAATAGATTGTAATTTGGAGAGACAAAAAGAACAGGCAAAACCGTGAACTCAATGCCAGTTGTGCAATCAGTGGGGCCATGATGCTGAAGCTTGCAAAACACCAACAGCTGCCTGTAACAGGGAAACTGAATGTTTCCCAAAGTAAGGTACCACCACCCTCACAAAGGCACAATTTTCAGGACTTTGCATCTAGTGTGGAAACTTGCACAGACAATGACTTGAATCCAGGTATGAGTGCTACATAATTTATGAATTTAACGATAACATGTGGTTATATTAGTGTTGCTGCACTGATAGACGAAGGAAGAGTCTCGCTTTCGCATGTCTAAATCATTGTTTAAAGGTATTGGTTTGCAAGGTAAAAGTCAGCTTTAACCTAATGCAGCCATTAAAGAGTAAATTTTGGCAAATGGATAAGAAGCAAAGGTTCTAAGCACTGCAAAAGCTTCTATGTCTACTCTGTTTGGCCAACACACAATTGAAATTTATATTTCAAATCAAAATTGTCAAACCGATTCTTGGTACTGGCACTGGTCTGACTATGGCTTTTTTTACATTTTTGTAAGTGCAAGTTACTTGCTACAAAGTGCAAAATACAATGTCACTGCCACCAGGTTCCGAAACGATTCTTATGGTTCAATTTACATTCAACACCAGCAGGTGTCACAGTCGTGTGGTATACCACTAAACCCGTAATGAGTGAACAGATTTGGATTTCTAAATTGTTGGTTACTGTGGCGCTTCATCCTACTGCGCCTGTTAAAGTGTCAAACTCGACTAAAGGTCACGTGAATATATATATATATATATATATATATATATATATATATATGCCAGCCTAGCCACATATGAGATTTTAGATGACAGCTGCGATTTTTTACTTATTTCTGATAAGTCTGTCAATCATAGCAAATTACATGGACAATGTTTGTCTCCCGAAGTGGTAAATACTGGAAAGTGTTGTGATCAGAGTGACAGCAAACAGAGGTTTTCGTCCAACTTTCACCTCACTTCAATCATACAGAGCAAGCAGAGTTGGAAAATTGTTTGAATGAATATAGAGATATCTTTCTAATTGAGGATAATCCTGGACTAGGTCTTACACATACGGTGAAACACAAGATTCAATTGAAGCCTGATGCACAATTTACCTATCATTAACCCTATCGATTATCTCCTGATAAAAATCAGGTTTTTCGAGATTAGTTGAATGAATTGTTGCAGCAAGACATTACACCATGTGTATCTGAAAGTGACGATATACATATGAATAGTCTTGTTATTCTGGTCACGAAGAAAATTAATAAGCCACTTGCATCTTGCACAAAGGAGCATAGTTTGGTGATGAATAGATTTTGCACTGATCTTAGACATTTGAATGCACCAACTAAAGAATCTGGGTATAGAATACTAGACATTCGACTATAAACTGAGTCCCTAGGGACACACAAGTTCAACTATATAACAAAAATCGATATTGTATCAGCATTCTTTCAGTGTGAATTAGGTGGCCACTCTTCTAAATATACTGCTTTCAATACAGTGTATGGTACCGTCAGGTGCTTGCGTTTACCACAGGAGTTAAACCAGAGCCCATCCGCCACGCAATTATTGAAAGACAAGGTATTCAACAACATTTTGTATATTCAGTGTGGTGCTACCTTGACGATCGCCAAATGAATCTGAAAATTGACCCCCTGATCTGATCTGAAACAAGTTTCGGTAGGTTATGAAGTGCAGGGTTAAAGCAGGAACTAAACAAGTGTTTGGTTTTTTTTTCTGGATTCATGTGGGTTTCCAGGTCACAAAATTTCAAAAAGAGGATGTATCCCCTCCTGATGACAGTTAAAGCAATTGAACACCATCCAGTTTCCAGAAACATTAAAGAGACAATGAGACTATTGAGTACTTTTAAGTGGTTCTCAAAGTATAAATTTTGGTGCTGCAATTTATCCTGTCAGACAGTTGTTGAGAACGAGTCAAAAGTTCCAATGGGAACAAGGGCAACAATCTGCTTTACATAAGCTGAAAGAATGTTTGGTAAATTACATTCTACTGGCATTCCCTAGGTCTTATCTTGACTTCAAACTGTTGGTAAGTACATGATGCCAGGGGATTGGGTATTGCTTATACCAAGTATATCCAAAAATGAATTTCCTGCAGTACTGCAGAGAACTTATTGGGTTTGTGGTCAAAATCTTTTTTAAAGTTGCAACACAGTTATGGCCCGACAAAGCTTGGGTTATTATGTCGATTTAAAAGTACAATTGATAGGGCGTCCTACATAAGGAGAAAACATAGCATCATTGAGTGTGACTACCAAGCTCTCAAACCTATTTTCCCAAAGAACTAAAAGATGCCACTTATGAACATCGGTCAGCAATAACCCAGCTATTCTCTTTGGAAAAAAATTGGAAGAGTGCTATTGAAATGAAACTTTGTGTGCTTTATCAAGAATTGCCACACAATCCCAGATGTGGAGAGTCCTAGCAATGAGGATCCCTACTTTTCCCATGTGGCAGAGGGAAACACTGATAAGATCCTAATCCCTTGAGGTAATGATCTTACTGATTATATAGCAGATACAAGTATTGATCCTTATGAGTGGACACATTTGGTTAAACCAATAAAGGTGGCGAATTATAATATGCCACCACAAGTCAAGGAACTTGATACTTATGATGGAGATACCATGAGAAGTTCAGACAAGAGCAACAATCAGCATTCTAACAAAGACAAAAAAGAAGGAGAAAACAGAAGCGTCATAATTCAGCAGCTTAGGGGTCAGACTGCAAGGATTTTAATATTATAAGTAATTTGCCTCTCCAAGTACAGTTCGATTCTGTAACTGACTATTTCACTGCAGGGGAAGAGTTGTTAAGATGAGCACCCCCCTCCCATCTTTAAGCCAGGCTGAAGGTGAATGTATGCGAGCAGCTTAGGTCAAGCCCTATGTGAGTGTACTGCATCAATGTCAGAGCAAGTGCATAACATATAAATCTTGAGAGATCTTTATTTTAGCATAGACAGGGTGGTACAACTGTAAGTTATGGACCCACATTTTTTTCTCCTATCAAAGCTTATTAGACAGATAATAAGTGAGCATTATGCATCAAGATCCATATCGAAATTCAGTCCAATTTCGAATGCATGCAAATATGGCAAGTAAACATGGACATGACCAATTACAAGCAAGTTATGAACATTCATCAAGTCATGTATATGCCATCATACTCTAAACACACAACAGACACAAAAATAATGACTATCATAAAACAATCAAAGCAGACAACAGTTTTCAACAGTGTCAAAGAGACTGCACCATATTCCCTGTAATCAAGATCCAAACATGATCAAAATTAATAGCCATAAAATAAGGCATGTCAAAATCCAGACAAAAGATCAAGATAAACATACACCAGACATAAAAAAGTATGAAAAAAACGTCTCTCGCCTGACTTGACAAAGGCACTAACTAAAAGTTAGTAGTAGCTTAAATCGATTTGATGCATGCAACTCTCAACTTTAAGAGGTGTCTTACTCCATACATATATATGATTAAATTGCTGAGTACATTTCATTCTCGCTCACAACCTTATTTATAACTTGTCAAATCCGCCTTATATTTGAATAATAAGGACTCATTTTTATCTATGAATTTCAAAAATGATTTTTTAAAAAAATTTTTAACTTCAGCAGACTGTGAAATCATATCATGAGTGTCACAGCCGCAAAATGTCTTAAGCACATACCAAGGCAGAAATAGCAGCTTATCATGCGCCATCAAAATGCTTTAATTTTTGGGAAATTTTTAATATATATATATACATATATATATATATGTATATATGTATACATATATATATGGGTTACCTGTACATATCGACATGTGTATGTATGTTAAGTAAATATTTTGTAACTAGACATATTTGCAACAATGGTGCAGCGAGTGCCACTAATGATTTATATCAGATGATAAGCATGTAAGGTGTAGGTACGGTAATTTCGGACTTGGAAGCTTCAATTCACTGATTTTTACATATCATAAAGGAGCATCCTGAATGCTTTCGGCAGAATTTTGCTGACATTGAAGTTGCTTTCACGAAAAGCCACCAGAATATTAAATTAATCAACTCTATTTTGCTGAAATGGTGATTTTTTTCATGGAACAAATAAGCATCTGCTGCTGTATAAGAAACTGCTGATAATTGTTCTGGAATGCTTGTACTATTTTCAAAGATAAATTATTCCTGTGATGTTGAAATAGACTTGTTAGTACCAAGTTGTACCAAACTTGTCTAGACCATAGTTAATTGAGCATTCTATTGTTGGCCAGATTGTCAAATCACCAAGTGGGTAAGTCTGGCCCACGCCTCCATGCTTACAATGGATGCTACAGCTAACACTAGTGATTACAGCATGGAGTGTCCTGAACAGTGCAAGTCTTTTACCTACATCACTGCTGGAACACGCATTTTTGGTTTGCTGACAGTTTGATATTTCATTAAATCCAACCTCATTCCGTGTTTAACCTTTTGATTCTTCCACGTGTAATTAGGCCAGCATGTAAATAAAGTATAGTATTGTGCGCTTCCCAAAGTGAACAGAATTTAACCCAAGTCCCATGAACTGGTCTATTGTTTTAGTATTGCAAGTAGTGTGTAAAAAAGATAGTTGATTTATTTTGAGACTGTACCTCTATGTCATACAGAGTGCCCATAAAAGAAAAGATAAAGGAAAGGTCCAGTCATTCTGGACCGAGGGATAGAAGTCATGGATTTGTATACTCTGATATATTGAAGTGCCATATGTGCACAAAAGGACCACCTTGAGAAGTGACATAAGTAAAAGATTGGTGCACCACTATTTAGGGACGCGTTGTGCGTTCATGTGATGTGAGTGATTTTATGAAATAATTTCACGAAAGTGCACCTCGCCACTGGTTGCTGCACGTCCGTCCATCCACCACTGTAATTTGAAAGTCACCCCGATAGTTCAATGCAGTGTATGCCTATAACTAGAAACTGTTTTTATCCCAGAGTCCAATTAACAGCTGACCTACATTTTATGCAGGATTATGAAAGACGAACCAGATCATGGAGTAGCCCCAGTGGGGCATATTAATCTCATATGGCTGGCCAGGAATTCTTTTTTACAACTTGCATAGATATGCTCACGATATTTAATTATGGGAAGGATTGAAATAATGAATGGTTTTATATGCGTGCATGTGTTATAATCATTGTTCACCAAGTCAAGCAGAAAGGCCACAGAATAAAGTAATCTAGACATGGATTTTTTTTCGGCACAGATTAAGATATTCAAATGGTGCTGTGATCAGAAAAAAAAAACATTAAATAATGAATATGGATTCACCTTGCGTAAAGTTGTAGGCCAGCTGAGACAAAACCTACGCACGTTGCAGGCCAACATTTACTTTTATCACAATGAACTGTTTTGAGACATATTCAACTTATATTAGACTGCATGTCCGTCTCCTGGGCTAATACCACTTTCCTGCTACCAGTCGCACTGAAATACTTTTTAATCCCAATGGATCCTTTATTCCATATTGACCATAGTATCTTATTGCTTGCCATGAAGCATCCAGGGTGCTGGTTATGAATTATATTATACGTGCTCATACCTGCATACTAAGAAACGTTTGTATTTTGTCAGATCGCATGTGTTTCTATTTTCAAGTGTTTTCAAGTCTGGAGAAACATATTGCACTCCTTAGCACACACTGCAAAAGTGCTCAATTAGTCACTAATGAACATGATGCCAAGCGAAAGTTTTTTATTACTTGGGTCCTAAGTTTTATACTTAATTAAAGAAAAAGTACTGGGTCAAACAAAGTTGAAATAAATAAAATAGAATTGTTAAAAAACAAAGTTCATTTTGTAGCCAGGAATATAGATTGGTTATTCCTGAAATTTTGATCCAATATTGTGCCAAGGAATAGGCAGGAAAGGGTCAAAAGCACGTCAATTTAATGTGAGGATTATTTTATGAATATGGCCACTAATGTCTGGCTAAATTCACTTTATCTCGCTGTCATTCTTTTAGAGAAAACACACACACACACACATATATGTATATATATATATATATATATATATGTATATATATATATATATATATATATATATATATATATATATATATATATATATATGTATGTATGTATGTATAATGCACAGCAATTATTTGGTGTCTGTTTTAAATGAATCGTATACTATTGATAATACAATATGTTTAAACCAACTAAATCATTTTTACCATGCAAACCTTATTCCAATAGGACAAGCCAATTAGTCACCACTTTGCTGATGCCATTTTCTGTTTAAAATCAATGTTGACTAGGATATAAAGTGTCGCTGCAAATGGTATGTTTGTTTATTTCAACAATATAGTCTGACATGCAAGACAACGACTTCATTTTGTTTTGAAAATAAATCAGTATCACATAGTTTCAGTGTGAGTAGATGCGGCTATGCAGCTGCGATGTCTGGATTGAGTTTTTCTCCTGATATTATTGTGATCTTGAGGGAAGAAATGAAGGGCATGATCACATGTGTAGCTGGTTCATCTTCTCCCATGCATCCTTCAGTATTTCAGAATTTGAGAGCTGCTCCTTGCAATTACCAATATACTAATTTACTCTTTGTGATATTGTTATCTATTCACAGTAATAAACGCCCGAAACTTCAATCAGCTAGACCGGTTCCCTGCTATAGGACCATGCTGGTACCAAATAGGTTAGGCTTCCAGGGAAGTAAAGATTATCTTGATGTTGAGTGGAAATGGGTATCAAAGAAAATGGTTTGCTAACCAAATCCAAATGTTCATTTTTCTCAGACACCTCCAGCATGGTATGTTTATGAGATGTCAGCTTGGCAATATGCTTTTGGATCATAGAGTATATACATGTGGTGGCTTGAAGCCAGGCATGGCCCCGAGTCCCAGAGGGAAAGAAAGTGAATACTTCCTATGTAAAATAGATTCATTTAACAGATTTTAGAATATTATGGCTTTGGTACTCACGTATGCATAGAAGTGACTGCACTTTCTCTTTGTGTAGTCAGGCAAAAAGGGGTTGATGTGGTCTGCAGACAAGTTGATGTAGTTAGGCATTTTCAGGTAAAAACCAACGATAATCAGTTCCATCTGTTACATTGATTCTTGATGTTGCCACGTAAAGAACTCTTACTATTACCTAAGGCAATTGCAGGCAGATAAATTCAGTTCACACAAGGAAATTTGCTTGCTTAATGAAGCATGTTATTTTGTGGCAGGTACAGAGAATGCTTAGTATATACATACTAAGCATCCTCCTTTACCTATAACTGGTAAAGATACATTGGGTAATTGAGTCTGCGGACCAAAAACTATTTTTTTCTTATTTGTCATTTAACAAAATGTGGGGAGTCAACAACTGCTAGTCTCAGAGGAGCCCTCCACAATTTCCGCATTTTCCTTCTTACATCAGAAAGGAATTCCAGCTACCTCAGACAGATTTCTAGTTGAAGGTGACTGACTGCTAACTGGTGTTTTATGATGCTGTTCCTGTGTGTGTATGTTTGTGTGTTTTGTTTTTTCTGACCACCATCAGGTCAGGAATATTCAGTAGATGGGCGCGTCGTACGAATTAATTTCAACAGGCACACGAAATTACGGCATTGGTACACTTTTACAGCACTTTACACAGAACAAACGACTTTGCTCTAAACATATCCTGATATACACTAGATTTCTCATTAAAGATCATATAAGCTATATATTTTCTGAACGTATGCATTTGGATAAGCTATTAAAATACCTTGAAACGTTAAGTACTTGTATTTAAAATGCTTAATTACAACCTCTAGTTTTACCTGTTTTTTGCAAAAGTGGTGTATACATCAGAAATGGGTACCATTATTTTCTGATGTGAAATGAAACAGTCAACTTCTAACAGCAAAAGCTTATTTTAAATTTTGGATAAGCGTTTTCAGTTCAAAATTTACAGAATATTTATATTAAAGTTAATATTTTACTTTTTTGTTTTTTAATGTAAACATTAATGAAAGAAGAGCTAAGCTCTTTTAAAAATATAAAATCCGATTTTGGAGAGCAGAATCTGTTCTTTGGTTTGACGCTACAAACTTGATTTTTTTTAAATACCAGTTTAAAATTTGTGCAAAATTAAAGAATTTTAATTAAAATTTAATTTTATCAGTAGCGATTTTTAACTTTTATATTCAATACCAGAGTCAAACTTGATGTCATATGTTCTTTCAGAGAATTATTTCTTTTTCGAGTATTACATGGTGCTTATAGAGAGATTAAACATTTATGCATCAGTCAAAAAGTATACCACGTCACTTAAAGTTACGTAATACATAAAGTTGAAGAGATATTGTAATACAATATGTAATTACAAGAAACATTGCTATCAACATTTGAGTTGATATCAAACTGTTGACAATATTTTGAGAATATGATTCTTATTTTAAAATTGTGGTGCTATAAGAAAATATATCCAATAAGATATAAAAGATAATCCAACATTAGTCTCCTTTTGTAGCTGTCGGTTTGCACCATGGAATTCCTGTATATCTCTTTTTAACATCTGATCAACATTTTGTGAAATACCAGGAAAATATAACCATATAACAATCTTTGCAATTATCAGGCACTGTTGCCTGAATAGAATGACTAGAAAATGCTCTAAGTTCATGCACATTTTGATCACCGAATATTTGTATCTGCTGCAAATAATTTAAACTCATATTAAACATGTACATGATGCTGGTCATCATCCCCATTGCCACCACCACCATCATCATCATCATCATCATCATCATCATCATCATCATCATCATCATCATCATCATCATCATCATCATCATCATCATCATTTTTATCATCGTCAGCATCACCAGCATCATTTTTGAAATCGTACAGAGAGTAATTGTGGCATCTCTGATGCTGACATCACAAGTGATGGTAATATTTACACTACCAATAACAAACATATGTAAAGACGTTGCTCCCTTTACCTCCCTTTACAAAGATGGTATATTATGTATAGGGTGTCTAACATACACAATTGACTTCCCACCATTGATAGGGAAAATTATTCCAGCAAAGAGACAGATCTAAATGTTTATGAAATTGCCTATCACATGAATGAGATGCATTACTGTTGTCAGAAGCAAACAATCAGATTAATATTCAGGCATCACAATAGTAGTTTTGGGAAATATGTCTTGGTCTAACGCTGGTCTGATTCGGGATATGAAACATTATTTTAGAGAACCTATAAATTACTACAATGCTGAATGGTGCAAAAGTGGATAAAAAGACAATGTGGTATATCACTTATAGTTCAGTAAAAAGAAGTTTCTTCATGCAAGCCTTCCCAGGATTGACAATGCGTGCCGCTTGTTGGGACCAGTTGACAGACTTCCAGTACACCAGATCGACGTATATTATGATATTCAGCCCTAACCAGAAAAACATCTTTTTCGTAATCCTCTTCCTTCTGTTTGTCTTTTTTCTTCTGCTTCTTGTTCCTCTTCCCCTTCTTCTTCTCTTCGATTTTATGAAAAAGTTTAAAAATTATTTTTCACGAGAACAGACCTACACATATCAGTAGAAACACAGCACACTTGGTGATATATGAACCCTTTATTGGAAATACAGGCCGATTTGATTCCGATATAGGGAGAGAATGTGCATTGCTATGAGATTCCTTATAATTCTACCGCAAGGGGGTAAATTGTTACCCATATTTTATGTCACAGAACTGAAGCAAATTCTTATCCATTCATATTTTATTTGTGGGCATTATTTAATTGCAATTACAATGTCTTGGAAATATATTCCAAATATTAACCTTTTGCCAGTATGTATAAATGCAGGTGTCCACCGAAACATTTGCCCACTAGGTTTTTATGCTGTAGAACATCTATGACAGAGAGATTCATCATTTACGAGGTTGATTCGAGAGCATACTTACGTGAATTTTATATTGTATATTTCATACCATGCTGCCCAATGCTTTCCACTGCCTAGATCTAAATTGAAATAGCAGTCTCTCTTATTTTATTGAATTTATTTATTCGTAATGTTTTTGCACATCATTCCACATAAATATTCCTCTAAAATTAGGTGGGAAGTTTTGCGCTTCTACAGAGTCAACGCATATAAGTGGCTATAAGTGGCTTGTTTGTGTGAGTCAGCACTGTAACCACGAACAAGAGTACGACTTCATCTGGAAGTAGCCTAATTACTCTCACCACTATTGTCTGATAATGCCTTTTTTACCCTCACTTGTGTAGATATCATTTCGTTACTCCTCATAATGTTCATGCTTCGATATTGAACACGCTTAAAATACATGGGTGGAATACAGTGTATTCTATACACTATATATAACTCCCTGTGGGGTTCTCATCTCACTGATACCTAGCTAAACTAATGAGGTATATACTGACCTGAACTCAGCTCAACAGTACATTTTTATTATGTGCCAGATGCCTTTTGCAACCAAGAGACCAATTAGGAAAATGACTCTCCGATTCAGATTAATGTCCTAACTAAGCCCAAGGGAATAGAGCAAGTACACCATATCTGTCATTTGAAACGCTGGGGATGAATTTTGTATAGTCTTCAAGCGCACTGAATCCATTTAGAGGCTTCCCATGTAATTGACAGGTAACATTATTCCCGAAACCCATGCTTATAACAAATAGTTGTGTCACTCAATTACAGGTTTGGGGGGGGGGGTGTTGTTTTTTGTTTGTTCTATTTTGTGTTTTTTGGTTTGTTGGGTTTTTTTTTGGGGTTTTTTTTGGGTTTTTTTTGGTTTTGTTTTGTTTTTTTTTGTTTTTTTTTTTTGTTTTTGTTTTTTTTTTTGGTTTTTTGGGGGGGTATTTTTTTTTGTTTGTTTGTTTGTTTTTTGGTTTCTTTGGTTCTTTTATTAATTTGCAATGCTATGTGAAATTATAAAGGAAATCTTACTTAATACTAGGTTAGTCATGAACAAATAAACCGTTTCTTTATTAAAGCACGTTGCTTTTTTCATGTGAATTGCGATCACGTTTTCCTGTAATAAAAATCATTGGTTATAGTTGGATTTAAAGATGAGTTGCTTTGCCTTCTGATGTTTCCCATAGTGATGGCGACACAAAATGTTTTCAGTTTTTTCATCCGTTTGTCTGTGCGTGTGCACCAGCATTTGGAACCAGGATATTTTCAAAAGGCCAAAAGGAATTTTCCTCAAATTTGTTACAGCAGAGCACTAGTATGTTTTTTTTTTTTCAGACCGCTGTGACAGGACACATTGATTTGCTTTGTTACCCCAATATCGTATGAGTACATGGATAGATTTTTCTCGAACTTGGTACAGCAGTGCATTATAGGATAAAAATTATATTATTAGATTTTCAGGTATCTATTTTTTATTGTGTGCTCACTTTGACCTCTTACAGTCTTTTTTACTTTGTGACCACAATATACGAATAGTGTCACGATGGATTTTCCCCAAATTTGGCACAAAGATATATTGTACAAGAAAAATGAGCTGATAAAATGTTCAGGTCACTCGGACCTATTTTGTCGGTACTGGTAGCTGATTACTGTCAATTTGACTTTGCTAAAACGCTATCTTAAATCTGCTGGATAGATACTTCTCAGGTTTTGTACAAGGATACATTATAAGACATGTAGGGTTAATGTCCCTTATTTATAGTCAGTGACTTTGTTACTGCAATGTCCTTGAAGAGCCTGAATAAATTCTCTCAAAAGTAGTACAGAAATTCTAGGAAAAAAGTAGAGGATTAGATTTTCGGGGCAGTGTGCCCTAAATTTGGCTTACTCTAACCTCTGTATACTGAGTTTTACTTCATATGTGCAAAATCTCAAAGTGATCTGAAGTAGTTATTACTTAATTATTCTTCAGTCCTTGTTAAGAACAGATGACAAAGTTAGAACTTTACTTCAGTGCAACATATTTAAGCATTACTTTGAAGCATAGGAGAATGTCACATTATGGTATTGTGGCCAACACGTATGTGTGATTAGATGAAACTGCCATTTTTTATGTCAACTCCACTTCAAATATGTTTCATCACCTTTCCAAATACTTCTTCATCTCAAAGTAACTGGTTGTTTTATCTGTGTGTTTTTCATAAAGATTGATGTACTATTAATGCTACGAACTTTCTTTATCTTTTATGCCATGACGGATCTTTGTCATTTGAGTAATGATTTACAACATTTTATGTTCTAATTGCAAAAAGGACTGTTACTTGTTTCAAATAATAGGGTATAGTTTTCCATTTAACCATTTCATACATCTTTGACTAAGTCAACAGCTTTCCTGTGCGTGCTTTCCGCGCGCCGAGGAAAGCTTTCGACCACGACTTTTTGTGCGTAACTACAGGCATTCTGATACTTGAATATAGGGTCTTTAAACAAAGAGGATGAATTTAGCAGCCTTAGTTTACGTCTGAGCATGTCTACTGTAGTCCCAGATGTCACAGAAAGAGTTACCATTTCCTTGTTGAGTAAGCAGTTGTTACGTGGGGAAGGAGACGATGAGCCTATTTTTAAACCATCAAAATACTGAGTTGGTTTCTCCATTTCTCAACCATGGTAATTCATCAAAAACTATGTACCGCTAGCTCATTGGCGAATTGTTTTGGTTTTTGGTATCCAGGCATATGACACATTTAGTAGGTTGCTAAGTATTGTATTTTGTCTAGTACAGGTGTTGTTTTTCTCTGTGTCTCAGCGAGACAGTCGATACAACACCCTCGCTTCTTTTTTCGATCATGCAAAGTACATAAGTATCACTCATAAAATGTAATTTTCCTTTACTTGAGTACACAGCTGCATCTAAGGCCAGACCCAGCAATGTGTGCTTGCCCCTGAAATTTCCAATGACCTCAACTAAAATGTGAGGGTCAGAAGGGAGAACTTGTGTGTGTAATACCTTTTGGCGTACATAACCGTGTGTCGACGAATTGTTATGCTTCTATTCCTGTTTTCACAGATTCTGCCTTGCTAAATAACTAATTAACTCGTGATTTGGTTGTCTGAGGTGATTGCCTTTCCTTTGAATACTGTTTTTAATCTCTGCTGGTATTGTAAAGATTGTTGTCTTTTTGTTATGGTAAGCAGATATAATGACAAGATCCAAACAATCACATGCCTTCATGCATGTTATATACATGTACATATATATATATATATATATATATATATATATATATATATACATACATACATACTACTTTCCGCTTTTGGATGAACCCAGTATACAGTTCGCACAGAAGTCTCGAAATTCACATTCATTTAAAAATAAAACATTAACTTTTGTCGCCACCTTTGTGGTGTTTTGTCTCAATTTTGGACTTCTTCAAGACCATCACTCAGATTGTGTTGAATTTGGTGACAATTTGTCTATGTCGTAGGGTCAAACAAAAAATTGTTTAGTGATAATGCTCTGGATGCCTGATCTTCAATGGTTTATGTAATTTGGACACTTGTGGGAAAATGCATGCATTTCTATTAATTGCAATTTATGTTGACCGATATTGCAACTGTAAATCTCATTTTCTAGTACTCCAAAAATCAGCAACCAGATTCTTTTCAAACTCTATACGGATACAACTTGTGTAGGCCTCTGCTACATTTGTTCAAATGATCACACTCAAGTGATTATAAGATTTTTTAATGATGTGTAGTCCTTTTTTGTGTGTGTATGTATGTTCATGTCATTGCTAAAATCTTTAAAAAATTCATGTTTTGTGACATTGCTTGTCAAGTTGTTTTGAAATAGCATAGAGACACTGCTTGGTGCACTATGCCTTAATTTGCTCAACCAGTGGTGTGGGCTTGGGACACTATCCCTTAATTTGGTCAAGCAGTGGAAAATTTTTGTGGGCTTTCATATTTATCCACTTTTTCTCCAAAACCATCCCTTAGATTGGATCTATACTTGGTGGAAATGCATATTGTGGCAGGATCACGTGGTTTGCTTACAAAGTGGATATGCTCTTGATCCGTGATTCGATAATGGAGATTGCAATGATTATTCCCGTGATTTACTTTTCCTCAAAACTCTGCTCCAGATTTTCTTTAAATGCAGTACAGATATACCTCGCATTACTCTCTACTAAGTCATTATGGTCCATTGATTTATTATCATCATCATCATCATCATCATCATCATCATCATCTTCATCATTATTATTATTCCATTCTTGGGCTAAATTTTTATCTCCACAATTGCGTGGGCAATTGCTTCAAAACTGCATAAGGCCAATCATTTTATTTTACTGTAATGTTCTGGATCCCTGATTTTTTTCCGAGTACTTGTTGGCCTAATGCATACATTCCTATTGATTACAATCAAGTATCAACGAAAATTGAAGTGGTAATTTCCATTTTTTATTTCTGTTCAAAGCCGTCAACCAAATTTTCTTCAAACTTGCTGGGAGACATACCCTGGATAAACGTGAACCAACTGCTCCAAATTGTCACGGTCCATTAAATTTTTTTTTTTTTTTTTTTTTTTCTTACATAAAATTATCTCCAAAACCGCTGGGCCAATTCCTACAAAGGACATCTGGGTACCCTAAGACCTGAATGGGTCTTTTTATGGAAGATATGTTCAGTCGAGGATGGGTTGTTTGCGCAGTTCTCTTGTTGTAAAGTGAAAAGACATTTACTGCCTTGTATTTCAAATTGTCTGAACAGACACACTTTGTCTTTGTGCCTAAGTAGGTTTATAAAAATCACTATCAGCCTTTCATTAACATTTAACTCCCACATAATTAGTCTTCCATATAAATCTGAAAAATTTCCATGAACCAGGCATTCCGAGATATCGTACTTCATTAAATGCTATATTATCACCACAGACTTTCACTACATGATGTTCCACATAAAGCTTTCCATCTTTGTTGTACGGCCTTAATGTCCTGTCCACATCACCTTTACTACGAAGTTTCCAAGATATTGTTTTGCAATACAACTAATATCACTTCCTTCTGAAGTAATACTTGAATAATTGGGAAATATGATCGACATAGTAACACCTTTTCAAATCGGAATTAATTTGATTATGACATAGTTCCTGGATTTTCTCTGTAACATTATCAACGGACCAAAGTTTTTTTTTTTTTTTTTTTTTTTTAATTGTGCTTTAAACTCTATCTTACTGACTCGATCAGAAATTGTTTTGCTGTTTTTACCTTCAGGACTTGAGAACTATAGAAACTATTAAATCTTTCTTTCTGAGATCTACAATTCTTCGAACGGATATTTTGTATATCTAAATCCTGAAATATTATCTGAGCATGAAGTAAATAATAATTTTAAAGACACACGAACAGTCTTAATTTGAAATTGAAACATATTTTAGACTTTATGCATTTTATCGCCGAATTCTTCAATGTCGAAAAACCCCAATGATATATAAATTGATACATTTTTCCATTTTCCGAAACTATGACATGTGGTAATCAATGGCGTTTTTTTCTCCTGGACCTTTCTTCATTCTCTTATTTTCAGCTATTTCTTTCATTTGCTGCTTACAACGTCCTCTGCAATGCTGGAAACACTAAACTCAAGAGCCACATTACCTCGGTTATCATGACAACGCCCCAAGTTTATATAATGGTTGATCAAAGACTGATGTTTGTGACACCTAGCATGATACGTTTCATAACACAGAGAGTATCAGTCAACATTGTTAACAACTCCCAGTTTTCGACGATGTATTTCACTGAGGGCTTCTCTTACACCATGCTCTTCCTCCAGACTTTAATGAAACCTTTTTGGTTTTCTTCTCTTCGCAGTTATATTTTCTCTTATATTTAAAGCAACATTCATCAAATCTGAATGTTTTTATGGACTGTTTGGGCCTGGGATCATTCCTCAACCATTGTATGTCCTATTGTCATTTTCATACATGACACTGGTTTCCACATGGCTCCAAGTATGACTGTTTGACACCCACACTTGCAAGCCGAGATAGTGCCCCAACCCATAAAGCAGGTAAGAGCATTTTTTTTTGCATTATCAAAACCAGCTGCTACCCTCAGATTATACTCAACATGTGTCTTACTAAGAAGGCTGCATGAAAGTAAAAACAACTCGCTGTGGATAATGTCTGCATTTCAAAAATTGTTAACAAACATTGTTCATTGGGTATTTTAGCAATGATGTCATTAAGACACCCAAGTCACAACGTAACAAAGCCCCCTTGGTCTCACTCGTTTAAAAGGACTCATCTATCTTACTTAAAGGGTGTTTGCCACATTTCAATTTTTTTGTAAGAGCTGAAACATCCCTGGCACTTAAGTCATTTTACCTAAACTTATACTTGATCCTTCCCCACCACAAAAAGCTTACTATATCCTCTTCTGCAAAGAACTGGAAAAAATATATTTTGAAAAATGGAGAATGAGCTGAACCCATTAAATATGATTATTTACAGGATGACGTCAATTATTCATGTCTCCATTGCAAAGAAACGAAATCTTGAACCAGTCAACTGCAGTGCTGATGGTTGTATTTGAGTGGGCAGGGAGGCATATGCACACAGGCAAGTGGCAGAATAGTCTCACCTGTGATGAAGCTGTGATTGAAGTCAAGTCCATGTTGGATGTCTTCAATCTTGTTCCTGGCAAAATCCTTTAAAGTCGTATCTTTCAAAAAAGATAATATGCAAATGAACTGACAAATAAAAAGTGCCATTTAAGTTACTTAATATCAATTTTTTTTCAGAGTAATCATTAATATACTCGTATTTACATATTGCCCAAATTCAACTTTATTGCTGTGTGATAAAAACACTTCTCCAGTCATATTAGCAACTGTGGCAGGATAAAGGCATTATACTCGTCTTTATGTTTTGCTTGTCTGTATTTTTTAACTCATGAAACCACTAACATTGGCAAACATGTCAAACGTCAGTTTATTCAAATTTTAAACCATTTCACAGTAATACGGAATACTCGAGCAGCTCAAAAACGTGTTACGGATTTTTTATACAAACATTTTCTTTTTTTGCCAAATCTGTGCCCTTAAAAATGGAGGTAGTCATTGGAAATGACCAATTAAATTGAGATCTGAGATCAAGGAAATGTGATTGGATTTGCAAATATGGTGAATTCCTGACATGTACATCCATGTACCTTAAAGGACCTTGAAAAGCAAAGTCGGATGCGCCAGCAAAACAAAACTACAAAAGGAGGACTCTCTGCCCTGACAGACTCTACTTGGCATGGTGATCAAGAGAACAAAACAGAGGAAAAAAGGTAAAGTCTGGAAAGCTTTACTCATACAATACCCCAGTGACATTTTCTATTCAATTTCACTGTAGCAGGAGATAAAAACATTATATATATATATATATATATATATATATATATATATATATATATATATATATATATATATTATATATTATATATACACATATATACACATATAAATATTTCATTTTCACAACTGCTACAGGGTACATATGTCAGTGATGGTGTCTAGCTGTAGTGACACTTAGGTCCTATGGTTATTGCCCCTACTGTGACCCAAGTGCCAACTCTGGCAACTCCAATGCCTATGCCGGCAGTGCTAGCTGGTCTTCCTCCTAGTCTAACCTGGACCTAACAATGGCTCTCTCAGCACACCCTTCTTTTGACCCAGGTACCCCTGCGTCCTACCTTGAAGAGACAAGGGGAACATTGAATCTGTGAAGAGCAACAATTGCAGAGACCTTGTATCCATTGATCCACCCCAGGCGGTACTCATGCCATGTCAGAGTCGGCCATTCCAGATGAGCAGCTCACTGCCTCCATTTTAAGCCAACTCTTGCTTGGCTGAAAGGCTCTGGAGTTCCTGCAACTGCAGTAGGTGCCCTCTCACCACTCTATCCCCAGGGTGGGGGCTCCTGTGGCTCCCCCTTCAGGATCAACAGGATCACAATTGCCTACCTCAACCAACAGGGCAAGACATGCTCCTGAAAGTTGGTGGAGCTAGCCAGACTAATCACTGGATGGATGGTCCTCCATCACAACATCCACATGCATACAAGGCATGTTCCAGGACTAAAAAATGTCCTAGCCAATCAACCTTTGAGAAGAGGTTAGATGGTAGGGACAGAGTGCTTGCTCCACCCAAGGGTCACCCTGGCCATGTGGACTACCAGACACATGATCTCTTTGCAGCAAGCAAAAATACAAAACAGTTTATGTGTCACCTGTCCCAGATGCCCAGGCTGTAATGGTGGATGCTCTCGCCATGGACTGAACCAACCTTTGAGAACCATGCCTTTCCACCTCCACAGACCCCTTGGGGATCCTATGGGAGGCTTTGTCCCACAACTGCAATCTCATCTTAGTAACCCCTGGCAGTCGAGGATCAAATGGTCCCTGGACATTCTGGAATTAAGCATCAAGCCACCACTATGTCTACCCGCAAGGATGAAACTTTTGGTGCAACTTCAGATGAGTGAGTTCCACAGGACCTTTCAAGGGCTCAACCTCCACACTTGGTGCTTGTTGCACAGCACATCTGCATCCAGAACTGCGAAAGGGGTTTTCAAGACTCTTCAAGCAGTATACTTGTCTTGATGGAGGGCCTTTTTCTGACTGTTGCACCAGCTGGAGAATCTATCTGTGGTCTCCATATATTGCAGAAATTGCAGACTTCCTGCTGTACCTTCTGTGGAAGGTCCTCAGTAATAGCTCAAAAACTGTGAAAGGGGCTAGGTCTGCCATCTCCTCAACTCTGCCCGACTTCCTAGACATTTGCATAAGGAGCAATCCTTATCTATCAGTGCTGATAGGTAGGTCATACCATGGTGACACCTCCTGCTGATCTTTGTCATGCTGAAGAGGGTGCCATTTGAGTGTCTAGAGCCCCCCCCCCCCCCCACACACACACACATGGTGGACTTGAAATACTGGACATGGATAACCTGTTTTCGGTTAACACTTGCCTTTGCGGCTAGAGGGGAGAACGCTGCTCTAGCACATGACCAAGTCCAATGGTCACCAGACCACTCCAGGGGACCCTGAGACCTCACTTTGGCTTTCTTGCAAAGAACCAAGAACTCGAGATCTAATTATGGCCTTTAGGGCTTTTACCATTCTTGCCATGTATGTGGCTCTACCTGCTGAGAAAAGAACCTTTGGTATCAGAGGTCTGCCCTTTATTTGCCCCTTGGTAAGTCCCAAAAGGAACAGGTGTGCCAAAACATGATCTTATCATTGATTCAGCAGACTATCCAGAAGGCCTACAAGAATGCTTTGGACAGGCCTTTGGCTCTGAAGCAAGGCATTTATGCCTTTGCCCACCATGTTTCTCACGGTTCACTAGTCTTGCGAGATCCCCAGGACCTGAAGAGAGGAAAGAGACAGCAGCTCTCTTCCAGCAGACTTCTCTCAAGATGGCAAGCATTCCCTGGGGATGGAGTCCATTGGCAATGCCATGCCGGGTGGTATGGAGGGTTTCCAGGCTTAGGCCAGAATTTTGCTGTCAGTGGTGTCACAAACCTCTGAGGGGTTTCCCAACAAATGTTGCGTCTTCACTCAGACCAACAATCCCCCTCAGCCTGTTGGTCCCGATGGTTGTTCTGTATGTCTGTTTTGTAACTGCGTCTTACGATGGGTTTGTATATCGGCAATGGTGGTCAAGAAGTAACATTATGCAAATAATACATGAAACTTCCGGTATTAGTGGGTATATTTACTTCTTGACCACCAAAGGAGCCCACCAGTCCTCCCCGCTTCCACTCAACACGTAATTTCCACTGATCAATCACGAGGAGGGAGAAAGAAAAGCAGCACAGGCACAGTGAAAGTCATCCCCCACCCACACCACCTTTCCACAGGAACCGAGTAGTGTCATTGGGACAGCCAGGTGTTTTCAGAACACGGAGGTGTAGGCAATGGTGGTCGAGAGGTGTGTATACTGATTAATACCGAAAATTCTAAAACTTTTACATTTGTCGTTGGTTCCAAGAATGTATACTTATTATGTTTACATTTATAATTTTCACCCTTTCAGGTTTGATAGGTAGTAATTAGCCCGATGTCGTTTAGGTGTCATCCCTGGCCACAAAGTCTTTATTATTGATTGATTGATTGATTTTTATTTATCTATCTATCTATGCGATTACCTTTCAGTCTATCTATTTACTTTGAATATGCATTTGGAATTATCATCGGCAACATAACCACTATTCGCTTAGCTGCATGCTTGTTGTTATGACAGCGATTTTTGCCGGCTAACAAGCGCGGATACAGCTTTAGCGTGGCTTGCATCGCAAAGCTGATGCCCAAAGCCTTTAGCATGCAAGGGTTTACTGAGGTATACCTACTAAAGAGTGACAAAAATGTCCGCAGTAATAACTTGATGCTTTAACAATGCTAAAGTTACTTTGGGCAGAACTTTCTTCATCTTTGGCACAGAACCCTTCACAGTCACCCAATTGTATCTATCTCTACAACAACGAAGCCGTTTATGATTTTGTTTTAGCAGCCGTTAGAAATAAACACAGAAATTGTTTACCAGCTAAATTGGTCGTAGCCACAAAAGAGTTACAAAACTTAATCCAAACGTTCCCATGCATACCCCTGACCTAGGGCATATTGTTTTGGTAGGTTTCCTCTTGTACTTTCCTTTGAATTGTGTGCGGCTGGTCCAACTGAGCAAAGGAAAAAAAGGAAAACAAGATAGAAAGAGGGAAGGAAGGAAGGAAAGAAAGAAAGAAAGAAAGAAAGAAAGAAAGAAAGAAAGAAAGAAAGAAAGAAAGAAAGAAAGAAAGAAAGAAAGAAAGAAAGAAAGAAAGAAAGAAAGAAAGAAAGAAAGAAAGAAAGAAAAAGTAACAATATTAAAATTGCCTGTTGTCTACACCAATTTCATGGCGAAAGTGCTAAGTGATCCGTGTGATCCTTGAAATGAAAATTGCATCATTCAAACATGATATGATTAAAAAGGCTACTGATGCAAGTTTCTCAAAGCATTTAATATTTTCCATTATTCTTTCATACATTGTCAAGGCAAATATAACGCTTTAACTCGAATAACCTTAAAACTAGGGAAAACCCATATAAACCAAGTGACTAACTTGCATTTGATGTTCAAAGACCATGATTTAAAGAAAGCTCAACGTTCTGTTTAGTCTTCATAGTATTACTTCATCCAACGCTGAATGTGCTACCTACATGCAACATGATGAGGAGGGGTTTTTGTATTATTCATACAAATTTTAGCGCGTTTGAAAAATGTCAATAAACATGAAAACGTCGGATAATATGTGCACGATACAAGAACACTGAAATTGGAAAGGAAAGGACACCGCGCCAACTTTTCAATATCATTCCTTTGAAAACAGATAACTTCAAAGACTCTGTAAAATTAAATCCCGTATTTATACAACAAGCAAATATTTGTTATTCTGACTTTATGAAACCTATTAAGCGTTAACATCATGTAGTATGTAGTTACTTTCGTAGCCAGCGAGTTTAAAATTTCCCAGTAAGTTCCTTTAATTTGTAAGTACTTTGTCGGCAAACTCATGTTATTTGGTACTTTGCAGTAAATTAACGTACCACTACCAATATGTAATGCACATGATGTCATTTTGAGGAATGATATAGGTGATCATAAAATTGTATTGCTGTACAATGAATGTAAACTACAGGAACATAGCGTACAGATTTCATACGTATTCATATTTTACGCCCATACATAATTGCAAAATTCTGTCACTTTATCTAATTTCGTCAACCTGCATGTATACCCAAGGAGCCCGCTCCGTGGTGTAACAATTGTAATACTTTATTGGTTACTCAACTTTGTAATATATGCTATAAATTCAACAAGAAATGTTTCATACACATTCAAGTGTTGTAATCTCTGTGCCTGTCTTAGTTTTCTGTATTTCTAACATTTCTCAAATGTAGCAAAAGGCCTTCTGATAATAAGCGTAATGCTGTCCAGCTTCACCTGCGCTTTTGTACACAATTCAAAACAAACCCCAGTGTTGTTACGTTTCAAAATTAATGTATTGTCTCAAATATATGATCAACTGATAGGTGATGACGTCAAAGCATGCTAATGTACACCTAACAAAAATAATTATGTGAAGACAATAAGTGGTATTTACATGACATGGAAAAATTTGTTACATACAGCATACCTTTAATAAAACTGCCACGACAATAAACTCTAATTGGTATGAAAAACAACTTTCACATAAACAATTTTCTTTAAGTACTACAGTCATATCATTTAACGACAGCTAGAATTCAAAGGTCAATCCCACCTGTTTATAAACATGATATTCCCCAAACGTTTGGCAAGGGGAAAGCAAATATTTTGTGGTTATTTTAACATGTAAACCTTAAAATCATTGCTTCTATCTATATATTTCCACCCATATTAATAGATATAAACAAGTATGAACAAAGCTCTGAGTATTAAGACTTCTGAATTATACATTTATATATTGCATTTGTGTCTTTTTGTCCAAAACCACTTCCCAGTAGTCATTTAGCCTATTATATATATATATATATATATATATATATATATATCCGTTTAAGTTTTACCATGATTTAATCTTGTCTTTAAGTATTCAATCAGATATGTATTTCGACTTGCAGATATTTTGAAATTGATAAGTCTGAGCGTACAGAGAGATATATTTCCTTGCATTGAGTGACACCATTTAATGCGTGGACATTGGGAGTATCTCTTATTATATTCAGTAATACACATGGATCTTAGTCCATTCAGATAAATCTCAAAAATCCATTTGGGAAATTTAAATATCGATTTAAATATATATATATCTGCATTCTTGTAGGGTTTCTACCAACTGGACCCTATCGGCCGACGTGGTATCGTCGTTGTCATGTCTATGCATGCGTCTTCCCGTCCGTCCGATGCCCTCGCGGATGAAACACATTTGGAACAACTTGCCCTACTATCATGAAACTACGCATTCTCATCGGGCACTTCAGCCACCTTGATATATTTTCAAGGTCACCACGGGTTATTGTTTTTTTTTTCCTTTACGGATGCAATGACTGCTGAACAAATTGAGCTACCATCTTGTAGCTTGTTGTGTGGAAATTCTTATTCCAAGCATGGTTAACTTTGCAATTCAGCGTGTAATAATGTCGTTCCGACTGTTATATTTAAATATGCTTAGCTATATCTTTAAATGCATTTAGAAACATTTTTACTGCAGCCAACTCTTCTCACACCTACTTAATGCTGCAATGAAGTGCGTCAGTGCAAAATTTCAGTTAACTTGTTTACTGGCACTACTTGTACATCGAGACCAGTTCTGCAGCTTTCGTGATGTACTCCATTTTGAATAGGTGTATGAGCCTTCATCTGTGTAACTGAGGGTACATGAACTGTCACCAACGACTTTCAGACCTGTTACTTGCATGTTTGGAGAGTTGCAAAAATCAATTCACAGGATGTCATAGAGTTAAAATTAGAAACGAGATGAACTATTGCCCACCAATTAAAATTCCCACACCGGACAACAGATAGCAAAATTGAATGGAAGTTTTGGAAAGCAATTAATAGAATGCATTCACATTAACCAAGATTCTGTGCTACTACTTGGGCTGCACCAAGGAGTTTGACAGAGAAGGAGGGCAGATTCCTGTAAACAGAAGGGCCAAATGAGCTTAGATGGTAAAAGGAACAACTCACGAAAACAAAATGCTCACGAAAACTTTTTCACAAAGTTTTAAAACGTATAAGATGCTAAACATATTTAGAAAAAGTCGTTTATTTGATAGAAAAAGTAATATTTCTGGGTAGTTAAGTAACATAACTGGTACAGGAGCCATTCTCATGGTGGAAGCATCGTTCTGTTGCCTGCAATTGAGGGGACCAGAACAGATCAGGCGTTAATGTGGCTAAATATAAATTCTTCCAATTAGAGGTCTGAACAGATGTTCAGCAAAAGCGTTTATGACACAATTTGAATCCTGGCCCAAGAAGTGTCCACACACTAAGCTTGGTAGCTCTATTTATTCCGGTATCAGATATCTGGCCTGCAAAAGCTTTTTCTATCACAGGGTCAAAGGTAAGGGTGACAGTGACCCAATGTTGGTACATAATACGTCCTATCTGCACGAGAAACCCACATTCCTTGGAAAAATTTTCCCCAGAAAAAAAGGACAGGGGCAGTGCATTCTGACATTTCTCAACACTGGCCAAGACCCATTTTGGACAGAGACGACTAACTTTGTGGCCGCACTGGCATTATGCGAGGGCCAAATTTTCGGTGAGGATTGTTGCAGGGATCCATATACCATGTTGTAAAATGACATACAGCACATAATCATCTACATAACCTGTAGCATTTAAACACGGTTTATGATAAAATGTTGGCCAACTAAGCCAACAAGTGGGTCTTGTTTTGTGGTTTTTAAAATACAATACACCAATAAACTGATTTGGATATATCGTTAAATCGATTTAGTTTGGACGTCTCTCTCTATCCATGCTATTTAGCCATATCATTAAAAGGATTTAAATATACGTTAAGTCTTTATATATACCTTTTGTATTTTGACAAGAGTTTGAATATTTGAACATGTTTAAATAAATTTCAAAATATCTTGAAATCAATGTGATACTTTAAAATACAGTCGAATTGGGAACATATTAAGATCGTGATTAAGAACTAAAATGGCGATCCAAATATATGTATTAGCAATGAGCAAGTTATGATGATGTCAAAATCATCTGACTTATAATACTCCTTTGTCCCATTGCAATGGGACATTGCACGCTGCACTCTTGTAGGAATATATACAAATACAATTCAACTAATGCTCATTTTAGTCCAAAATTATAGCTGTATCAACAACGTCCCCTTGATGCTTTTATCTTTCACGTCTTTGGCCTTCCCTATATCAAGTAACATGATTTAGAACTGTCGGCAGTGATCAATATGCGTTTGAGGTCACTGTACAACTTTCATGTAAATATGATATCAGTTTCATTCGACCTTTTCTCGTAAATTTCTGCTAACATTTGAAAGAAGACACCATTTTGACCGCCTAAGTTCAAAAGGTGATCATTTTGTCAGTCTTTTCAATTGTTCTCCTCACGGTAACAAAATTTTAAACTAAATGCACAATTAAGGTTTTTCGTAATCGTGCAGTTCTTTCTCCATGAATACTACAGATACACCTATCATCTTTATGATAGATCTAGTGCTTCACTTTCCAGCAAACCAAACGCTATAACTCTATTGTTTCTAATATATGTAGCACAAAACTACGTCACAGGCAAGGAATATATGCATTTCAAAGGAATTACAGCCAACCTGCGTATCCATGATTTGGAATGAGTTTTACATTCTCTTAATAATGTTTCAATTAAAATTCGCCCTAAAATGAATATTCCGATACTGGCAAAACAAAAGTACTTGCCAATACTGAAAGATGTATTTTATATACCGTTAACAGGAAATCCAAATTAAATTGTTGTGCTCATTAGACTACCAAATGTACGGGTAGAACGACAAAGTCGCTTTATAACTCAGTTCATCAAATTATGCAAACATCTGAACCACATGTATGTCTCACAGTAACATTACAATATGATTTGTAGCCATCTTGGTACCTCAGTATCGATGTTCATTGGATCTGATTTCTGATGTGACATGTCGTGAGACTGACCCCTTTCTCATCCAATTTTCCAAAAGTATCGCCATTGATCACACAGCACATGTTACGTTTTTCTACATAGCCCAAAATAGTATCTTCTATTGCATCGCTAGTGCTTTTGATTCACATTGCACACTTTTGCACAGTTATCTACTTTCTTTGTATCTTTTGTGATCATTTGTGCCTTTTCTGTGTTGTCCTTGGGGTTGTTTTCTCGCCTTTCAAAGAACTTATTTGGCTCTGACAATTCCCGTGATCCGGGAGGTCCTCCTATAGTAGGCGGTCCACCAAATTCACCGGCCATAGGTAAGCAGGCACCTGAAAACACATAAGTCAGACACTGAAGAAGATCGAACATACCATGTACCGCCTTATAAACCTGGCTATTTCCAGGTATTTAAGACTCCAGGAATGCCTTTACAAGCAACCAATTTATTTTTCAAGCTTTCTGCTGGTGGGGAAAATTGAAGTTGTTTAGATAATGAAAATGACTGGGGAGCGTTTTTCATAGGATCTAGGCCATTCAGACTGAATTTAAAGGGTGGAAGAAGTTGATGAACCAGAATTAACCATATGATGACTGTCACGTTTAGTCCAAAGGATAGGGTTGTAACCAAGTAAAACACGGTCTTTAACTAAAAAGAAAACTCCAAGTCCAGGTGTGAATGAAAATATATATTGATTACGACATATAAACACAAAAGAAAAATATGTGGGTAAAGACTTAACTAAGGGTACCCAGAATACCTATGGTTGTGCACAACCCTAAATAACACCACATGTCTTGTCTGTGTTCCTGGTTTGACAATGGCGACGCCCGTTTGTAATGCACTGGTGCACAGTCTTATGCAAAGTTACTGCCTGGATAGCAGTCCTGGCACTGAAATACAAGGTGGCACAGTCTACTGTATATGTTGAACTTTTTAGAGGCTTGCTTGCACTGGACAACTGCAACACTTTTGTTCCTGTCTTAGGCCCCTGCCCCTCACTGTTTGGAACAAACTCACCAAATTACAAAGTCCACTGTCATGCTCTGCATGATAAAGTTGTGTGAGCTGGTATAAGGCATACACCATGACCACCTGTCAGCATGTGTGAAGCCACTTCCCTGGACCACACCAGTTGCCAATGTTTTATCACCCCTGTGAAAGTTTACAAAAAGAGAAACCATGTCTCACTAAAATGTCCCAATGTGGTCAATATAAAATGTCATGCCACTTTGTAATTTCAAAAAATACCATAATTTTCATTAACTGACCTGTGACACCCCACATTGGCAATACACTGCAATTTCAACCTGTGCCCCTCACTGGGCTGTCTGTCCCTACACAGCACCACTCTCTGTTGACTCGGTTGAGAAAAGACCAGCCATGTGGCAGTGCAAAATATTTATGTGACTGAACTCATTATTATGCATGACCTGTGACCACCCAAGTATAATTGGTTGTCTACAACTATGAACCAATGAACCACATAATCTTTCAAGCAATAAGAGAGGTCACCTAATTATACACATCCATGGTGGGGTGAGGTGGGGGGAACTTGCCAGGCAGGATACCTGTTCATGCTGTGATACCGTGCATAACCAAATATGTAACCAAAACACAAACAGCTTTCTGACATTATCCTCCCCCTAAGAATATTTTTATGAAAATATTAAAGCTTATATGCACCTAAACAATAAGTCTAATTATGCCCATGGACACAATTATGTTCATATATGAATTAAGTTCAAACGAACATTGCTTATAGGTAAACTATTGCAAATTTCTCATTAACACAAACCCACACCACGTTTTTTACTCTTATTTCCACATTTGGCTCATATAATCTGCACCTATGTTAAATTTCCCTTTGATTGCACGGATCTGGAAATGGTAGGACTGCAGAAACAAAGCCCATCTCATGATTCTACCGTTCGTGTATTTTGCAGAATTTATGTACGCCAAGGGCTGGTGATCTGTTTGTAACTGGAATTCCTGTCCATATAAATACTTTTCAAACTTTTTCACTGCCCAAACCAATGCCAAGCATTCTTTCTCTATTGCCGAATATGCCCTTTCACGAGGCAGTAGTTTTTTACTTGCAAACGCTACTGGGAACAACATACCATCATACTCCTGCCACAGCAAACTTCCTAGACCAGTGTCACAAGAATCAGTTTGTAAAACAAAAGGTCTGCTGAAATCTGGTAACCTTAGGATGTGACTACTTGCTAGCATAGACTTGAGCATTTGAAATGCTTTCTCTTCTGGCTCATCCCATTTTACTAAATTTGACAACCCCTTCTTGGTGAGACCAGTCAATGGAGACGCAATTGCTGCAAAGTTTGGAATAAACTTTGAAAAGTATCCTATCAGACCTAAAAAGGATCTTACTTGTTTTTTTGTCTTGGGTCTCTCGTGACAAATGCTATCCACTTTATCTTTTGGTGGTCTCAGTTCACCTTCCTTTACCATGTGACCCAAAAACTCCATGTCTTTGTACCCGACAAAACACTTTGTTGGTCTTATGGTCAGCTTTGCATCTCTGATGCGTATGAAGAGTTGCCTCAGCAACATCACATGAAGCTGCCAAGTAGACGTATGTGCCAGCACGTCATCTATGTAATTTTCTGTACCTTCTAGGCCATCAAGTAATACTCTCATCATGCGGCAAAATGTCATACTTGCCCCGACTAACCCAAAAGGCATTTTGACAAACTGAAAAGCGCCATCTGGCGTTACAAAGGCTGTTTTTTCCTTTGATTTCTCCTCCATACAAATTTGATAGAACCCTTTGGAAAAATCAACTTTCGTTAGAAAGAACTCTCCGTGCAACTTTGCAAATATTTCTTCATCAGTGACCATAGGTTCAGTGTCGAAAACAGTAACCCTGTTCAGCTTCCTGTAGTCAATACACACTCTATTCGTACCGTCTGTCTTTTTAACTATGACAGGACTTGAGCAATAAGGACTTACTGCTTTTTCAATAACTCCCATTCTCAACATGGAGTCAATTTCCTTTTACAATTATTGTCTAAGTGCATAAGGAAGAGGATATGGCTTTGAGCGAACAGGTTCATCTGTAGTGACACTGATTTTGTGCTCAACTAAATGTGTTGTCCCTGGCACATCCGAGGAAATGTCAGAAAATTCCTCTAACAGTGCATGCACATCAGCTTTCTGGCTATCAGGCAATGCACTATTTACATTGACATCTCTATATGTCTCTTTCCCTAAATCACCATTTACCTTAGGAGTATATTGGAGCAAATCTTCATCATTAATTGCCCCTTCATCCTCACCTTCACCTGGATCTATGACAGCGGCTGAGCTAACATGCAATATGCTACCCGCAGCTTGTGGTTCTGTGGCACTTTCTCTGTCTACATACATCTTCAACATATTTGCATGCTATGTCCTCCTATGACCTGCTACAATGATTCTATAATCATGCTGACCTACGACCCCATCTACTACATATGGTCCCTTCCACTGCATAAGCAATTTATTGTTATCAGTAGGGAGCATAATCAGCACTTTATCCTTTGGTTTGAACTTTCGATTTTTAGTCTTTTTGTCATAATGAGCTTTGTAGCTCTTCTGACTCTTACTCAATTCTTCCTGTGCTAGTTTGCATGTTTCTTCTAATCTTTCTCTCAACTCTAGCACATACTGATATGTGTTCCGAACATCAGTGTAAGGCCCTTCTTTTGTGAACAATTCTTTCAGGATAGACATAGGACCTCTCACTGTCCGTCCAAACAGTACCTCAAAAGGAGAAAAACCTGTGCTATCTTGTGGTACCTCCCTATATGCAAATAAGAGAGCATTGATGTACCTATCCCAGTCTTTAGGTCTCTCTTGACACATGCGTTTCAGCATGGTCTTTAATGTACCATTATACCGTTCTACCAAACCATTACATATTGGATGGTATGAGGTAGTAGTAAGCTGTCTGAAAGACAACAACCAGCTGACTTCCTTCATCAAATCAGATACCATTTGTGTCCCCAGATCTGACAAAATTAAAGATGGGATTCCTACTCTACTGAATGTATCCAACAGGGCTTCAGCAACTGTTTGGGTATCAATCTTTTTCAATGGCACGGCATCCGGGTACCGGGTGGCATAATTAACCACTGTCAATATGTACCTATGTCCTCTATCCGTCATTGGGTGTATGGGCCCCACCAAATCTATAGCTACTCTCTGAAAAGGAACATCAATCACTGGCATTTGTCCGAGAGGTACAGGAGATACTTTACTTTTCGGTATGGTTCTCTGACATATGTCACATGACCTGCAATATCTCCGTATATCACCATGCATCCCAGGCCAATAAAATACAGCCTGCACCTTGTCTACGGTTTTGTTGATCCCCATGTGACCCCCAAGTATAGATTCATGTGCAAGTGACATGACTTTATCCTTGAATTTTGATGGAACTACCAGTTGTTTATTCACTTCACCAAAGTTTCTTTCAGGGTTCTGATAATTTCTGTACAAAAACCCTTTCTCTACTTGAAACCACTGTTTTGTCCTTCCATTCCTTTCCAACACTTGCTTTTTAGCAGCATAATCCCATTGTCTTGCCAAATCAGGATCATCTTTCTGTGCCTGTCAGAAACTTGTACTGTCAATACTTCCTAAATCTACAGAGTCACTCACTTTTAAAGGTTTAACCTTTTTCTCCTGTGCTTGTGACTTAGTCATAACAGATGCGACATCTGGCTTGATTGGAACTTTTGACTCTTCATCTATTTCTGACAATATCCTACTTTCCTGTAGAATGGGTTTCCATTCAGGATTCGGATTATTTGGTTCACATGCCCCCTTAACATTTCCAATTATCACGTCAAACACTGGGTCTTCCATGCACGTAGCTTCTACATTTCCTGTGAAGTATGGAGTATCCAAATCAACCTGAGCTACAAGGAACTTCTTTACTGTACCATCTATCACCACACAGTAATGAGTCTTCTCTATAAACTGATCTTTGTTCACTAAGGACTTCTTCACCACTACACCACTACATCCACTATCTCTAAGGGTTTTAACCTGTGTGTTATTTATAAACCCTGTCGCTACTGGCATGTTATGATGTGTAGGGAACTTGTTGTCTTTTAATGCTCCACTAATAAGCGGTAAGGTCTTACCACATTTCAATGTCAAGAAGTCACTGAATTCACAGTCACAGACTACCCCTTTACATTGTGAGCATTCACCTGACCTTGCCTGCATTGCAGCAGCAGGTTTTAACACTTCATCTTGCTCTACTTTACCAATGTTAGGCTTTTCTTCTGTAATCACGGCTAACTGCAGTGCCTTTCTTTGTCTGCAATCAACTGCGACATGGCCTTTTTTCCCACAAAAGAAACACGACTTTTCAGCGTTTTTTGACTTTTTGTCCTCTGTTTTCACAGTGGCTTTACACTCTGAGGCTATATGATTGTCTTTACCACAATTGAAACATTTCTTAGGCTTGTTTTAAGCCTTTTTGTGTTGGTTTTTACTTTGTTGTTTATGCATATCATTCTGAGAAGCCAAATTATCCACATGGGCTTCTAAATATTTCTCTGCCAGCTCTGCCATTTCATGAACATCGTGCGGTACTCTTTCCTTCAAGAACACTGCTAGGTTCTTAGAACACACATTAAGGAACTGTTCCCTTAACATCAAGTCTTTCAAACCTTCAAAAGTATGTTCCACTTGACCAAGTTCCAGCCATCCCATTACATAATTGTCCATCCTAGTTATGAACTGTGAAATGCTTTCACCTGGTTCAGGTTTTGAAGTACGGAACTTCTGTCTGAATCCATCTTCGTTTAACCTATATCTCTTCAACCAAGCTTCCTTGAGTTTGTCATAATTTCCACTATCCTCTACAGGTAACTTGGTATACACTTCAAGAGCTTTACCTTCAATCACGGTGCTAAGGTGTGTTGCCCAGTCAGCCGTGTTCCATGACTGCACTACAGCAAATCTTTCGAACCTGAGTAAATATGCATCTAAGTCATCTGTGCCATCCTTAAACACAGGTAGCCTAGGAGCTTTAGCTGCCCATAAGCGACTTTGCCTTGATGCTGAATCTGCAGCAGTTGAAGAATCTGTACTTCTATTCTGTACTCTTAATTTTTCCAACTCTAACTGCGTTTTCACTATTTCAGCCTCACTTTTCTTAATCTCAGCTTCATGCATCATCTCGGCTTTATGCTTCTTTTGATCACGATCAAATGCCCTATCTTCTCTGACCTTAGAGCGCTCCTGTGCCTCTTCTATCCTTTGTCTCTCACTGTCAACAAAACCTCTGAGCTCTTCCCCTTTGTAGCCTAATTTACTACCAAGGTCTATAAGCTTCTCTAAGTCGGCCATTTCCCTGTTAATGGAAACAAGATATGGGTCGCTTGATTTTGTCACTGGGCTAAACCCTACTATACTGCACAATATAAAAACCAGGGAGCATCCCCATGCACTTGCACGATAAGAACATCTGACCATTTGCATATTTTCACATGATTTCCATACACCTCTGGACCCATGAAACTTTTATGATATAATTTCCAATATTTTACAAAGTTACGCTCCCGGACGAGCCCCCATTGTCACGTTTAGTCCAAAGGATAGGGTTGTAACCAAGTAAAACACGGTCCTTAACTAAAAAGAAAGCTCCAAGTCCAGGTGTGAATGAAAATATATATTGATTACGACATATAAACACAAAAGAAAAATATGTGGGTAAAGACTTAACTAAGGGTACCCAGAATACCTATGGTTGTGCACAACCCTAAATAATACCACATGTCTTGTCTGTGTTCCTGGTTTGACAATGGCGACGCCCGTTTGTAATGCACTGGTGCACAGTCTTATGCAAAGTTACTGCCTGGATAGCAGTCCTGGCACTGAAATACAAGGTGGCACAGTCTACTGTATATGTTGAACTTTTTAGAGGCTTGCTTGCACTGGACAACTGCAACACTTTTGTTCCTGTCTTAGGCCCCTGCCCCTCACTGTTTGGAACAAACTCACCAAATTACAAAGTCCACTGTCATGCTCTGCATGATAAAGTTGTGTGGGCTGGTATAAGGCATACACCATGACCACCTGTCAGCATGTGTGAAGCCACTTCCCTGGACCACACCAGTTGCCAATGTTTTATCACCCCTGTGAAAGTTTACAAAAAGAGAAACCATGTCTCACTAAAATGTCCCAATGTGGTCAATATAAAATGTCATGCCACTTTGTAATTTCACAAATACCATAATTTTCATTAACTGACCTGTGACACCCCACATTGGCAATACACTGCAATTTCAACCTGTGCCCCTCACTGGGCTGTCCCTACACAGCTCCACTCTGTGTTGACTCGGTTGAGAAAAGACCAGCCATGTGGCAGTGCAAAATATTTATGTGACTGTACTCATTATTATGCATGACCAGCTCAGTTATTATGATTAAATGAGATAATCATCATCACTGAGAAGTACTAAAACGTATGAAATATAATATATATACATATATATATATATATATATATATATATATATATATATATATATATATATATATATTTGTATATATATATTTATATATATATTTATATTTTTTTTATATATATATATATATTAATCTACATGAAAAAGTTACATGTAATGGCCCTTGAGCATATTCAGTCAATGACACCAGCTCAGGTATCGTGATCGAGCGATGATGCCTCTGTGGGAAAATTATCATCACTTTTACTGAAAACATACCTGTGTATTGCATATCAAAGATGTTTTTATAGTACAAATAAAAGTGTACCACTGGAACTTTTACATGTCCTTCCAATTTAAAAACTATGGCACTAGCTAAGTCTCTAAATTGATTTAAATATTAAAAATGGCCGATACAAAACACATGATTTGTAAAAACTAATAATTACTATAGATGTTCCACCAAATAATTAGAAATTAAGACAGTCAAAAACATTGAGCGACACGTGCATGTTTATAGACATCAGAAATCTTCCCAAAATAAAGAAAGAAAATGTATCGCATCTTTGATCCTGCATACTCTGTGAGGTAGTCATGAAAAGTGGAACTATGTTCATTCTTCAACTGTTGGTTTTATATGTATTGTTACTTTGTAACAATAACAGCACCAGGTTAATATAAATATTGCAAATAAACATTCTCAAGTCACACTCTGCATAGGATTCATTTTTTACCTATTATCATGATATGTACATTTATGACATGCACAGCACCAGGAAAAAGATATTGCATCTTCAAGATACATTAAGCATTCACTAAAAGAATCAACTTTTGTTTCTTGCCCCCCCCCCCCCCCACCTCGGCAATGTGTGACCTTTTCAGCCTACGCTTCACAGGGCACACATTGATGAAGGGGGGCATTTTCGGTTTCATCTCACCACACAGGTGGTAACTGCATGGTATTTAGTATGGAAAACGCGGCTGCCGTTGGTTGATGCCATAATTTGATTAAAAAAGAAATTGAAATCGAGGTTCTTGTATGAAACAAAAATGGGCGTGGCTAAAGAGGGGCAAAGAACAGGGATCAGGAAATTTCGTGCACTTTTAAACCAATAGAAACACAGAATAATGAACCATGATTTTGTTTGACGAAAAGTTCGTCCGATCCATAGTGGCAATCAGACTTGGTGGGTAGGGCTCTTAAACATACAATATACACTTCAATACGTTTATAGTCAATGCTTTCTTCAGACATCTATTCACACCGTGTCATTTATCTGTGCTGTTTGGTGGACATAAAGATGATGCTTGGAGATCAGTTCAAATATAATTCTATGAAGGTATCAGTTGCTGAGAATAATCAACAAGCAAAGTCTTGCCTTTGCCAATTCTTGGCCTTGCAGTCTTTCATTAACTCATATTTTATGGCAGTGCAAATTTGCGACCTAACTATTTCATATATATATATATATATATACTATGTTTTGTAGTGCTCCGTTTTGTTTTTTCTGACCATATGGTAGCGTTTCACCTGAACAAAAACTCTAAATTAGTCTGAGGACAGAAAGCTGTTATGAATATCAATAGTAAAATAACAAAACAGAGCATTGAACAGCTGTTAAAATAGACTGGTTTTGGGATTCACTTTACAAGTGTTAACAAAACGTGCACCACATCAGTTTGATTCCCTATATACTTGGTATTGTTGTGTCATTCTGATGATGATGATGATGATGATGATGATGATGATGATGATGATGATGATGATATTGGCGATCAAAATAGAGTATACCTGTACTCACCAATATGCACATACACCATCCTTCGAAGTTGTAGTGCAACGACATGTATACAGTGTAATGCATGACACCCCTGAGACACATGGAGCCTGAACTTTGACATAAGGTAAGGTGACCAATCAGATCATTTGGTCAAACAAACGACTGGTAGAAATGCACAACCAAATGTCCCTGAAAGGATTCGCGTGGGGTGTGCATTGAACATGCTATTTGAAACATGGATGGTAGTAACAGACCAATAGTGAGCCGGGCAAAGTGTTGATTATATCACATACGGAACACTTTTCAAACAATAGCACAGCTAGTGTTATACAGTACAGCATGACCTATAGGCAGTGTGTTGTAGAAACAGTTGTTGTTGACACCTTCCGCTAAATAGCAAAAACTAAGGTATTGTTCCGGCAGGACCTGTGCAGATGACCAGACGACGTAGAATAGTACAGACGTGTATTCCTAGAACTTTCCAAGTCATCTGTCATATCTAGCATGATATCACTGTCGGCCTAATGTAGGTTGATGTACAGGACTCAATTTACAACACTTAATCAGTCTCCATGCTAGGCATGAACCCTGAAGACAATAACGGAATTAAATTCCAAAAATGTATTGCCTTTTTACCTGCAGTAGGTTTCTTGAAGCGTACACACTCGTCATTATGACACTTATTCCTCTGAAAAATCAACTGTTGAGTGGGACTACTGCCCAACTCACTTATAAACTATCATTTTGGGTTCCACCACCTGCTCTTCCTACTGCCATATTGGTAAAGGGGAAATACACGAGCAAGCAGTCAAACTTGACTGTACATGTGACGACTTACCTAAGCGGCAAAGTACACCATGCAAAAAAAGGCAGGGGGAAAATGTCGTGCATCAATAAATATATCTTCAATTCCTACTACCCTTGTTACAAGCCATTTAAAACATGCCACAATGACCATTATGCCATTACAATTAACTCCGTCTTCGACCTCGTTGTTTACGTGGCATAATGGTCATGTGACATGTTATAACGATCACTTAATCTCATTTTGCGCTAAAAAACATAGGAGATCATTTCAACCATGTGTGACGTTCACACAATAAGAGGAGAAACCACCAAATCGTTTTGCTTGAAAGTTGTCGAAATAAAAGTTCTGGGGATGTTTGCGAGAGCCATGTCAGCCGGTTTGGACTGGAGTTTCATATCTTGGTGTTTATCATAATACAATGAATGGGGGTGTACAGTACAGTGTGTGCATGCAGTTGACCATGGTCTGCTTCAAGCATCTGTGGCCTGCAGCTGGATCAAAGCTTAGTTCGGGCATAAAAAGCATAGTAATTTTGGGGGCAAAAGCATGACAGTACGCCAGAATCATTGTGCTTGGTGGACGCGTAACTGTAAAGGTACCATAATTCTCATTTACACATCTGGGAGGTCTATATACATTGCCTAGAAATATTTTCTTTTGGATTCTATCTCTAGTTTTTTCTATAAATTGTCCTTCCCATATGTTAGAATATTTGTAGAGTGTCAATGTTATATAACTATACCCTTAGATATGTTGCTAGAGCACCTTGGGTTGAACATTTAAAACTTTGTGTGATCCGATTATAGCAAACTAGTTGCAGAAGTGATAAATCAATGTGATAAAAAAGCTGTTTCTAGCAGACATATTGCACTGAACATACACAGATTATCTTTTAAATTCTGGACAAAAATTTATTTTTTTCTGATCGGATGTAGCTTTTAAAGATGCACAGTTTAGTCTACGTATAGAAAATTGGTCCCTTTCTCTCTGTAAATTAGCAATGAAATCTTCTAGATCATAATCTGAGGACATCTGTATTAATTGTGACTCAGAACATAAAGAGTCTACATTCCCTTCCACTAAATTGTTAAGCTTTTTTTTTTTTATTTGCCCTTTATTTTGTTCTCCATATATATACAGACATTGACAATGACTTTAACTGTCTCCATAAATACATACAACTATTCACAGTTTATTCCAACGGAAAGAATGCCATGCAACCCCAGTGTTGCTGAGTAATTCTGGCTTGGACTGAGTAAGTAATACATGTCTTTCAATTCTAACATTATGTTTTATATAGGATAAAAAATTTGTAAACCGCATAGTTTCTTTCTTACATGCCTAAATATGAATGAAATACTAAGCTTGCAGAATGCAATTATTCAATGCATATGAATTCTTTAACTTATAGAAACCAAAAATGATGTCAAAAGAGGATAGTACAATGGTTGCACTAGTATGGATATCATTCCACCAATCCTGAAAACTTCTCCAAAATATTTTAATCTGATTGCACTCTGTGAATTTACGAACAATGGAATCTTTCACTGGGCAATAATCACAGTTTTCGGACTCCACTAAACCCATTTTTTTAGTCTAGATTTATGAGGTACAAATCGATGAAGTAAAGAAAATTGAAAAGCTTGTAACCTAGTCTCCAGAGTGCATGTATAGTTTGATTCAACTACACCAAATATTTCCAACCATCTTGTTTGGCACAGCAGAACATCCTTAAAATTAGAATCAATGAGGAACCAGTAGAACTGTTTACAAGAAAGATGTAAAATATTATGAGATGAACCATTTATATGTATGAGTGGGATCTCTTCAGAAATTTTTATGGTATCGATACGAATTTGTTGTTTCCAATGTCCTGGAATGGCAGATCGTAAAGAATAATACTCTAAAAAGTGTGTGACAATACCATATTTGTTCCTTAAGTCTTCTTCAGATAAGAAATCACCGCTGGTATCGACCATGTCTCTAATGAATTTTACCCCTTTCTGGTACCAATGTTGAAAAAATATAGGGTTGTTCTCAATTGTAATCAAATTATTGTGCCATAACATTTCGTTCATTATGTCTGCTGCTGAAGTTGGTATAAAATTTAATTAAGCATCTTTCCATGTATTGTTTAAATCATGGTAAAAGAGAGGAAGTCTAGCCAGGTTGAAAGCTAAGAAACATCTACAAAAGAACAGGTCTTGCACTTTCATATTTGGAATAAATTCTTGAAAAGTAGTTTTCCACTTTGAGTCCCTCGAATCAAATAACCGTTTGATCCAGTTAAAATCCATTGCACCAATTTGGGATTTAAAATGTAATAGTTTCAAGCCACAATTAAGAATACCTCTATACAAGACTCTGGCCTTTACTTTCGGTATTCCATCATTTCACACAAAATTACCAATGCAAGCCTGTACTTCCTTGATGAGTGACTCATCAACATGAATGAGTGAGCACATGAGGGCAGTTTTGAAATTGCCAGAGATTTTAACATTACATTTTTTCCAATTAAAGATAAATTTCTGACTCTCCAAACTTTCAAAATTTCTTTAAATGATGTCAATTTAGAAGTGGAATTTAATTTGAGCATGCTCTTTTCATCCTCGTGAAAGGTTATACCTAACGAAGTAAAGTGGTCCCTGCACCAAAGAACAGGTCAGTGGCCATGTGGAGAAAATTTGTTTGCACCTATCCATCTGGCAGTGGTTTTGTCATTATTGCATTTCAAACCAAAGCATTTTTCAAAATCTTTAAGGACATTCAAAAGTGCTTGGCAGATTCCAGGTCTGCCAAAAAACAAGTTGTGTCATCGGCCAGCTGAGAGATTTTAATCTCCTCGCCACCCAAAGTAATTCCCTAGATGTCTGGGTTACCTCTGATGAAAATGGCAAGCAGTTCCACAGCCACAATAAACAGAAAGGGAGAAACTGGACACCCTTGCCTTACTCCTCTTGATACACCAAGGAATTCAAAGGCATAGCCATTGTTTATGACGCAGCAAGAGGCGTCATTAAAGAAGATGGAAATCCACCTCTTGAAGTCCGGTCCAAAATTGAAAACCTCCAATACTTTATTAATGTAGGGCCACTCGATTGTATCAAATGCTTTTGAAAATCAATCAACATAAGCAGTCCCGGAATATTGTGCATCCCAGTTATTTTTAAAATGTCGTCAACCACTCTCATATTCTCACCAATGAATCTATTCTTTACATAACCACACTGGTCATTATGTATTAATTTGGGCAAAAAACTCTGCAATCTCTTTGCAACAGTTTTGGCAAGAATTTTATAGTCTGTATTTAATAATGTGATAGGGCGCCAATTTTTCAGCAATGTAGGTTGTTTATCCTTTTTAGGAATTAGGGATATAATACCTCTGCGTTGATGTGTGGATAGTTTACTTTATGAAAGGCGTGATTCAATGCATCGATTACCGGGTTCTTGATTTCTGTCCAAAAGTACTTATAAAATTCTGGGGAGAGCCCATCTGTACCTTGGCTTTTCCCAGTTTCATAGAGCCAAGAGCTAGTCTACGCTCTGCTTCTGTTACCATACCTTCGCTCTTAAGTTTTCCCTCTTCGTTTAATTATTGTATGCCCGCTTGATGAAAGAAAGGGCTGTCTTCCAGGTCTGTTGTACCTCTATGACTACTTGTATATAAGTTGGCGTAAAAAGATTTTTCCTCATGTAAGATTTGTTTTGGGTTGGTTGTTTATATGTTGTTTACAGTTTGAAGTTTTGTGATTTGTTTATTCTTATAATTCCTTTTTGCAAGGCCACAAAAATATTTAGTGTTTTTTTTTCACCAAGTTCTACCCAACGGGCTTTCGACCGAACCATGACACCTTCAGTTTGTTTATTATTTATATTATTCATAAGTGATTTAACTTCCTCGAACCTTTCCATTTCAATATTGGTTAATTTATTTATATTTTCCAACAAAGAATCAAATTTACTTTTTAAACAGTTTTCTTGCTTTCTTTCTTTTTTATGTTGTAATTTAGAATATTTCATAGTAAAACCCCGGATCTCACATTTTATTACATCCCAGAAAAGTTCTTTATCTCCTAGTTCAGCATATTAACATCTACAAGTTTGAATTAACTCTTTTGCTCTTTCTATAGATTGTTAAGCTCGTAAGGTAAGTGCATTTGATTCCATTCCTTCTAGGTTTGAGGGCATATCATAACTATCATTCTTATTCTTCTTGTCTCAATTAGTTACATAAAACGTCAGAAGGTCCCCGGGGTAGCTCCTTTGTAGACGTTGCATAAACCTGTTATCAAAGTTGAAACCAACAATGGCTGTTGAGAAACTATTTGGGTTTGGTACAAGTAGTAAGTCTAAAACATGAAGTATAAGAAAGAAAAAAAAACAAAGTCACAATGAACAGTACAATATAGTTGACGGAAGAACTATCAGCTAACGTTGTCTTGTACATCATCTGATATGGTCATCGAGACAAAGCTGTCAAAAGGAACTTATCACCTTGTACCTCTCTATTCTTCTTCCAAGAATGATAAGTAGAGGCTTATGAGCGTCTTTTCGGCACTGATTAAGGCAATACTGTGGGCAAAAAGGTTGATAAAATGGGATTAAGGGTTCATCAATCTTTTAGCACCAACACCTCCCCCCACCCCCACCCACAGATTGCATATTTAGTCCAGTACCTCTATCAAACAAAGGAACTATTTTGCGCCGGAATACAATGCTTATATTTGCGGTTAAAAGGGATGGTCCTCAGCTACAGTATCCAAGCAGACAGGATGAATGGTTCAGTGGACCGAGGAAAAGAGATGCTCCTTATTTTACCATAATATACATACAATAAACTGATGATCAATGCCCATTTTTGTTTCTTAAACTTGTTGGGATCCAAACCCGGTATGTTTTAACCGGGTCATTCATCGATACCATAGGAATAGCAGTCCCATTTTTCTCTCAATGTATACAAATCCGTTAGCAGCCCATGTTGTTTTTGATGATATTGCTATGCTTAGCTTTTCTCGCGAGGAAGAGATTTGAGCTTAGCCCAATCTTGATTTGTGTAGACATTTAACCGCCCTTTTTGTGGCAACTTCGAGCGTTGAAAATAAAATTATCCCACTGGGACGTCAAACAAACATATATATGATTGTTTTTGTTCGGCTGCTTACTACCAATCCTAATCACCGTCAATGTACTAGAGAAAACCACATCTAATTTGGCGGATGTGTCCAAAACAACCTGATATGGTTGCTTGCTTTTCTTTTCTTCTAACCCGCTTATCAGCAAAATTAATGTGCCTGCTGGCAGGGAACCGTTCAAATTAAATTTCTGATTTAGCTCGTTCTTATTCAATGAAACTTAGTAGTTCCTCGTATTTATCAACCATGGACTCCACGTTGCTCATATGAACTTTACTGGTTCTGGTTTGTCTGATAGATACGTTTTCATAGTATTCTCAATAGCCGGCTTTAAGGCATCTTTTAAAGTAGTTACAATGTTTGGACTACAAATATCTTCTTGTACTGCAAAGCCGATCTGTTTAGCTACCTCATTGTCAGTGTTTTCCTCATCGATACCTGTTCCACTTTCTATATACCTCTCTCGTTTCTTTTAGTGTTTTTGTCCTCAAATCTTTCACTAGGTCCAGGCATCTTAGTGCTTTCTTAAAAGCTGAACTTGTCCACAAAACCTAATAGCTCAGTACTAGGCCCGGAAGAACTCACAGCAATATCCACAACTGAATAAAATGAATCATTTTTGACAATTGATCGAGCTACTGCTTAAACTCAGATCGTTAAACATGTAACGGAGCGCACGTGCTATTGTTTATAAACAACTCACATACCGACGTGGGAGTGCTAGTGATGTATGAAGAGAAAATTATATCAAATACAATCAGAATCATCCTAAAACTACCAATGCATAAACTTCTACCCATGCGTTTGATGATTCAATTTACTTTTCCAACACTTTGCCTCCGATATTACATAATTTACAGATAAAAGACACAGCAGATATTTTAAGCTGCCATTGTCGGCGGATGAATACCCAGCTAAAGCATATGGCATGACATGCATGGAAATGGTAGGCTGTTGTAATACACTTGATGACTTATCAGGTAGCATCATTACGGAATTATAAGAACTAAACTGCTTTGAACACCCTTCCATTAAGTGTGATGAGATATTTTTGAGAAAATAAAACGTTTCTTTTCAGATGAAATAGTTGACCACTAATTTTGACTGGTGATAATACAAGGAAATGACACTCGACATGATACTCCTGGTAAATGGATTGTCACAGACGATGCATGGCAGCCGGTGTAAGCTTTTCCCTTGTGTTTCTAGAGATGATCTACAATTGTACCATATTTCATTGCAGTGCCCATGCCATTGGTAGGCATTTAAATACTTGATGAATGAAAAATTGATATGGCTTCTAGATATATGGCAAGGGGATAGTGACTAGCTTAACTAGGGAGTGTTAGAGCTGAAAATGTCTTAGCGCTAAAATGTACTAGTACTGCACAAACTCAAAGCCTATTGGAACTCCTTGGTAATGGCACCAATACTACACAAGTCCAAATTGTCTTAGAACCCACTGGTAGCAGCACTAATTCTGGGTAAGCCTAAATCTTGGAACGCACTAGAAGCGGTACTAATGCTGCACAAACCCACAGCTTCATGAAACCCACTGGCAGTGACACTAACACTGTGCAAGCACAAAGCCAACTAGCACAAAGCCAACTAGCACGAGCCACTGGCAATGCTGCCAATATTTGAGAAAACCGGAACCAGTTGGCACCTACTGGTAGTTGCATTAATACAGTGTGTGCTCAAAATCATTTGGTACCTATTGGTATTGGCACAGATACTGCACCACCTGAGCCTACTAGATCAAGTTACATGGGCCTACATGGCCCTAATAATAACTTTGACAACACAAACGAGTCCACAGAGTGTGAAAGTAGAGGCAATGAGTATGTTTCAACCCAGAACGAGGATGAGACACATGGTTCAGATGGAGAAGTCAGTGAAGATGCTAGTCAGATACAAAATCTTGCTTTGAAAACCTTGGAAAAATAATGTCGCCTTTACAAATAACATTTGAGAAAACAATCTTTGACCTATACAACTTGCTATTTTCTGAGATGGAACAAATCCTTGATACACAGCCCTTGGTGCGCACCGTGTGTTTGTGATACGTCCCAATACCTATAATCTGAGGACAACGAAAAGTGGGTCAGCTAAAGTGCATTGCGTTACGGTGAGAGACAAAACTACTGAACCTTTCATGTATAAATACATGATCAACTTTGCAGAATTAGCTTTTGAATGTACATGGGGTACATTTTGATACCTTGTAATTGCACTCTGATAGAATGAAATGAATTGAAGCCTTAATTGACAACACATACATATCTTCAACATTTGATTCTTGTTCCCCATCTTAATCTATAGGAAGGTTCATGAAAAATTATCACATACCATGGACAGTAGGCCATACACACGATAGTCAGCATCACCTGTGGCCAAATTCAGTACTCTCTCAAAACAGTGCTATCATCAGCAACAAAAGTTAGAAGTAAAGCGCCGCTGCATATGTATTTCATACAACTTTTCATCATTTTGCCAATATCCCAATTCATGATAAAACAGTAATAGAAAGACGTAATTCTTATTATAAAACAAACACAAGCGCAAACAAAAAAGTATTAATTAGCGTAGATACACTACAGGTTTAACCAAATTATGCCCTAACCTAAATGAAATTTGCGCAACTGTAGCAGAAGACAAAATAGCTGATACATTTTCGTCAATGTCATTATAACTATACTCACATGCAAAATAGCGTTGAAACTAATATAGGTTTCCATACAAACAAAAATAAAATTTGAAAATTAACGCTAAATTGACTAAATATTGTCAGTTATTTACAATTTATTTAGGAAGTGTTAACTAAGCCGTACGCGAGGAAGAAAGTGCAAAAAATGTACTTCACAGATATTACATACATGATAGATTGTAATACATAATATTGATATATTTTCAGAGAGTTCCTCGAGCAGAATTTCCCCTTATCTTTTCTATAAAGATAAATGATCAAATCAATCTGTTTATATGAATTAGTATTTTGTTCCAAGTAAGAGAACCATATCATTGTAAAGATTAGCGACCGATGTTTCTGTTCACCATCAGAACAAAGACATGTAAAGAACACGTATTGCTGGTATTATGATGAGCTGTGTGAGAAAAAAAATGTTGCTTGGGGTTATATATATATATATATATATATATATATATATATATATCGGGAGCTAGACCATATATTGGCTTGATTGAATTAGGCTATGTGGATAATACAACGTAAAGCTGAGGCTTGCCAACCAAGTGCCTTTAACAGATCGACACCTGTGACGCTAATAAACTTCTTAGGAATATGACAGAAAATTGAGAGCGGTCTGTTAATAGATATGTCACTGACCAGAACTGTTATGCGCAGGAGTTACACATGTCATTTTCCAAGTGGCTGTAAAAGTGGATTTACACAAAGTCAAGTTAAATGAATGGGTGAGCGATGCTACAACATTCTGCGATATTAATTTTAACAGCTTGGTGTCCACACCAAAAGTAACTTAAAGAACGAGTCGTCGACAAGCTTTTAGATACCTATTAAAAGAGCCAAATTGTATGTCGACAAAATTATGTTCGTGAAAAACTTTGTTGACCTGCCCATAATATGTCCTGATGTGAAGCATGTCGAGTTGATGCGTAGTAACGAATATTTTTTAACTCATTTTGTGAAACAATAGCTGAAAACTCTAACAGTACAGCATATTTTTTGTTTCTTGCCCACAAGGAGATTTCATAATCACGTGGTTTATTAGGTCTTCGGTGACATTTAAAATATGATAATGCTTCACATTACGTAGCTCTGAGGAGGTCTCCCTGTTACATATATTGTATTCAAAGTACAGTGTTATTACACCAAGGCTGACAGCTTACTTATGCTGGTATCCATGTCTAAACATCACGTAATTATATCAACAAATACCTTTCGATTATATCTGTGCTTCAGGTTGAAATTAGAAATAAGAGCATGTAAATCAAAAATGCGTGTAACAATTCATTCTTCCAGGCAACCCACCTTTCGTCAGCCTACCTTTCGTCAGCCTTCACAATATACAAAAAGTTGCACAACAATTCATAATTGTATAAATGAGTTGAAAAGATAGCTTCACTAAAAAAATATAGTCTTTGAATCGAACCACATTGTGGCTTTTGCCTGCCACGTATCTAAAGTCGAACACTGAAAACATGCTTCATGGCAGTTTATTTACCCCCTGACTTTACATTGGGTTAGGGCATACTCGTTAGAGCTACTTCAAGTGTAGGCGCTGTACTTTTAACGCCAAAACAACACAGGAAAGAACTTTATTTCACAGAAAGCACATTGACCATTCACGGATACGAAAGTAAATATTCTGAATATCACAGAACTAATTATGCCTGTCAGAAGTTTTACAATTGGGATCCCAAAACAAGTCAGGGAGGCCGCCATTTTGAAAAAAATATCAATTACATGGTGCCTCCATAATACCATATTCGGATTTTAGATTAAAGAGTTTATATTTAAAATTAGCTTATTTGTTGATTTTTTTTAAATGCATGTCAATAATGCTACTTCAAGAGACCACAGTAAAGTATTTTTTTTCAAAATATCAAAGCCAACCATGAGAGTCTGCTACATCCGTATTGGTTCCTGAAATTGATTTGTCTTTTTTTTTTTTTTTTTTTTTTTTTTTTTTTTTTTTTTTTTTTGGTTATCCTATTAGGTTGGTGCTTGACGCGTATTTTTTCACTCCATTGGGACTGCGAAACGTTTGTTTTGATCCAGCAAAATCTATCACAAGTTCATCCTTTATGAGTGCTACTCCAAAATGTATTTGCAGAACATGGCCATGGCTGTGTAAATGAATCCCTGACATAACGGTGACATCTTTTCATCTTGTGCGATTTCAACATTACATGTCGACCAAGTTGTGTTTCGTCTTCTACCATGCATAGTCATGGGACATGAAAATTATATCCCACATTTGTGTGATAAATCTTTTAGATTCGAAACTAAATGGCACAAATGATAATAAATTACTGTAGCATCTTTTGACAAACAATGTTTAGTTTTGTTTAACTCCATTTTTAAAATGCATGGATTCGTCCCTGTAAATGAAAGATCTTAGCATTTGACCATGTCTGAACTTTAAAGATTTCACACTTACCGTTAAATGTTAACGTGTGGGAACAGAGCCAACAACAGATGGCATCGATTTCAATTTAACACAAGAAGGCACCAGCCCAACTCTGTCTTTTTAAAACGTGACATTTGACACTTCACGCTGCAGTTTAACAGTTACCGTTATTTTTAATACTTATTGGTTGTACAAATGTTCCATACATGTAGCAGCTCCATGGATACAAAACAATAGTATAAAATGGAACTTGACACAGTAGAATAATAGATGTATATTAAAACTCGATACAAATACTGCCCCCGAAAAATCCCAAGCACCTGCTGTGCGCCAGAGAAGTAGCTTGACAAGAGTTGCATAGATTTAACTTTCTCTAGTACGGGAACAGACAAATAGGATAGGTAAACAGATGGACCTTTCCAGGATAAAGCGATCAAAAAACAATAAAAACAATTATCACCTGTTTGTAGGAGTAAAAAATAAATGGCCCTATCTCACAAAGAAAAATATTATTTCAATCTGTGGGAATAAAATATGTCCATATAAAAAACCTCTGGCTCCACCGCGTCCGAATATAACTTGACTGTAAGTGGTGTTAACTGGTATTACACGCTACGTAGTATGTAGTTGAGAACATGGATATGGCAAGACCAGATGTTTTATTAAAAGACAAGACCACGCAACATGCTGTGTTTTCTGACACGGAATGATCATAGATTTAAACATTTGATATTATAAACATTGTTAAAACATTATAGTGCCTCAATTAAGGACAATTCTCTAGTCCCTTTTTCTGTATTCACAGGCTTGTAAAAATGTGTGGGCACTGTACCAGTGATGCTGAAAACATATTTGACTTGCGATTATCTGTATCAAAATTGTATACTCTACGTAGAAATAGTTTGAGTTCATTTTCGTGAAAATAGTGCAACTCAAAATCGGTCTATTGCTTGTGGGCAGCATCTTGGAAGGCACAGCCTTACTTGTCCAAAATGTTGTCCATGACAACCTTAGTTATATTTCTGGAAAGTGTATAAAAAAGGCGAATGATAAATGAAACATGCATACAACTGGGTTTCTATGACAACAACAGAGGATTATATATAGCGCGAGCACTGCGATATACTTATGGTATGATGGCATAGCATAAATAGACCTAATTTCTCGTATACGCAGATGTGCATGAGTGTGAGTGTGTGTGGGTGTGTGGTTGTATATCTGTGTGCGTATGTTTGTGCGGTTGGGTGTGACGTCTACGTATATTGTTGTATATACGCATTACGTGTGTATTCCAATACTTACGAGCTCCCTTCGTAAACCCTCTCCATGTATATTCCAAGAAAATTAGAAGGGGATATAGTTAATTATTTGAAGAGAAAATATTTATACGAGCATGTACAAATCCCTATTCTGACCACGCATGGGAATTATGAAATTGTAAAAAATTGCTTTAAGATTAGTCAAGTCTATGGGTATCTGTACCACTTCCGCTGTAAATTAATGGCCAGAAGCTAGTGTTTAAAATCTGTTTAAAAAGAAGCCAAATCTCATAAAGCCTCCTTAGATCACTTGCACATTACCAATTAAACAAGCTTGGTAGAGACCCGCCCAAGTTACTAGTACCTTCCTGGCAAGTTTGAAGGGGATGCGGTCAACTAATTCGGAGAAAACCACGCATGCATTTATGATTGATACTACCCTTATACCAACTATAATAAAATGTACTTTTCTTGATTATTATCAAATGTTTAAAATGCCGAATAAATTTGACTGAAATCGAGTCAAGGTAGAGTCACATAAAAAAAATAGAAGGTTACAAAAATGACAAAATTAAAAAACAGAGCAGCATCGCCTATTGATAGACGTAAGGCCCATCGGTACCCAAAAGGTGTGTTTGTATAATTTCATACTAAAATTCAGACTTAAAAACCTTTTATTCGATCAGAGCTCACATCGAAAGAAAATGAATTAGACAAAAAAAAAAGAAATGACTGGAAGATCCTGTATGAACAGAGAGATAACATCTAATTGGATATTATATAACTCTCTAAACAACACTAAAGATGAGGAGGATTGCATTTGGAGGTGGACGAAAAATTGCAATGTGTCGAATAGAAAAACTAAGTGTTGTTCAAAGTATCACCTTTTTCATATCCAATACAGTTCCTATTAATGGTAACTTTAGTTCTTTCTTTTAAATAATTGATTTAGTTTTCGCCTGTTGTGGTTTGTGTTACATGCAATTTTCTACAGTAGTAGATTTTATGAGATTTACCCCCCCCCCCCCCAAAAAAAAATAAATAAATAAAAAGCGCAAAAACTAACAAAAGTAAATTATCAACGGAATATGACACGATGAGGCTACTGTGCAGAAACCAACCTGACATATATTCCAAACAAGTTTGAAGAGAATCCATCGTACGGTTTTTGAAAAAAAAAGTGGACGGCCTGATCGTAACGGGACGAACAATGGACGGCCATACATCTTATTAGCCCAACTGACTGACGAGTCGCTGAACTAAAGGCAACATCAGTCGTAATTCTTTGTCTCATCACTTTCAAAGCTAGCTTTTCAATTTTCAAGCCAGGTGGAGAAAAGGTTTCAGTCTCTTTTTTTGTGTGTGTAAAAGGGGAAAGAACATGCATTTTTAACATGTTTCAACAAATGTCCAAGTTACCCAAGGCCGAACAAAAATAAATGTGTGGTTCCGATAACCTGACAGACCCTACTAAAAAAGGACCAACCCTAAAATTAATGGAAAAAAGTACCTTTGAGCCGCCCTTCCCTAATAAATACTGGTCGACCGAGGCCAGTCCTGCGAACTCAGTCAGACACCCAAGTGGCCCAAAAATGTCCGTAATTTTTTCAGTAGCCCAAATGTGACCTACATGGCCCAAAGGGAAGAAGGCATGCTGGGAGCGGGGGGGGGGGGGGGGGTTGGGGGCATAACCCCCCCACCTTAATTTTGAATTTGAGCATGCAAATTTTTTTAAATGATGACTTACAATCTAAACTTTAATCTGCCCGCTCGGTTGTGTCTGAAGCAATTATCATCGCTAGTAGTGCATTCAAATACAACACGAAAGCATATTCATAATGCACCGTTGCACGCACATTGAGCGCTCATTTAAACATGGCACAATGCATTATGGGAAAGAAAAATCATAGCAAATCATGGCCACGTGTTTTCAGCACGGTTCCAGGTGTCCGTTCTCCTAATTACCAGCACAAACGGTCGTTAAAGTACTTTTAAAACATGACTTGCCATCTTAACTTTAATCTGCACGCTCGGTTGTGTCTGAAGCAGTTATCATCGTTAGTTACGAATCCCAATGCTACATGGCACGCTCGAGCGCCATTTTGAACATAGCGCAATTAATGCATTGATTTCGGTACAGTCTCACAAAAGTACACTTGATTTGGATATCAAAGTGAATCTCGGCCACAGCATATATATTATTGTTATTGATGCTCTGAACTTATTGCAAAATATATATTTTTGGTTTGATATATTTTAACACTCTTCCCAACCCCACTCGGCAATATCGTTCTAATGCTCATTCACAAACCATTGGCATTGGGTGCGGATCTCACTATTTTTTGAATGGCAGCCATGTTGATTGGATATTTTGAAGAGGTAACCTCCAGAATATATGTGTGATTAGTGTTAAGGGAAGGTTAATTTGTCGAAAGAATGTAATGTACAATATATAGTGGGAGTTTTCCAGAGTGAGTATTACCTGAAAATGTAAATACAACGACAAACAGTGACCAGCTTTAGGTCCCAGATATAGTAACTTGTATCAAACGAAGAAGTCGCCCTGAGGCAATAAAATAAGGGTCAGCACTTGGCTGAGTGCCAGGCGCCCCACTGCGTCAAAGACAAAGTTCAATGGGGAAGGTTGCCCCAATAGTGGATACAGGTCCAAAAGTACTGGCGAGTTTTTATATAAGTGGTAACTAGTACTGATAGCACTAGGATAATTAGTACCTTATTGTGCGTGTGGAAGTAAAACATTTCCAAGAAGGTAAAAAAAATAACATGAATTAGCCCATCGCTAAGACACGTCAGTCAAGTCCATGCTCATGTTATATTTTGCAACCCATAATTGATTCCATAAGGAAAACAAGGCTTACCCTAAAATACTGATCGGCAACATAAGGCAACGCTAATAAGCTTGGAAAATCATACTACAGATGTTATTTAGTTTCCCTTTGTAAAATTCTGCATTTTGAATTCTTATATGGCCGTGCAATCTACAACGACTGCTGTACATGTTGCTATGTGGGTGTCAGGCGGTAAATGTGGTCCATTTTGTCATTTAGTGTTTCCCCGTAAACCTTCAGCCACAATATTTTTACAGGAAAAATCAATGCCAAACATGATGCAGAGAATATGCATGCACTTTCCTGTTGAGTCTGACAGTCTGGTCATTTTTTCTGTTTCAACGCGGCCATATAAAAGTAGACCGGCGATCTATGCAAAACGGCAATCATTGGTTCAAAGACATAATTTACAGGAACATAAACCATTTCCTTTTCAAAAGTAGTTTTTTTGTATTATTTCCTTCGGTATGAGTAATATCATTTCTCACACATAGGCTCTGTCTCATGGAAAACACCACAAATATAGCTTATTTATTTCATTCTAGAACATCAGCCATTAGGCAGAAAAAATTACAAAAATGACAAAGGAAAAATGCACATGCTGCCTTGAGACCCTTGCAGTTCTATGGAAACATAATATGTTTTAAGCCCTCTCTTGAAATAAGTATGACAGTATTTCCATTTATACTACCCCCGTGGAGACCATTTGGATAATAATTCCGCAAATTTACAGTTGCGTTTTTGTTCATCCTTATGAAATAATATCCCCAATTAAGACCACGTTTGTCAGTCCCTCAGGTGATCTTATACGGAGATCCCATTGAATTTCGTTTAGATTTATCGAATGCAGTTGTTAATTTCGCTGCTGAGTCCAATATGGCACACCAAAACATCAGGAACAAGCAATAATCTTCGATCTGCTTCAGTTACAACACGATAATTCTATATTGCAAAATAAAGGAATTGGTTGCTTCTGACATTGCAAAACTGTGCCTGCGATACACAGTTTATGAACATTCGATATAAATAAATGACCATCCCACCAATTCTCGCTAGTGCATATCACAAGCAGAGATGGTAAATAAGTTCCCTCCGATATTTGTTTTCGGGTCTTTTGTGAACTCATCGCATTGCAATGCTCCTGAGCTCGGCATAAACTCGGGTTACAAAGGGAAGTGCATAAAGCGTTTTTAACTTACACTGACATTAAAAAATTGAAGCAGGCAACTGAGTCCTTGATGGTGGACTGATGATGGACAGTTAAGACAGGACAGCAGACTACACCAGAGTGTATTGATGTTATTGAGCACAACGACCATATTTATTTATAATTGAATAATATATGCTTAAAGATAAATGTGGCCTCAACCGTTGCGGAGCCAAAACATTATCAGCTGCATGAGTTTGAAAATGCTCTTCGCCAACTTGCGTGTATACGCTTTTATGGAGCGCGTCAAAAAGTGGTCATTACACTTGCCACCGTGACAGCGCAGAACGCAGAGCAGTTTGTGATTTCGGAGAAAAAAGGCTCAGTCTAACAGCGAAAAAGAGGAATGGTTTGCACCATCAGGAGGGATTCCCCTACAAGGCAACCTTGTTGTAAAACCACTGACCAGAGACTCACCGAAGAAACAGTCGATCAAATGTCTAACAAAGAGACTACCGCAAAGTAAAACCTTTACATGTGCATGGCATTATTAAATCACAACAGGTGTTCCCCTTCCGTCAATGGATGAGAAAATTTGTTTTCCCTGGAAACGCCGCCTGTCATTAATTAAAAATCCGTGTCAGGTTCTCCATGTTTACCGCCGTGATCAGATCGAATGTCAGCGGCTTCATAATTATAAGTCAATTACTTAATAGTCTATTTATTTCAAATGGCATTGAACGCAGAAAATATGACGGGTCTTTTTTCATCATGCCTAAATTCAAACATAACAGGTTGCTTGATTTGCTGGTGTCTTTAACACGTACAGTATAATATTCAATTTAGATCAACTTCATAAAGAGACCATTTGTAAACTAAGACGGTTAATATGTGTTTTGTTTTTCCTTATTAAATATCCCCTGTTAAGATCTCTCCTATTAAGACCTCATTTTTCAGTCCCCTATGTGATCTTACTAGGGAGATTCCACTATATTTTTTAAGTTCATTAAAAAGTTGCAGAAACTTGGTGCACAAATGGAATTAAACTGATAATTATTTTCTACAAAGTTTAGATATGCAGGTTTCCTGGGTTTTTTGTAAGCTGTGCTTGAAAGCAAAAATTGTTCATTCAGCTGCCTCTATTACAGGCGCCATATGTTTGTAATATCAGGCCCTGCAAAATCCCAATCAATCAATCCAAAGGCTTAAATCCTTGTAAAGCGGGGCACTCGAGAAATAACAAGCGGAACAGTCTTTGTCGTTATGGTGATGATGATCAGTTTCACACTTTCGGTTTCTGTCGTTATGAAAGCAAATCACGCTATTTAACATCCTGAATATGTGAGAATAGATGGCATCGTTTTCCAATGCAGCATTGAGCTGCCCCAAATAACAACGGCCTCAAGTTACATGCATGGCATTCAGTAAGTTTCGTAATTGATATCTCCGCCCATGTACCTTTTCTTCGGTATATTTATTGTGGTTTATGTATATGCTTGGTGCAATTTATGTGATGTATTTTAGAAGTATGAATTGGTATTCATGAAAGCTTGAATTCAGTTGTGTATGGACGATTTTGTTGTTGTGGATCTTTCTTGCTTTTTTTCTTTCTTTCTTGTTTATTTTACACATTCTTAAGTGTGTTTATGGTGTACATTCTAATATCATAATATTGATTTATAAAAAGTTTGCTTATTAACACACATATGTCTTAACAATAGGATATGCCATTTTGTTTCATAATTGCTGAATGCAACATTTTTTTTTATCTTAAATTTCGTAGATATATTCTTTTGTAATGTAGATACCAATATTACATTTATGATGTAAATTACTTTCAAGTCGAAATTAGATACTACTTAATACAATATCATAGCTGCTGTAAATTAGCAGACAAGAATAAAATACATTTGACACAGTTACCGTCTTTTTAACCAACATTGGAGCAGGTCATAGGTATAAGCAAACCGTGGCAACGCTTTCGAATGTTACGCCATTTTTCTGGAGATTTTATGCTTAAACCAAACAGCATTAATTTTGTAGCCTACATGCAATTTCATGAAGGCGTGTATAGATTTTGCGCGTCCAAAACATATTTTTATGAGCAATGTTTGCTATTAATACTGTCTATATGATAACAAATCCCATGCTGTCAACAAGGACACTGCGCCTGTTTTGTTCATAAGGCCACAGTACAGCATACGTCCTATATGTAAACTCAGAACCCGTCGGCATATATACATATTGCATGCAAGAATGAATTAAGTGGGTCATTTTGTGCAAAACGATGTTTTATTGCAAAAGCAGTCTTTACCTGGGTGAATTTGGTCGTGAAATATTAATTTTCGTAATATGTGCATTGTTAATGACTGCCACAATTATTGCCCTTGCTGGTAAGTTCGTTTTATTTCCATGGTAACATTATCTGCGGTTAGTTTTTTCCTGTATGTTGTTTTCACGTGCATTTTTTGCAGCACAGAGCAAAACCTTTACATCTCTGGTGTATGACAAAGCATGTACAAATTTAACGTGAAAAATTGTTAAAACCTTTTATTGCTTATAGGTAAGTTGACAATCCATCAATAGTTTAACAGCAATAAAGTACTGGCCAATTTTAATTTTGCTAGTGAAGCCTTTTTAAAACCTGACATTTTTGGAATCATGTTTGGAATCATGCACAGCTCTCTCTCTCTCTCTCTCTCTCTCTCTCTCTCTCTCTCTCTCTCTCTCTCTCTCTCTCTCTCTCTCTCTCTCTCTCTCTCTCTCTCTCTCTCTCTCTCTCTCTCTCTCTCTCTCTCTCTCTCTCTCTCTCTCTCTCTCTCTCTCTCTCTCTCTCTCTCTCTCCCTATATATATATATATATATATATATATATATATATATATATATATATATATATATTATAAGTAAGGCACTCAAAGAATATATATCAACTGCCCGGGTTCAATAAAATTAAGCTACTAACAGAAGAAAGCTCATTGAAGCTACCGATATTCTAAGGAAGCAGTGAGTCGCTGGCACATGTTTTTATACTTTGTAACAATGTAATACAAAAATTTAGACTTTAAACATTTAGTCAGAACTTGTCATTTCCAGAGGTAAGAATGTCTTTTGGCAGCCCGAAACCTGAGACTTCAAAATATCATGCCATGTAACATGACTGAATATGATGTTATGACACAAAAACCCATGAGAGAGCTTGTTTTTGCTACATGCAGTCACGCCTGATAAAAGCTTTAACATGTACAAAAATGCAAGGTATTCAATGTTCTCCTGAGTTACGACCACTAAACGGTCATGGAGTATACAATATAAGTGCATAAATAGTATCTAAGTCTTTGGTACGACGGAAACCCGTGGAGGTATTGTCGGGGGATGTGAAATATTGGCTGCTGGTAGCCTCTCCTATTTAGTTTCGGTTTTCATGACCGTGCTACCCTGCGTGTTTCAAGTTTCACACGGAAATTGAGTCAGATTGTGTTATCCCTTTTGGTACCCTACTTAACACATCATGGCTGTTATCTGCCAAATTACTTAAAAAGACTTTACAGCGGGAGACACCTACATGTGTAGGTGTCTACTCACCAGCCTCACACTGCTGTACTTGTGGTTAACAACTATCAAATGAATCTGTGATTTCTGGCCATATACGGCCCTTCCCGGCACATATTGCTTCATGCAGGACATCCCAATTTTATTCATTTTGGTACATACAATCTACCACGAAAACTGCCTTTAAAACTAGATGTCAAAAAACACCAATGAAATTATATATGCCGTGTTATGCCAGAAAAACAAAAGGAAATAAAGCTCCCTTACGATAGCGATGAAAGGGAACTAGACTGATTGCAATGCAAGCAAGCTAGTGATAAGGGGAAATACATCCCTGTAATGCTGCCAATTCATTTCCATTTATTTTTCCCAGCCCCAGAAGGAAACATTTGTGTTTAATGGAGTTCATTGGCATGGTCCGTATTTTTTTATTCAACACACTTAATTTGGGTTTTAACTCTTTTCATGCACATTTTGCAATTTCTTGTTGCAACAAACACCTATTAATTCAGTCAGTAAAAGGGAACGGGATGAACAGCTCAACAGCTGACCAAAAAAGTAAGCAAGTTGAGAAGCTGTCGATTGTCAAACAACGCTCACCGTCAACAGGTTAAACAATGCAATAACCCTGCACTGGCTAACAAATGGCAATAAGTAATGTCAATTTTGAAATTGCTGATTGCTGCCTGGAGTGGTTATGAATGAGAAAATTTAAACAGCACATGCACAATAGTCCATTTACTCCAGAGTGTAACTTTTTCCGCCCTGCGCGATGCTGCACAAAGTCAAACAGGATTATTTCTCAGGACTCTATGATCAGCAGAAACCTCAACGGGGACAAAGCTATACTGCATGAAGCGGCATTGTGCTGTATCAACAGAACATGGGGACAGGTCGGTAAAACCGTCTTATCATGTGCGTCAAGCCACAATGAGGCAAAGCTATCCGGCAGATCAATGTAGACAGGAAAACTACTTCAGATACCATACTCAGCCTACAACAACAGTGACTTTTTGTAGCTTGCAGGCGTCTGTCTTAATGTTAGCTGGAATCAACCATGGAAGCAAAGCAACGTACAATCGCATGAAAATGCAATATCTTGCTCAGCTTCAGCTCACAGTGCATATAAGCAGTGGACACTGCCAGCTGAGCCACGGAAGACCTAACGAAGGACAACTCCTCTAATTTGGGCCATATAGGATGTGATAATTTATTATCCGTGGCTGAGGGAGAAATATTATCTTAGAACAGACAAGCCACGGGAGATTGTCCAGGCTGGATTGGATGAAACTTAACACTGCTCAAATGTGACGGGGGGGGGGGGGGGGGAGTAATTCTCCACAGCTGGTAATAAGCAGCAGGCAAGCAATATATTGGCCCTTGCTAAAAATCAATGTTTACAAATATTTCTGAGCTGGAATTTCCCTGTTGATTCCCTGCTATGGGGGGGGGGGACCCTTGAAAAACAAGCAAAAGAAAACTATCTTGTGATCGTCTCAGCGTGAGGCAACCTAGCTAATTATGGCTTGGCACATCTCTGCAATATAGCAGCACCTGTACCAGTACCCCCGGCTTCTCTTACCTCCATGGACCAACAGGTTGGTCCATAACAGGTGAAAGACAATGAAACTTACAAATAAGTATCTTTCACGTGAAAGATAGCATTAAAAATCTGCATGTGGATATAACTTTGTTTACCTCGTGTTGAAGTGGGGTCGATCGCAAAGATTCCAAGTGCCTCAACCCCAAGAATGGAGAAGATTGCTTCAACCCTTTGTCTTTTTGAGAAAATATAAGCGACACCAGCCAATAGAGAATAATTTTTGAACTACCAGATAGCTAGCTAGGGGTTATGGTCATACAGTAGTACATATCCCACCATAGCACTGTGCCTTCAACCCGATAGAATTCATTTTGGCAGATATGAAAAAAAACTATTTTGCCACACATAAGACAACATAGAAGGTAAAAAGTGTAAAAAAAATCATTGTGCGCAAGCTGTTGCATAATTCACAATTTGAAACAATGGTCATAAGTGATCTGGAGTAGTTATCCCACAAAACATTGAATAGGAAATTTGATTGGGAATTTTGGAAGGAAGCAGCCATATTGGCAATTTGAATTCGCCAAACCTCTAGATGAAATTTCAAATGCACTGTATTACTTTGTCTGAACTTTGCGATCTAAAAAATATATATATGGTCAGGTCTCGATAGGGTAGACCTAAATCGGATATTTGTATTACAGTATTATACATTCAGTATAGTTGTTTGTATCATACATATTGAGGCGGCTTTGTACACAATATGACAGGTAATGGATTGTATGTTGTATATGCAATACAGAAATGTCCACACACAGGTGTATATATATATATATATATACATATATATATATATATATATATATATATATATATACATATATATATATATATATATATATATATATATATATATATATATATATATATATATATATATATGGGGCCCAAGAAGATGAAATGTTACCCAGATAGTTCCATAAGAGATACAAATGATACTGTTGTATTTCAGGAATAATCCCAAGTGACCCAGAGGTGACCGTTAGACAATGATCAAAAGCTATTCTTTGTGGCTCTTTACACTGATCCAACAGTAATCGTTAAATCTGATTTTAAGAGACCCTACAAAAAGTCATGATCTGATCATTCCTTGGAGCTACTTTTCGGTAAGAGGATGAACTGTAAGAGCACGTTGAGGAAGCATCTGTGAGTCATATTCCACAAGGCTTGGATGTAACCGTTAACCCCGCCAATAAGTAAATTTCTATCCTCCTTCCACATACACCACGCTCCAACACACAGTAGGTGTACATACAGCCATTAATGTCCTGTTTCAGCCAGTGAGCATGTGGTACCTCCAAACTAGCCAAGATATTCGGTGACTTGTTCATCCATGTACTTCTTGCTGGGCTGAGTGCATTTGAAGCCCTACCCCTGTGAGCTCAACTCTTGTTGGGTAGACTATGCAAAACTGATAAGCATACATTTTACTCTCCATTACCAGTATTTCTATGAAATAACAGAACTGGTGCACAATTAATCATAGCTAAAAGTTAATTAATCAAATGGACTTAAACAAAGTTCACCTCGAACTGACGACCGATTAATTGTGGGGTCAACAGCACTCTTATGAAGTCTTGACAAAATAGTCACCCTAAGGATCTGCATGTCCAAAACACGATGCCTGGGTGAACAACCCATCCTCAGGTAATCTTTAACATTAAACCCAAATTGCATCCCATCCTTTTCAAAGGATACCCAGAAGTGTTTGTCTGCAGTTTCAAATTAATTGGCCAGATGGTTCTCTGATTTCATAGTTACACTGCTGATGGATTGATTTTGTTAGAATATAGCTTTGCAGGGTCCCATAAGAATTCACCTTCACAAAACATGATCTGACCTCCCTCTAAAAATGGTCAAACTCTCTCATATAGGCTTATCAAATTTCTGTGGTACTGAAGATGGTATTTCAAAGGTTTAACGACCGATGTATTGACCTCATTGCAGTAAAGTTTTAGGATAGCCTCATAAGAACTCCGCTGCAAAACCCCAGCCAACTCGCACTGAAAATGGTCAAACCTTGTCATTTAGGCCAATTAATTATCTATAGCAATGAAGATTTTATTATAACGGTGAGAGCACCAATTTAAACCACTGATGATCTTCAAAGATTGACATCTATCTCAAGTCAGGATTTTAACAAAATATTTTGCACTGAGAAGTCAAGTCCTGTCATTACAAAAAAATGGGAATTCTAATTGGATTTTGGGACGACTTTGAGAATCTGTACTTACAAAATTTACAGCTGTGCTTTGCTTTCTTGCCAGTCTATCTTATATTGATTCTATTGAAAAAAAAAACATGGGTAGTATAGTGTTTTCAAATCTATTTTTGGAGAATGAGATTTTTCAGGTTTCCCGAATATGGAAAAACATTCATAGAAAGTCTCCAATTCACTGGACCTTAACTTTTAAATAAATTTGATAAGACCCACCAACTTTGAAGTGATTCTGGTGAACAGCTTTGGAAACAATTACAATTATGTGAATTGATGTATACTTGTATCCCATAACTAAACATGGCAACATGCACTGATCAATTCACAATTTCAAAAACTCGTTAAAAATCAGCACATGGTAGTAAGAGGCCATTTAGTGTCGACATCATTGTCGAAAATTAGTCCAAGTCGAAAGGCTAAATCTTCATAAGCCCATCAACATGATCATTACCGGATATAACAGCGTGACTTGAATATCCACCGAGCAATACATAATTCATTGAAAATCTAACGATGGTAAAATGTTATACTGACAACAACAAAAATAATGACTGTAGCCAAAGAAAGTAACAGACAACAGTTTTCAACAATGCCAGAGAAACTGCAACCAAAATACTAGCAAACAAAAGACGTCTATGATCAAGTAATCAGTGACCATTACGTGTCAAGATCGATATACAAAGTCGGTTCAATTTCGAATCCGTCCAAATATGAAAAAAGGAACACGGCCAATTATATATAAGGTCTGAACATTCATCAAGTCATTCATCTGCCATCAAACCCCAAACAGACAACATCCACAAAATAATAGTGCCTGTCATGAAAAATAGAAGCACACAACAGTTTTCAATTATGTCAAAGATACTGCAACAATTTCCGTGCCATCAAGTATCAACCATGATCAAAATCGCCAGCCATCAGACAAACCATGTCGAAATCCAGTAAGATCAAGAAAGATATAAACCAGACATAAATACATAATGGAGGAAAAGAACTCTCTCCTGACATGAGAAAGGTACATGTACTAACTATAAGTTAGTGGCAGCTTAAATCGATTTGATGCATGCATCTCTCAACTTTAAGAGGTATATTGCTCCATACATACACCTTTTAAATTGCTGAGTACAACTAATGCTCGCTCAACCTCATTTATATAAATTTTCAAATCCGCCAGATAGTTGCATAATAACGATTAATTTTTTTCTGCAAATTTCAAATATGATTTTTTCAGCTTTATTTTTGAATATCCCTATTTAACCAATTTATCAAATAAAAATATGTCAGAATTCGAAGTTGTCAAAATCAGTGGATACTCTAGCAAATGCAATCAACCGTGACACATAGACGCCATAAAAAGACCCAATAAATATATTGCTATCCATCAATAGTAACTTGTTTCAGCGGTAGTAGGTGCGTTTTGGCGTTTCAGGGCCGTTCCCGGCGTAACACAGCGTTTGCCAGCGTGAGACAGCGTTAGCCGGCGTTACAAACGCTGGTAAACGCCAAAATCTAATGAATCTTTTTCGAGCTCGCGCTAGCCAGCGTCAGTTGGCGTTTCCCAGCGTTAGGCGGCGTTTTCCAGCGTTTGACTAACACTGACTACCGCTGGCAAACGTTCTGTAGTCTGTAAAATGTTCCATGCAGCTGTGTCAGTTTTGATGCTTACAAAATAAGCCTACCAATGACACAAAAAGAAATGTGCATTCGATGAGGAATACCATGCATTATATTCACCCAGATTCACATCTATGCTAGCCCAAAGCTATACATTGCTGACGTGTGCTGTACATACAATAAAAATTGTTGTGCTATGTTTAAATAAGAAATATTTGAAAACAGGGTTCTTTGTTTGTCTTTACTTTGTAACTAACATTGAGGTGACCAAAATATCAGTGATCACGGGCAAGATCATTCACTACACATAACCTCAATGGATTAATCTTCATCATAATAATATTAAAGATAATTATGTAATATTGCCCATGAGTATAAAAAATAAATGTATATTGATGGCAAGTACAAGTACTACACACAAATTTCCATGGATCCTTCTCATGCCAGTTCAACTGAATTCAAATTATACATGTATCCCAGTGAGTTTGCTAGTTAAGAGGACTACAGGGCGTTTGCCAGCGGTAACCGCCGGAAGTCAGCGTTTCCCAGTGGTTGCCAGAATTGAAAGGCTGTCAAACGCTGGGAAACACCGACTAATGCTGGAAAACGCCAACTAACGCTGGCTTACTCCGAGCTCCAAAAGGCTTGATTGGATTTTGGCGTTTCCCAGCGTTTGTAACGCCGGCTAACACTGTCTCACGCTGGCAAAAGCTGTGTAAGGCCAGGAACCGCCCTGAAACGCCGAAACGCACCTATTACAACTGAAATGATGTACTAGTGCATGGGAGGGTAGATAACAATATTAAACTGGAACTGATCTCGTTTGTCATACAGTTCAAACTTTAATTCATCATCATCATTTACCATCTTATATCCAATAATGATCATTCCGAGCAATTTTCTTTAGTTTCCATTAATTCTAACTCAGTTGGGTATCTGGATGAAATGCACTTTTGAAACATTTATTATTAATGCTAAGTAGGTCATCAATATATCAAAAGGTCAGTACAAAACAACACGATGGTCTTTCGTCGTTACATTTTCCAAAAAATGATATTCCTGCTGAAAGAAATTTAAATTGTTTTTTTATATATAAGTGATTTTAAACATCGTTTCAGATCTATATGTGGAATGTTTTGTGTATAGAGCAGAAAAGTACCAAGATGAAATTTGTTTGTATGGCAATTTATTATTTGCACCATTCAATTTTTCTAACACAACTTTGTAGTCGGGCAAAATCCAAAACCTGTTTACACCAGAAGTTGCTTCTATTCGATTAGAGTAATTTAGCCAAAACACTTGTATCTTTTTCAAATCATTTGACAGTAAAACAGACAGTTGTTTAGTTGTGCAAAATTTGAACCTGCAACTAATCGAAAAAAAACTTTTCTGTGAAGTTTTGGCAGTGCAAAAATTCGTAAACGTGCATGTTCATCAGAAAATTTCATGTTCAATGTCGATAAAATTTGTTCATGTGTGTCTAAAATAGTGGCGAGAAACAGATTTATCTTTTCATATGTAGTTGAAGTTGCATTTGTGTATAACAAGCCCAATTCGTCAAGTATAATTTCCACTTCCTAGTAGTCATTACCCTATTCCGAACTCCAAACTCTTTACTCTCCATAAGCTAACCTGTCCCTGTCTAACCTATATACATATGGAATTAATATTGTCCATATTGCACACGTTCCTCTGTAAAATTTATACATTGGCTGTATCAGCCCAAATAAATTAAAGGGTCGTCAGGTACTTAACATGTTTCGGAGCCTTTTACCCGTACAAGTCTCTCTGAGTAGCGGCTCCTTGTCTAAGCTAAATATTCAGCAAAGACAACCCACACAATAAAGAATAAATACGAACGTGGCAAATGATGAATTAGCTAAATACGTTAAGTATTGCTTATAAATGCAGAGCTTCATTATGAAAGAAGAATACCTGTCAAACAAACCATAATTACTCAATTTGTATTGTACAGGTTCATATAAGAACAATTTGACTTACCCCTTAACCAATATGTACCCTTTCTAGCTGGACAGCTTATCCTATAGTTAAACCACCCGCCATTGTATAACCGAAGTGGAAACAAGCTGGGGCCTTATATTCAGTCCCATTGATAGTAAAATAAACAGTTGCAGCTACCACCTGTACAAACCAAGGGATATCCTAACAAGGACTGCAACAATGGATATACTGCACCAATAATGTAAAACAAACTCTATGATGACACCTACCCCTCCAACAATTAAGCTCTATTTGAGTGCCAACCCTGAGTCAATGTATCAACGTAATGTGTCAGGTTTGTGACACTTGAGAAAATACTGTCAATTTTGAGTTTGTTTTTTTTTAAATTGAGTAAATGTGCATTGAGGCATGTCAGAAAAGAATGTAAGTCATTAGCATTTATGCTGAAAACATGTTATCAAAACAATTTTTCTTAACAGGATTTTAAGTACAATTATGAAAGCTTGTAACTGTCGTCAGTAGCTGCTTGCTACCTATAGCCCCTGGGGGGTTTGACTTAACAGAAAACAAGCTCGCCTAAATTGTCCGAAAGGTGAACATTGAAACAGAATGATGCCAAAAGATAAAGTTCAGTAGCAAAACAGACAAGTCTAAAAACTTTTTAATAATTTGTAATTTGTAATTTATTGTAGCCAAACTTTCTTACCATCTCGGGATATTTACAGCAAAATTTGTAGAAATATTTGATCAAAAGTACATCTTTGAATCCTCTTGACTTACGTTTATTGTAAATAAATTTGGTTCTAGATGCAAAGTCCTGAAATTTAGAACAAATACGACCAAATCTCAAAATCTGTGACAAAAGCATATTAAATCCAATAGTTTTCGAAATATTACTGTCCGGGAAAGGATAATTAACCACTTGAGAGTTGAACTCATCTATTTTGTGATACACTTGAATACAAAACCTGTCATTGGTGACCTGAATATCCAAGTCTAAAAACAGATCTGTGAAACGCTCTGAATTGTTACCCTCCAAAGGGACATCTTTTGGGTAAATTTCTTTAGCCATTTCACTGAAATTTTGCACATTTACGCAAGCAATGTCATCAATATATCTTGCGTTGTTTGATAATTTTGCAGCCATTTGAAAGTCCTTTTTCATCAATTTATACATATGCTTAAATTCAAGCCAGGTTAAACATAAATCTGCCGGTAAAGGGGAGCAGTTGCTACCCATTGGAATACCTTTTATTTGTTGAAAAACCAATGGTCCGCATTGAACAAAAGTATTAGCCAAAAGAAATTTTATAGCATCTATCAAAGATTTAACAGTGTAAGATTTAACGTTCCTCTTTGAATATTTATTGTGTGACCAACATGCTTTCTTTGTATATGAATTAATATTTATGTATGGTTTACCATTATGTTTAAACATTTTGCTTATTAATTCTGAAAGTGAACTTTTGACTTCATCTATGGGTAGATTTGTGTATAGTGTAGAAAAATCAAAACATTTAATATTTTTTGCTTTTACATCTTTGAGTTTAGATATAAACTCCGAAGAATTGTTAATACTCCAAAAACAATTTATTTCACATTTTCTAGAAATTGCATTACAGTATTTACGAAAATGATTCCTACAAACAGTCAAACACAATAATAAAACTGGCAATATATATTGATAACATTATTTTATGGTGATAAAACATAATTTTTATGCATATTTTGCAGGCAACTTACAACTTCTGGATTTGTAAGTATTGGATTTGATGGCTGTTCGATTCTTTTTGTAATATCTTGATTTTATCACCAGCAATATGAATACCCGTCAGATATCAAACAAGCAAGCCTGAAATCCAGAAGTTAAAAGTAGACATACCAACAACTGTATATTTTTATATATCAGTGAACGAATATGAAATGCAGGATGAAGGAAAACATCTCTCCTGACTTGAGACAGGTGCCAACAAAGACAATATTCCAACCTGGTAAATAAACTTGGTGGTATCAAGTGAAACTGTATTTCTCCCACCTTTGAACAGAATCCAGCTTACGTTTCAGAGAAAATGTTCACGTTCTACCAACACACGTCAAAAAACTTGAGAACAAACACCCTGGGATATTATGGTCACCGAAAGTGTGCCTTATGCCTTATCAAAGCAGTCGGCCTTGCACATGCACAGAAGATTTTATTCGATGTTTCCATTTTTTTTTTTTTTTAATCTTACGAAACCAAATACCATTCCTGCATGACCATTTGAACAAACACAGTGGACATATGTCTAAGATACGTCCCCACTAACATTGAAATGAAAATAGTTGTTGTTTTTGTTTTTGGAATTTTGGAAAAGTTGAGAATGTGAATTAAAGTTGCGAACCCCTTTAGTTTACATAGTAATCAATAGAGGTATATAGATTAACCGATAGGTACCCAAATTGAAAAAAAAGGTACAATTAGGGATCCACGGCAGCGCCCCCTGCTTAATACATTTGATTGACCCTTCCACAATTAACATACGCACCAAAATTTCAGCAAAAGCTAAATGACGGTTTGGACGGAGTTGTAAATAGCAAAGCACACACAGCAGTCATAAACAAAATAGGAAGAGCATTGCAACACTACCTAGTGAGCAAATTAATGTCTCGGAGTATCCAGTACTGGCCCATCACAATTTCAAAGTAATTGGCCTTGCAATTTTGGAGAAGATATTTAACATTTTTTCAAAACGATAAAATAAAATTTATTTTAAAAAAAAAACTGGACTGTGACGATTTGGACAATTTGGGAAAGATCCACCCAAGATTGATCCCTCCCAAATTTGAATCGAATCCGTCAAATTGCTTTGTAGAGGAAGTCGAAAATGTGTATGTGAACAGCGGACGGACAGTCATCAATCATATGCCCTCAGCTGTTTTGCAAACTAGCTGAGGTTAAATGAAAAACCTCCACTCAGAGCAAAGAAGCAAGACTGAGTATTACAGTTGCTTAAATTCTGTTAGACATCAGGTGCCGGAATAAAGACAAACATATACAATGTATGTCTGTTGGACAGTGTCTCGCATATGTGTCACACCTGGCAATGTGATTAGTTCACGGGTTCAAGTAAAGAGCGTTTCACGGCTGTTATAAAATGACTCGATAGATGAATGAGTATTAACAGATTACAGGGACGTGATCGATAGGATACTAGCTCAGGGAGCCCGCTCTTACCTTGTTGACAACTGAACAGGATACATTATCAAACACTGTTGATGTAAGCTAATGGGTGTGTAGATTGTGGCAGGAAATAGCAGCTTCAAGTTCCATATGTCAGCAAAGGACATGGTTAAATGGACGACAATGATTCACAAAGACCAACGCGGTCTTTATCACTAGCAACATTAGATGCTCAGGTGTGCAAATAACATTCTTTGCCATTCCCGAGGACAATACATGTTAGGACAACTGTGAATACCCTCATCTCCTGGTTTAGGTTCTACAACAATATTGCAGATGACGTGTCATCATCTGATTTTTCTACGTTGGTTCTAATCACTAAACGTGTTTTCTTGTCATTTTTGTTATCAAAATACAAGACACACGTGTGTACGAAATACAACTATGACTCCTAATAGGAAAGATGAATCACTAATAGCACATCCATGTTAAGAGAACAATGATTGTTTGTTAATTTGCATATCCTATATCATATATTCATACCATAGCCCCGAACCCAAAATTCATACAAGTGAAATGACATTGTTTCAGTATAGAGATGAAAAATCAGTATACACTATTTAGAGGCGCTGTAAAATAACTGACCAATATTGAAACATACGTACATGTAGCCTTTTACAGTTTGGGCGTCGAAGTTATAAAAAGACATTTTCACCTCCAAAATAAGATATTGCTATTCATATTTTAATTATTATCATACCGTATTGTTACAAAATATAAAGACCCATGACGTGTGTCCCTGTAAGCAAATTAAATCTGCGCTGTAATGCGCTTTCTGCTTTGAGCATAGGTTAATAATATGGTATCTTGGTAATTAATCTGTGAGCATGCCTTGCGCATATACATTTACAACATTCTATTTGGGGCTGAAAACAGTAGTGTCTGCCCCCTTGACTTTGGATAACATAGTGAATGAAGTGCTACATTTTGTAGGTTTTACTTGCATCTTGACTTGCCGTGAGAATGTTGGTGTCCATGCTCCTCTCAGTGGCATGGAAAATATACACATAGGCTTTCACAATACAATTCCCGCACAGGTTTGCAGACTACCCTTCATTTACGTCCCAAGGAACATGAGTTTCAGTCATTATTGTTTCAAATTATGTACAAATTAACATACATGTTACAGGCCTAATAGATATGTCTTTGCTATATTCTGTGTTGATAACAATGCTGAATCAACCTTAAATCTGGAATACCTCGAATACGATATCAGCGTCCATTACTTTTCCAAAGCCTTCTTACTTAAAATAATGGTGCTCATAACAGAACTTTCTGTTCCTCATAGTCTTCAAAATTTGCTTGTCAATTGCCGTGAAGGCGGCTGTTTGCATTTACCTTGCATTTGGCAACCCACTTTGTTGATTTAAACTGTATATCTCTTTTGTTCTATGTACTTTTTACTCACCTCTATCGGAGACATATTTTCTGTACCAGTTGTTAGCATTGAACACGGCCATCTTGCAAAACAAGGGCTGTTGAAATCTGCAATAATAAAAATTAGAAATATGAAAGCAGCTCTTTCTCGTGTTTGACTATATTTATATTTTTGGTCACTGGTGCTTGAATGATTGAGCTGCGTATCATTCAGTTGTAACTGATACACCACACTGCAGAGCGATACTGTGATCCTGCAGTGGAAAACTACTTTGTCTTAGAAAACTACTTTCCACAGTCGTCAGTTCTACTGTTTGTTATGCTTCAATATGTGCTGAAAACGCCTTGCTCATAAGATCATTGTTTGTGGCTGGAGGTGTGGTCATAGCACTGAGAGTACTGTAAGTATTATGTCTAAGGTCATATACTACATTTACAAACTATACTATCAGATAAACAATACCATGATACTTTTTAAACAAGATCAAGTGGGTTTCATTTTTTATGAAGTGGTCAATATGACGCGAGAAGACCTGAATGAACCCTTTACTGGATTTTTGAGCCATTGCCAACAAATCAATAAATAAATATATACATATATATATATATATATATATATATATATATATATATATATATATATATATATATATATATATATATATATATATATATATCATATTAATGGGTATCTAACATATCAAATCAATCCTAACCATTCCATGATATCCAAGCTATAACACCACTGTCAATATAACATGTGCACATAGGTTTCATATATTTTAACGTAAATAATTTAAATAACAGCTCTTTACCTCGAGCAAAGCTTTTATCAAGTTTATTCGGGTACAAACCATGTCCAATTCAAACCACTAAAAGTAAATTTATTTGCTGCTGGGTCATTTCATTGCACAGCGGAAGAAAATCGCATGAAGTTGATCTTCGATTATTTCAGTTCACCAGCTTTATATACCTCATTACTGAAAGCTACTTCTGAACGCCTATGAAACAATTTTTATCTGTGATAACCCTGCATCAATTTAAAAATAGTGTCACCATTGACAGGCAATTTTGCTGCGGAATACGTTATTTGCTAAATGTTCTCCATTTCAATTGAACTTTTGTAGTAAGCATACAGTGTTTACTGGTATGTTACAGGTACTTAATGTAACGTTACATAAACTTACTGGCGAGGTAAGATATATCACTACGTAATTACTGCATTTTTCAATAAGCGAGGTGAGATATATCACTAGGTAAACACAGCATGTTTCAAAATTACTGGCAGTAAAGTAGTTAGCAGTATCTGTGAATTCCACAAACGTTTTTGCTAAGAAGGTTTTTGAACGGCTACAGAATTACTGGTGGTCGTAAAATATGAAGACGCGTGGTTTGGCAACATTGTCATGAACTGATATTAAAGTCGTCATAAGCACACAAACTTGCATAATGTATGGGTGCTCCTATCCACGCCACCAAACTGCTTTATGACAAACAACAATACAACACTGGTTTCAGTGCCAGTTTGCGTAAAGTTGAATCTGAATCCACTATGATCCTTGACATTGGGATGTAAAAATGAATGAAATTTTGATTTAATGTTACTGTTACTCCTGTGTGCTTTCTGAAAGTTTAAACATGAAGCAGTTATTACTTTTGAAAGATTAAGTTTGTGCAGAAAATATTCCAATTTTGTTTCTTTAAAATCAAATAATAGTGACACAAGAGACTTTTTCTTGAAGTCAGTCGGTCGTTAAAAACTAAAAGTGCTGAACCATTTTGAGGTCAAAGTCAATTTCAATTATAATCTGGAAATAATGATGTCCTGTATTGTGGGAAAATTGTAAGTATTATTTCCGCCTTGCCGTTCGTACTCTTTAGTTCACCAGGAGCCTTTTTACGGCTTTATGGGCGTCTTTTGGTACTTAGCCACTTAACGGAGCAGGGTGGGTTATGAAGCTTAAGCAACTTAAATTAAAGGTTGCCATGGACAGCAGTATCTGTGCATGAGGATTCGTTTCAAAATGATACAATGTTATGTCATGAGAGTGTATAAATTGAAAAGAATAAGAATTATTTGTGTTGCTAAAGTTAATATATACTCCAAGCGAGAACAAGGAGCCATGCCCATTGGTTCAACATCGGTGGCTCTAAATATTAGCTTGTATACAAAACATGGGTGCCACATAGACTGTTATGTGACGTCGACACGACGGATAAAGGTATATTTGAGCAGTCGCAAAAAATGTCTTGAAAGTGAGATAAGGGCCACAAAGGTGCGAAAATTTGTCTGGTATTAGGGTGCCTATTTGTTTTATAAGAGGCCATTGGCAACACAGGGATCAATGAAAATCCACTATGCTACGACGTTCGGGTCATGAACCAGGTTGCTCTTTCCCAGTGTGAGGTTGCAAGGAGACTGGGGTGGCCTCTGTTTCCCGTAGGAGTGTATTTAGGCAAAAAGGAAGTGTTATAAACGTAATTCACTCTTTGATGTGTAACTGCAACCTCCTTTATAATAAGAGACGACACACATTTTTCTGAAACGATCCTTTGTGCATAATTTCTGACCATATGACCAGCACAACACAGTGGGACAAACGTAGTTCTAAATTTTATTTCAGATAAAAAATGCTTACATTCGTAATGAGCAAAGGTAAAAAATAAAGGCAAGCCTGTCCATGTGCCAAACTTTCTGAATCGCCCACTTCCGTATGAGGCTAGTTTATTCCTAGTTTCCCAATCTTTATTTTGCAGCCACGAACGCTAAATTTTGTTATGTGGTACTCCGGATGCAACATAGTGCCCCTACGCCACCGCACGAGCTTATTTATAATTCAATTTTAAAGGTCAAGACAAAGAAATTGCATCTAGCTTATTTCATCGTACTAAAACAGATTACTTTCTTTTTACATCTAACCTCCTCGCTCCAGTTGAGAACATAGTTTCGTAATGTGTAATTGGTAAAAGTAAGTGGTACACTTCCGCCTATGCACGAGAAGAACGTATCGGTTGTGCTAAAAATTACGAAACTATTTCTACACAACAGTTGTCATTTCAAGGTTGAAGATATTTATTGCTCGAAGCATTTGCCATCCTTTGCTCAAATAACGACGGTTACTGTTAGTCTTTCTTCATATTGTTCGTTATGCTGTTTCAGCCAAAGTAGAGCTATGATAGAGAATCCAGAGTGCGCATAGTACATCGCTTATTGTCATTCAATTGCATGAAAGAAAAATGAACCAGTGTTTCTCAGAAAAAATCTCTTGCTACCATTATATTTAAAAGAAGTATTGCTCGCCTTTCTGAGGTATTTTGAACACTTAAATAAGTTAATGTTCCTAGTACAGCGATATGTCACACTACATGGTCAAAATATAAACACACCAAGAGTATTCTAAAAAATACTGACAAAGAATACTGTTGCCACTGCCAATTAGATAATACAACACACGCCTGGACAATATCGTTTCTTGTAGAAGCAACTCAGTTACAGAAACCCACGCTCCACTGGAATACCATCGTAAACTGGCCCTTCACGCTTGTATTATGAAACTGTATGAAAAAAATTCAGCTGTATGTCTTCGGCTTTTTGCGTCCAGTTCGCACCAAGGAAAGCTGTTGACAGAGTGCATACATTCCTGAAAGGTTTCCTTTAATATTTCCTTCAAAAAGGTTTACCGAAAGCACAATACGAAGGTGAACAGAACATGAAAAAATGGTCAACAATAGCACAAATACATCGTAAAGTTGATTGGGCCAATGCAGATCCACTCATTTATTCATAGATAAACTGCATCTGCATGATAAAATTTCGACTTAAGTACAGAGTTCACTGTAGTTGCACATGCAACGCCAAGGATGAGTCACTATGCACACAACGTAACCCAAGAATCTTTTCGACTTACCGTCGCGGAATAGTCCGACTGCTTACACATGGGTGCGTTATTGAACGGTTAGGCTTTTCATACCTGAATGTGCCATGATTCAGTCACCAGTCACGTTGTATATATCTGGATCCACAAATCATGATGACCTCAAATGACGGGAACGTGTGGAGGATTACAGGTGGTCGAGGGATATTGTTCAGAAGATAGCACTTTTATTCTTACGAGCTGGTCGCGTCACATCTGCTGATGACGCCATTTGAGTCCTATCAGGGTGAACCCGGGCGTGTAACAGCTAATATCTGGCCATAATGCGTATTAATTCCAATCTTCTCATGGGCAGATACGTCTGAAATTCAGCATGGTCATAAAATAACCCTAAATACCAGAAATGCACGGCAAGCCAGCTTAAGTATTGTACCGTGCTGATCTACGTCTCTGATTTCGAGACCATAGTGTGCATTGGACATTAGTTATGCCTGGGCTCACTAAAACTGGTTTATGTTTACTTGTGTGTTACTATGACTTCATTGTCGATGCCTATGGTATCATCTAACATGACATGGATAAATACGAAGCGGCCGATTGACTGATTCACTTTTTTCTCCATTTTCATTGTTACTCATAGATGTATACATGTAGTGTTTGTTCCCAGGTGCTGTTCAAACAAGCTGAACCAAGCACAAAGTGTACTTGTTTCTGGCCTTTATGATACCGTTGGAAAGTTTTATAATGTTATATTTGATTGAAATATTTGTAAAAATGAGGAATCCAGAGCAACATCACCTACTGAACAATTTTGTTTGCTCCTCCCACAAGAACATTTGAAATAAATTCAGCAAAGATCTGTCTAAATACATGCCAACTAAGTTTAAAATGAATCTAGCTGACGGTTAAGCAGACGTCGAAAATGTGATTTGCCGATGCAATCGATTGATTGTCACAGTAATCAATGGAAATGTATGCCTATAAGTATCCAAATTAAAAACAAAACTTTAAAATTCAGCGGTCCACACTAACACCATCAAGTTAACAGCTTTGTTTGACCGTTTCATAAGGAGCTTTCTTACATGTTCAGCATAATCTGAGATACGGTATTAAGAGAGCAGTCGAAAGTAGCCAATACACACAAAATTTCATGAAAAATTAGAAACCATTCCAGCGCCACCTGTTGAACTCAGTAAGGTTTAGGGGGCCCCAAAATGTGTCTTTGCAATTTCGAAAGAACTGATCTAGCCGTTTCGGACATAATTTTTGAAGAACCCTAGAAATCTCATTCAAAGGCAAAACACTAAAGGTACATGGAGCTGATCATTGCAACAAAATTGGTCGCGAAATACCCATGATGCACCCCACCAAGTTGAGTTGGATCTGACCAACAGATATAGTTCAGTCAAAAAATGAGAATTATCATGGCAACCCACATTGACTTTCGTAGTAGTCAGCAAGGATGCATATCTGTAAATCCTCGCATTGAAAAGTTCGTTGAAAAGCAGTGATCCATAGTGATCTGATCTACTGAAACCTTGTTTGACCCTTCTACGAGGCAAATTTCCAGCAAGATTCCGAATAATGTGATGATGGTTTTAGAGAATTAAAAAAAAAAAGCAAAAACGCGAAAAATTCATAATCAAATAGTAAAAATCACAGTGCTCTTAGTTGATGAATTAAGGTCTAGGGGTCAGTAGAAATGGCCATATGCAATTTGTAGCCATTGATTTGTGGTTTTGGAGAAGGATTTTTTAAGCTTAATCCCAAAAATGAACAGAAAAATCATTATAACCAAACCCAGGGAACCGTCACCATTTGAATAAAGGTGAAACAAATCCAACGAAGTTACATCCCCACCATGTTTGAAGTAGAGGTAGCGGTTTGAGAGTGGAAGTCATAAAGGAGAATTGTGGACGGACGGAGGACGCATGACGAACGGCTTGACGGAAGATTGACCATCTTATAAGCTTGCTTGACGGAACATTCACCGTCTTATGAGCTTGGTTGACTGAGGCAGCAAAATGTTCATAATTAATGTTTGTCTTTTCTTTAAAGTCACATTATTTTAGATGATCGTACGGAGCGAGAAGGTTAGGCCGTGCGTTCTTCATGGGTTCATTGTAGTTAAATCTTCATACGAAAACGATATGTCAGAGGGAAGATGCCACTATTAAAAGAATATGAATTTAATGCTGAAATACACTAGTCTCAGACCATTGGTGATACATATTAATGTAATTTAATCCAAGGCGAAGGACGAATTTTATGAAACTTGAAGGATGACCACGTCAAGGCCAGTAAAATAAGTCTGTGATGCAAACATAATTCACTTTGTTACATGATCCTGTCTTTTCATGTTTTTCGCTTTTCATCTGTCCTTTCATGCCTGGTGAAGAGATCCGTTGGCTTGCCTGTTCTGGTGATCATCTTGCATCCCCCCGGGTGTGCATAGACACACTTCGTTTGCTGGTTTGTTTGCATGAAGTTGTTGCTTTCCAACGTAGCCATGTGACGTAAATGTGTTATGTACTGCAGTCATAAGTCATCATTGTGCGCGTTTACATTTTACAGAGGCCTGTTAATATTTCACTCATCAAAAAGTTTCATATCTAAATTTGATATTTCCTTCAAGGTCTAGCAATACAGGTGGAATTTTATACAAAGTTACCATCATGGGGTCATGATGCGAGACAAAAGGAAAGTCAAGGATATTCATCCAATACGTGTGGCATATTGTTCTTCAGGTCACGATATAATGGTGTTAACATTTTGGAACAACAAATTTTTTTCCACGATTTTACATCTACTAGGTTATTGAAATATGAGGAGCACATTGTATTAGTTGCATGACCATATAACTTGAATCTCAAGTTTCAGAGTCCATATGTCCTTAATGCAAATGTTTACACAGACAAAGGGTTTTAAGCCATTTTTTTAGCTTTATAAGCACAAAATCTACCTTTGTCTACGCTTTCCAGGTACAGCCAGTATTCATCGAGCGAGAGTTTCAATGGTCGTCAGCTTCATCCATCTACCAATTATGTTCCTCTCTTGAAATATTTTAGAAATTTTATGAAAGACCCATGGGGATAGCATGGCAATAGCCAACAGCTTTCTAAAGCACACTATAAAAGCAAGCTATTGAGTCAATCCAAATGATATGCCCTTTAAGCGTTAACTTGTATGCAACAAGAGGATGCTCTGTCCTTTATTTCTGTTGTGAGATTCTGTATGTCAAGGAGGTGCATTTCGCCAGAAGCTGCGACAGTCTAACAGACTTTCAAACCCAACCTTAACTCCATATGACATGAATTAGCATGTCAAAACAGCACTGCTGGAAAGTACATATGATGTTTGAGTAGTGCCTGATATTGTTTGCCCTGTACATTAAGGAGTTGGGGGCCATTTAATGGAGTGTAATTAGGGAATAAAGGTAGGCGACCTGAAAATCCCAGGTCTATTTTTTGCAGATGACATTGTACTCATGGCAGAGTTCCAGAAAGAAGTGCAAGAGATGCAGAACATAGCAGGGGAATATGGGAATAAATGGAGGTTAGAATTTAGTAAGGATCAGAGTAAAGTGATGACTCCTGGGAAGAAACCAGATGGGAATAAAAATGGAGAAATGGGCAGTTCCAAACTCCAGAAGGAAGAGAGCAATTAGTTGAAATTAGGGAGGTTGATGAGTATGAATACCTAGGTGTTAAAATAAAAGCAACGGGTAAAGGCATGTTCAGGTATCAGGTGGAGAACATTAAACAGAAAGTGAATCGTACAAAAGAAATGATTAAAGCTACTGCACTGAAGTTTCAACAGAGCATACCCAGCAAGGGTATTGTGGGATAGAGTTGCAATACCAGGGATGATATATGGCTTAGATGTTATCTAAATAAGTGAGAGAGAGATCCAGGGAATGGAGAAAGCACAGAATGAGATGGGGAAATGGATGCTGGGAGCATTACCATGTGCAGCAACAGAAGCAGTCCTAGGAGAGTTAGGATGGAATAAAATCACAGACAGAATTGCCAAAGCAAATCTTAAGTACAAGGGGTATTTACAGGAAGGTTTACAATGAAGTAGTCAAGAAACAAACAAGGTGGGTCAAAGATATAAATAAGTTGCCAGAGAGATACGAATTGAAAGGATATGATGAGGTTGATGACTGGAAAGTGTATATAGGTAGGACTGTTACAGAGGGGTTGAAGGAACACTGGTAAAGAGGAGTCAGGGAAAAGAGTACATTAAAAGCGTACAAGGTGCTAGAAAAGCTAAAGAAAAGTGTGTGTTGGGATGGAGGGAAGGGATCCAGGCTTCCTTTTCGAAGTAGAACAGGAGTGATCAATCTAGAAAAGAGAAAACAGAAGTGGACAACAGGTAGTAACGGTAAATGTAAGGTATGTAGACAAGAGGCAGACGAGACAGTGGATCATTGGCTGTTGTGGTGTGATGCATATAGAGAGATAAGAGAAGAATTTTGCAGAATGTGGCACAGGGAAGACTATAATAACAAGAGTCTAGAAGAGGTTCGGTGTTTAGAGGAATAGGAACGTGTAGCATGGCTTTTAGGTTTGAAGGGTGGCTTTATGGGAGGCAGGAAAGGCACTAAAAGTGTACAAGACTACTTGGTAGGGTGCTGGGAGAAAAGAAATGAATTGATAGGGCTTGATAGGGCTTGATAGTGACAGGGTAAATTAGAATTTCAGAGTGCAGGGAGGAGAGGGAATGGTGGTTGCCCTTATAAGGGCTCCCATGGGGTCCCCCATGGGAAATGCCTCAGCCTTAGAGGCGGAGATAGGGTGTATGAGAGAAAGGGTTTTTTAATGGGGGGGGGACTACAAGCGATGAATGTTGGGGGATATATCCAGGGCCAGGGGCCCACCACAGCTGTGAGAGAGTGTGTGGTGGACCCTTTGCCTCGGCTCTGGTCCTGGAAAACATGGCAGCACGAGCAAACGATCCTAAAATTTATCACCAGACAACTTTTTCATCTCTTCTCAACACACACAGACACACATACATACACATGTACACACACACATACTCTTTTGTGTTTTTAATTCGAATTATGTGGATGCAACAGGTAACGAGCATTCGGGTATCAGAAGTTGATTTTTGTGCGTGTGACTATACGGATAGAAACAAATTAAAAATTGCAAAAGTCGCGGCAGTTTACTGTCAACTCTATCATCAAGCCGTCTTTTTTTCGTGACGATATTTGGCTGCAGCCGGGTGTCATTTTTCCGGTCAGTTAGTGTTGTCTGCTGGGAAGTCATAATATGCTGATAGCAAAATCAGGAAATCAATTAATTTCGCAAATTGTTGGTTTCAGACGCTGTCAGTATAATAATGGAACCTTAGCAACAAATAATTCGATTATATAACTTTGTTCAGACGTCAGCATGCCGTATGTACCATGCAGCATTAGGCGCCGCTACACTGATGTATAGGCCAACAGATGTGTAATCCCGTTTACATACAAATGGAGGGAAAAACGAGTTCTAGCACTTCATATCGAAGAATGTATTCACGCCAAATATTCTGTCAATGAAAGCGAGGAATCCACCACGGAATTGAGATTTTTGCAGGTGCTATAATTGCCAAGACCATTAAATCCAGTTACAGTTAATCACAGTTAATTGTTATTGACTCCACACATGGCTGCAGTGAATATAGTGGCAACAAAGGCTTAGCACTAATGACATTCCATGCGTTGGTGGAATACCCCCAAGTGAAAGACGAAGTGGCGATCTCACCACGCGTTGTATTTACCTGCATCGAACACGATACTTAACAACCCAGTAACAGAAAGAAGCCGCACAATAGCTTCGCTCTAATCAAACCTCCCCCCCCCCCCCCAAAAAAAAGGTGGTGGATTTCTTTACAAGTTCCCTTTGAATGGTGGGGACTACTTGCTGATTAGCAATCTTTCAAGCGTTTTCCCTTTTTCTGCCATTTTTTTTAGACTCAGATTCCGATACCCCGTTTACCGCTTCGGTTTTCGCACCGTGCCATGGTTTTTAAATACACTTCAGGTTATGCATAACAGGTTTCACAGTGACACTGGCGCACACTAATATGAATCATGGTCATCTTGCTCAAGTCTGTTTCTAGCATATAAATCACGAGATCGTCTTTCTGAAGAAGTGCATCGAAGTGAAGAAGTACAAAAATATCAACCGATTAATTGTTTGTGTGCGTCAACTTTCTTTTGGATTTTGACTATGCCTATGTTTGTTATGTTCAAATATTCACCTTTCTCTATGCGAAGAGTGCCGTAATGGGCGTCTGAGTGTCAGCGGTATGACACTAAACATAGGTTGCGCGCACGGGAGTTTCCCTACTGAACACGCTGTGAACCTCTTGACTCTCCCCGTGGAAACACAAGAAAAGTGCTACTCCTGTGAATAATTATAATGATTTCAACTTCATAATTCCTCGTTGAAAGACATTTCATTCAAATACCAGCATGTCCATATTTCCCGCCAAAAGAAGAATGGAATATGTCAACAAATATCCTCTGTGGGTTTGCACCCAAATCACTCAGATAAGAGCTGTTGCCCAAGTCTCAAATAAGCTCTGCAATAGTTACTTGTCAAATACGGCGATAAAACGTTGCACAATATAATAAAGGATCCCACAGGAGAATCTCCATTTCAAGATATGCCCATGAAGAAAAGCCTCCCTTACAATCTTATATTCGCAGTCCCAATTGATTTTACTTTTTTTTTTTTTTTTTAATATTAAAACCACGACCCCATTCATGTGTGATTTCGGATGTAAACTTAAGTGATAAACACATACCCTCCTCATGAAACTGAAATTAAAATTTCTGGAGACTAGTGCATTTGTCCATATCATGTGAACAAAGTTACCTACTCACTTACATGAATATAAAGGTAAATTTTTAGTCATTGCCTGTGATGGTTTTATGCAGGCTCTGTTTGGAAGTCTCAGAAGATACCATCGACAGCACATCCTGTCAATTGTGGACAGCTTCCAGACAGACAGAGCTTTTGTTGTGTGTTCAGATTAAAAGCCAAACCTGCAAGCGTATTGAGTGCTTCACTTGGTTCACTGACCGAGCAATGGTCAGTAGCCTCACTCAACAAATGTATCTTTTTCCTAAGTTACGGGACACATGTATGTATGCCAACAGCCATGTATTAAAGCCCATGTGCTTCGCTGAAAAAATATTATCATTAACTGAGATAGGAAAGAGCTGAAGTCTACTTGACAATATAGATTAACAGTTGCGGGTCTAATTGTTGGGTCAAGCATTACTATTGGATAAATCAGGTGCAAGATAGGTGGAATACAGGCCGCGATTTGGTTCACAACATACTAATTACTTTGGCATTTGTTTGCAATAAAGTGTCCACAGTACGGAATAGACAGGTATTTAACTATTGAGAGACACCCGTTGTACATAAAATGATAAAGAAATATTAGGTAGTGGACACAACTCTCCACTTTACTGAAATGTCCGAAGTATGGAGGTATCCAAAGGGCCGGTTTCACTGTGTTTTAAGCTTATACAGACAAAATTATTAGTTTTAATTAAAACTTACATGCCACAGCAAAAACGGCATGTATTGATCCCACAGGTAGCTACCATGCTACCGCAGCTTATGTGCTTAGTTGCGGACTGTATACCTGTTACAATCCCGGTGACAACATCCAGGTTCCAGCCTCTCTATTTTGCTGCTAAAGAAATGTAGCGTTGTTATCATATGGATCATTGATTCCGACCAATAAGAAATTGAAGCCTTTATAGCTTGGTACAAAGCATAATATGACTTCATACAGTGCGCCCAGAGATTGAAGCATTTATAACTTGCCACATTGCATAATATGACTTCATACAGTGAGATTCGCGGGTTTTCGACTTAATAAATTTTAGCTACCCCTGTAGTTTATGCCGGGAAATATCCAGTGGTTGATTTTATATTCTTGTCACCAGTTGTTGTATTTGTGCCGGTACAGTACCGGTACAGCAGCAATGACCCAAACGAAAATTTGATTTTAAACATAAACACCCCCCCCCCCCCAATCAATTCCATTGGCACATGTATGACACCGAAATAGACGCAGTGGACAGTTCCAATAGCAGGAATCGATAATCGATTTATTCTATCAATAAACAAGTTAAATATATAACTACCTCCAGCCATGAAAACAATAAGCTATTAATATTCTCGGGAGCAGATTAAGCGTCCCCGTACACACAAGCACAAAAGCACAAGCTGAGTCTGCATAACAACATAGCCAACATGTAGGCCATGTGACCCTTGTCATAGGCTCAGCCCCTGCCAGTGCAGTATAAGTATAAATCATTCATGTTCAATATTTTCCCCCACATAAAATCACAGCAGACTCACCTGTAGTTGGAGATCTACTCTAAGATTATACAGTTGCTTTCCTTTTTAATTTCCCTATTAATGGAAAAATTACTGCTGCTTCAGAATATCAGTCGCATTATGATGAACTGCTCAATCACATCACGCTCTATTCCATAGATGTTAACGTTTGCACGGACACGCGCAAGGTGTATAATCAATTCTTCATCTGTGCGCATGCGCAAAAATGAATCAAGCAGATAAGAGATGCATATGGTTGTGCACAGTGAATATTCAAATGGTAAGCATAGGGCTTCGTGGGAGTTCATAATATGCTTTCTCTTATACAATAGAAAAATTTCGCATGGAATATTATACGTTACCATGTTGTAAATACTGGAAGGCAAGATACATACACGTACGCGAAGTGTTTCGTTATTATTTGAATTTGTCCTTGTTGCTGCGAGACCTCTATTAAGTGCTGAGGCCGTTATGAAAGCGAAGTTTACAACAGAATGGATGATGTAATTTGGGCCTTCTTTCTGCATCACGGAAAATCGAAAATATATGCACAAACGATTTTTCTTTAAGATTGAGGGTTGCGAGAATGCTTATATTTCAATGCAAAGTATGCTCTGTCGATTTCCGACTTTGTTCAGCTTCAGACTCAAATTATGTCAATGTACAAGCTATACCTGCTATTATACCATGCCTCCTTTGTTTTCTCAAGGGATATATATGTCACTTGCTTACACATATATCCTTGCTTTAATTTTCGTGGCTAAATTTCAACACAGGACTGATTTGCTTTGGTGAATACATTTTAAAATGCATTTATATTCATGAAAACAAAGAATGCATGGTATAAAAAGGATACATCCCTTGTTCTCGTGATTTATCTGGAATCCCTTGGACTTGGGATGTATCGTCTTCTTACATCACCCCGGGTCTTCAGTCAACCTTTCTCGGGGTGTCCCAGTGGCTCGGAGGTCACAGTGTTGGACTTTTGCATTTAGAACAACTGCGCCACTCTTGCATAGACTAAAAGTGACATCGAGTTATTCAGCTCAAGATTATAGCTTTTGTTTTGCCAGGTCCGCTGAAAAGCCTGTGTTAATTTGATCCAGGTTGTAACATTTTGCTGAAGGGTAATAAACATATTAAAGTCTTATTCAAATAATATTATATGAATTCTGGAACATTATACACGAGAAAACAAGTTGCAAAAAGTACTGTGGACATAACTGTTTTATTTGGTTGTAGTGTGGCTAATGAACCTTTGTTACCAGGGAAAATACCTATAAAATATTCTTCAAGCTTGATGTCATTTTGAAAAATGGCATTCAGTATCGCAGGCCACCTGGACACAAAAAAATCCCCATTGGCCTGGTTAGCCACTATTGTCCGTTCTGTGCTGCTTTTTGCCCCACTGAAATTGAATATAAAAATGCACTGAAAATGGCTTTATTCCACTAACAAAACACAGTTCAACATGTTCAGTGATATTGGGTCACATAACGCCCAATGAGAAGGGGAAGGTTCCTTTTATTCTGCTGAATGCACAATGAAGCCACACTTTAAGACCCAGTCAGGTCGATTCGAGGCGCACACTGCACACGTAACAAGTGAAAATATTACTGATGTTTTGGGTTGTTGTAGTGTTCACCGCAACTCACATCCATAGATACATGAAAAATTCAGCAATTTTGTAATGACATTAATATTGGCTAAAATTAAATCGGTCCACTAAAGCGTTCTGTTGTTTGTGTCTAGGAATGTTATGGGCATACAATATCGAATGCGATTCAGAAAAATACTCTAGAAGAATACCATATATTATAGACATTTTTCCTGGTTACTAAAGTTTTTAGCCACACTATAGGTATTGAACTCTTCCCATGCATATCGCCCTAATGTGCTCGGATGTAAATTGATGTCTCTCTAACTAATTGTACTCAATTTTTTTTATTATATAAGATATTTTTTCTTAGATTTTGCCATAAGATCTATTTTGAATGCACGCCCAATGTTAATCGTTTTTCTCTACGCGTGTACATCAATGCGTCCAACTCGCTAAGGAAAGCTATTGACTTTATGATGAGCAGAAAAGCGTTCATTTTTTAAAAATACATTGAACATATTCAAAAATACAATAATGGGGTTGAAAGGTTTTTTTATCAATCACTAGTGGCGGGATGTAAACGGATTTTTCCTATGGGTATCTGGCTTTGAACTTGCATTGACCGTGCCGTTCCCTGGTAAAGAAACAAATATATTTTCGGCACTCCTTGGATGCTGGTGGACTTACATATGTACAGTCCCCGATCTTGGACAACTCCGAATACAGGAAATGCACTGAGTTAATAAATACGACGAACTAGCCTGTGTAGATTATGGTATTTACGCATACTCACCTACACTGAACCATTAAGAAAGCTACTTAATGCTTTTAATATGTGTGTTTTCCCCATTTTTGGTTAGGTTATTGTTTCCGAAGGTTGCTGGTTTGAATCCAGGTCATTCCATAGTCGAAGCAAATGTATTATTTTCGGTGACATTTTGTGTGATATTGATCCAAGCTAAAGTGGCCGCCCTCACGGGGGTGTAGGAATATTTGTTAAGAAGCATGAAAACTTTTCAGGCAGCGAAATTGAGACTTCTTTAGATCGCATCGGTATGGTAGATATATACATTTATACTGGTACTCTTGTACAAATTTTAATTGTGCATAGATACATTTTGTGCCGGTAATCAATCTAAAATGACTATTGTATTAACTGATTTGTTGGAAGCCATTGTAGACACCCATGCTGCGTCCGCTTCTTTTAAAAGTGTTGATGACTTTAACCCTTAGTTACCAAGGTCACGTAAGTTGTACTCTAATTGGTTTAAGCGCGAGGGATTTACTAAGTTTAGTCGTATTTAATTTCATTTTCTAACAGCTAACAATTTTTATGGTTGCTGACTTAAGTGATAAGCAGCCTGCTGAACATACATTTTTCCGCCATGCTAGTAAGCATAACACCTGGAGCCGTATTCACGAGGAGTTTAATCTGATCGGGAATTTAATCCTAAAGTGAAAGTGACTGTGCCTTTGGGTCTTGAACTATTGAATTGCTGGCCTAATATTTGATCTAAACTTGCAGAATTAATCAATCAAGGTTCTCCCCTGTAATGTGAATTTTGGAATTAAAGTTTCCATTTGATTAAATCAATCTTGATTTAATCCAGATTTTAATCCCGGATTAAAAGATTAAATACTAGATCAAACTAAGATTGATTTAATAAAATGAGCCTGTAAATCCTAACATCCATATTGTGGCCAAGCGCATATATTGGCTAATCCTCAAAGTTTTGGTCAAACATTGACCCAAGGATTAAGTAGCTTAGGGCGCAAACCACATTGATATTAATTTTAGGATTAAAGTTAGGATCAGATCAATTTCTTTGTGAATATGGCCACTGGATAGATCATATGTTCTGATTATCACGTAGTGATCATCTGCCACTTGAAACTATTTACGTTCAGACTTAACACTGATACAGTGCTATCTCATTTAGACAATAACATATGCTTTGTTAAACCCTGATGGGCGAATTCTGTTAAAAGCGAAAAATATAATATAATTGCTGGTAAATTGGCAGATGTATCTTTACTTGACTGTACATTACTGGATACAGATCATATGAAATTTTAATAGATAGTAGGATTCACTTGGTTAATCTATTTAATGGATGTGACTAAAGAATCTTGTTGTTTACCGAAGAAAGTATTTAAACCCAAAGCTTTCTGGTGCCCAGAACTTGAGAAATTTCAAGCAGAGATAGTAAAAGGTTTTGGAGGTCAATCTGGGAGGATATGGATCGCCCTAGATATAGCGCTGCGTAGGAGATATGAAAAAGGCTGAAAAAAAAGACTTTGGCTGTCCTCCGGACACCGACGGTATATCTACGGAGCACTTATGATATGGTCTCTCATCTGAACTTTGTAAGTTTGTTGCTAAATTATATTCTATTATACTTTCCATTTGTACCGTCCCTGAATTGTTCAAGACAGGGATTTTAATTCCTATCTTAAAGAAACCATCCTTAGATACCAATAAACTTGAAAATTTTAGACCGATCACTTTAACTATTTCGCATGCTGAAGTTATAGAATGTTTAATCAAGCCGTAACTGTAAAACGTATCCAAATCAGTATGGATTCCGTCAAGGCCGTGGTACATCATTTATCACCTCTATGATTAATGATACAGTAGCTGAGTTCAACTTTAGAGGTTCCCCCGGGTACATGTGTACGTTTGATGCGGAAAATTTTTTCGACTGTATTTATCACGATGGTCTATTTCATAAATTATGAGGCATTGTCCCGCCAAACCACTGGATATTCTCACAGAGATGGTAAAGATCTTTTTTTTTTTTTTTTTGGTCTGATTTCACTGGAGGTCAAAGTCACAAAATGACTCTTTTTACCAGTACATGTACACTGGTTTTCTTTTTTGTTACACTTTTGCTATCGTTCTATGCACAAGAGGTTTGCACCAGACACGCATTCTGGGTTGTCAATCTCCCCAGGACTTTGTTTTCAATTTTATTAACTTTTCGTTTCATTGCAGCATTGATCGCTCAAAAACAGAGTAATAGTTCCGACTCGCATCTTGTACTTACATGTCGAAAATACATATCCACAGATATTCAAGCATTTAAGAACCTTGTTTGTGTCAATTTAAAAACACAGATCTACATTTACTCCATTCAAAACAGCGCACCAGCTTTCCTCATACAAAGTTGTACATTCCCAGAAATTCAAAACAAATGTGGTAGGGTTTACAAGGTTAAAGCTGGTTCGCTCTGATGTAATACCATTCACTAAAAAGCCTTTCACGTGGTCATTGGTGTATTCGTACTGCATTAACCTCATGAACTTGAAAGCAAACCTGTGTCTTTTCAACGGTCAACAGAACAAACTGACTAAGATGTTATTACTTCGTGCGGGAGACGCAGAAACAAATCCAGGCCCATTGTCCCTGAATGAATCTATTAGCCTAGAATCAACTTTTGAATCTGCAGATGTCAGTGATGTCACGGTATCCAATGTTAGTTGGAACAGCAACTCGAGGTCAAAACATGATTTCTCGGCATTTCATCAAAATATTCGCAGTTTAAGAAATAAGATTGAAGATATTCACCAATTTGTATTCGAACACGATATTGTAACCTTTTCAGAGACATGGCTAAACAGCTCTATACCTGATGATGCAATATAACTACCTGGTTTTCAAAGTCCCTTACGATGTGATAGACTGTCAGGCCAAGAGGGCGGAGTAAGTATCTACTTAAAAATGAAGTGGAAGGTAAACGTAGAATGGACTAAGAATCACATGACCTGGAATGTGTTTGGGTTGAAATGACCACAACATGTAATAGAAAATGGTTAGTGGGTGCATTCCACAGACAGCCGAGCGACAATATGAATTTTTGGTTAGAATTTGAAAAATCCATAGAGGCTGCGAAAAATTCCAACATAGAAAATGTGTTACTCATGGGAGACATAAACGATGACCAATTAAATCCCAAGAACAGTAAGCTAAAAGTAATCTTAGAAAGTTACAATTTAACACAGTTGATCAATAGTCCAACAAGAATTACAAACGAGACAGCCACCTGTATTTACGTGATAGCACTATCTAGTCCCGACTTGGTTTATCTTGCAGTAACTGAAGACACTGGTCAGAGTGACCATCTTTCAGTGTATTGCATTCTAGATCACAAAATTCAGCGATCTAAAGCATACAAGAGAGAAGTGTGGATACACAAGGAAGCAAATTATGATGGATTAAATGAGTGCCTTAATCAAATAGAATGGGAAAATGAACTTCAAAACCTGAACGTCAATGACACGGTGGAAAAATGGTCCCATATACTTGTTGAGAACGCAAAGCAATTCATACCCACAAAAATTATTACTGTCAGACCCAGTGAGCCTGCCTGGTTAACAGATAAAATTAAAAGACTTATAAAAAAAAGAAACAGAGCCCATAAAAAGGCGAAACAAACTAATAGTCAAAATCACTGGACAAAGTTCAGAAAATTAAGAAACAAAGTGGTCGACTTAGTAAGAAAAAGTTAGAAAAAATCATAATAAGAAAATAGAACAAACTATTCAAGACTGTAACTCTAACGACAACAAATTGTGGTGGAAACTTGTCAAGGAAATTGTGGTCTCTAATAAAGCCACAACCTCTGAACTCCCACCCTTGAAAGACGGTGAAAATTTCATTACAGACAATCAACATAAAGCTGAACTTTTTAACAACTTCTTTGTTAAACAATGTAGTCTACATGACTCAAACGTTGAACCTCCTGTGATAACTTATGATCTAGTCTCAGTCCTTGAAACAATAGTTATAGATGAAACCTTAGTTCAAGATTGTATTAACCTATTAAATGTGTCAAAAGCAAGTGGTCCCGACAATATCAATCCAAAACTTCTGAAAAAATGCGCACCCCCAATAACAAAACCCCTCTCTTACATATTCAATGCCTCCTTGCAACAAGCTATATTTCCATAGAACTGGAAACAGGCGAACACAACCCCCATACATAAGAAAGAGTCAAGGCAGATAGTAAGTAACTTCAGGCCTATATCATTAATTAGTTGTGTTGGAAAATTGTTTGAAAAATGTGTCTTCAAATTTGTCTTCAATCACTTCATCGAAAATGACATCCTTGTAAAATTTCAGTCTGCATACCAAGAAGGTGACTCATCTTTTTGTCAATTGCTCGAAATATATGATATAGTGCTCGAGGCCATGGACGACGGAAAAGTTGTAAACTTTGTATTCTCAGATGTGTCTCGTGCTTTTGACAGAGTCTGGCATAAAGGACTACTGGCAGAGTTACATGCTGCTGGCATAAGAGGAAATCTGCTTCAATGGTTCGAAAGTTACCTATCAAACAGAAAACAACGAGTCGTTATAAATGGTCAATCATCATCATGGAAAGGTATTACAGCAGGGGTGCCACAGGGATCCATTTTGGGCCCTTTTTTGTTTTTACTGTACATTAATGATATTGCGAACATTGTTGAGTCTAAAATCAGATTAGTTGCGGATGACACCTCGTTATTTTGTATTATGGATAAAGATGATCTGGATATTGGTACTATGACCATGAACGGTGACCTTTCGGCAATATCTATCTGGGCAAATCAGTGGTTTGTTACCTTAAATGAAAATAAAACTAAATCAATGTTATGCAATAGAACAAAAATCCAGAATAAAATTCCACTTCTTCTAAGAAACAAGCCTGTAACGGTAGTGGACTCTCATAAACATTTAGGAGTCACTCTGTCTTGTAATGGCTCCTGGTCAGAGCACGTAGACGACATATACATTAGAGCAATGAAAAGGGTTGATTGCCTGAGGGGTATGAAGTTCAAACTCGACCAAAAACACTTGGAAAAATTGTATTTCACTTTTATAAGACCTATATTGGAGTATGCAGACACCGTTTAGGACAATTGCAATCAGGCATGTAAAGACAAACTGGAGCGCGTGCAGCATGCAGCGGCGCCTGTCGTAACTGGAGCAACACAAAGCGTCAATTTAGATTTATTGAACCGAGAGGTCAAATGGGAGCCACTCAGTGAAAGAAGAAAAAACCATAAACTCATTCTCATGTGCAAAATTCAAAATGGCTTAGGCCCAACTTACTTACGTGAAAGACTACCTTCGAATCATCATTCTGGAATTAATACCAGACATGCTCAAGATCTACCCCCTATCTCCTGTGGAATACAACGTAGACAGTCTTTCTTTCCATCTGGATTAAGGGAATGGTCAAATTTAGATGCAGAAACAAAAAATTCAGTGTCTTTGGCAAGCTTAAAGAAAAACCTAAAGAAAAATGCTGCTCGCGTTCCAGTATTCTTTTCAGGTGGTAGCCGAAAGGCACAGATACATCATAGTCGAATGAGAATGAACTGTTGCACATTAAATGGTTACATGTTTAGGCTAAATTTGGTTAATTCAACTCATTGCTCCTGTGGAGCACCAAACGAAACAGCTCAGCATTATCTCCTTGAATGTCCAAATTACGAAGAGATACGACACAGATATTTTGGTGATGCACTATCTCATCAAATTCCTTGTGTTAATGTATTGCTTTTTGGTGATGAAGCTAAGGATCTAAATTGGAACAAAAAATTATTCGAGTCGGTCCAAAGTTTTATTATAGATTCGAAACGCTTTTGATTTCTCACTTATAGTGAAATCTTCATTGTGCACTTTCTCTAGACGGAAAAACAACTGAAACGTATAGTTCAATCTTATTATGTTGTTCTATGGTAACAGACGTGACGCTTGAGCGTACTTCACATTGTTTTTATTGTTCAAATTTATTTTCACAAGCAATCAGTTGTTGCATGCAGACGATTTATCTACAGTCTTGCATCAATTCGAATATCATGCCCAGGGCTCTCATCGGAAATCATATCTTTTCTGTTGAACTCCATTGGAGCTCCAACCCTCATGTATGGCTTGGAATGTGTCAGTTTAAAGACGTCAGAAACAGATTATTGGTTACTGGGTTCTCTAAGCGATGGCATCATTCCAGCCTTCTGGAGTATCTCTGTGTACCTACCTTTGATGCTCTCCTCGTTAAGAATAGAGTCAATCCAAAGACTAACCTCTGTTAAGTGCTATGCTAGCGATCTGTATTCCCGTACTCTTGCATCGTGTATTCTCACGGGTAAATGCACTGAAGAGACTTTGGTTGACAGAGGAATTGTTATGGGTTACTGCCTGATTACTGTGCTTTTGACAGTGCATGTACATCGGAGCGGGCCAGCGGCCCCAACCCGTACCTCTTATGCTGATGGGGTGGTTGGCTCGCTTCGTAACACTAGGAGAGGCCGCCCTCGGCACATTTTGAAATTTGTACAAAAATCTTTTTCTTTGCATCTCTCGGAATATCTGCCGAGAAATGACGAGATCATCCTATTTGTCTGCTTTTTTCCTCATTCCTCTGCATTTTTGCCGAGGTCCTCTGCACTGCTCGTGCAGCCTCGGCATTTCTAGGCATGCCGAGGTGAAGATTTGCAAGAAAATATCGTTCACAATGATATCTCACAAAGAAAATATCAAAGTGGCTCTAATTAATAGTCACTTATTTCGTATGATTATCAGTGGATCTGTTTCAACCAATATGAATAAATATATCATTGAAAAGTTTCAAAGTTTCTGTTTTAAGCTTTTAATATGTCTAATGATGACAGGTTTACAATGCATGTACAGGGGGTCCTGCTGCAAACACCTCAGTGAGAGAAATTTATTTCACACCGTTTTATGATACATAAATGTATCAATGTTTTAAGGCCACCCTACAAAATCGTATTTTTCTGGCGGGGGGGGGGGGTCTTATGTAGAAGATACCACTGTAATCATACTTTTCAGGTTGCATCATTTTCCTTGTGCACACAAGGGATTGTAAAATACATTGATGCAAGCATCATCTATTAAAAGTTTTAGGTCACGTATCATCTAAGAGTGGAGTATATGTATGTCAAAATTTTGTGTGAATTTTTATCTTGCAATGCACGGTCATGCTTCTCATGCATTTTAAACTTGTTTTTTAAACTTGGTGAAAATGCTACTTATTAGAAGCTATCGGTGATTCTTGTGACATATCATTGTAAGCGGTACTTTACAATCATTCATATTCTACAATGAACGCATGATCTTGCCCCGGTACAGTTTAAAAAAAGACTTCAAATTCTTCAGAACAAGGCATTACGTATAATAACTAAGACTAACAAATACACTCCTGTCCAAGATCTACACAACCTCTGTAATCTTCCCATGCTAGACGACAGAAGAAAATATCACCTGGATATTTTTATGTATAAAGCTGCGAACAGTCTCCTACCAGTATCAGTTACACGCAACTTCACTTACTCCCATACCATCCATTCACATGCAACCAGAGCAGCCCAAAGTAACAATTTTCATGTGCCTTCGGTCAACCTGAATTATGGTAGAAATACAATTGCCTACCGAGGGACATTAAAATGGAACTCCCTTCCACTCGAAATAAGGCAGCTTCCCTTCCTTTCCCTGTTTAAATCAGCAACTAAATCCCTCCATCAGTAATCCATTACCCTCCCAGATAAGACACTGTTCACATTTTGTATATTTATTGTTTTACCTTAGTTAATATGTTTTTATCTATATACCTGTTTTTACTTTATTTATATATGTAAATGTATATTTTATGATTCTGTTATTCTTCTTATGTGTATTTTATTTATCAACTGGATCATCTCGTCATATTGTCATTGTATTCCCATTGCACCATCCAGGGCCTGGCGGAAGACCAGTGAATCCTCACTGAGCCTGTAACCCTGGTTAAAGAATAAAGAATCAATCAATCAATCAATCAATCGATCTCGGTCCTGTTTTGCATTACAATGTGAACCATGAGATATACCTGCCAATACTTCTCCTCGCTTCCTCCTAAAATGCTGAAAAATGCCGCAGTATGCAAATCTCCAGTCCTTACCCCAGCTTTTCTCGGCAAAAATGCCAAGGAAAGCCGAGGTACTTTTTTCTGCAGACATCACCTGGGCATGCCACGGGGAAAGTGCCCAGAAATGCCTACTGTTGTGTTTATCTGCTGTAGCATATCCTGAACTGCTACTAGTTTAAATGATAACCATGTGGGTTCTATGACTCTATCTCATTGATCATTACATCTTCCAGTATGTTAGTCTGTATTGACTTCCGCTATCTCGATGTAGATTTGCGTTTAATATCTTCTTTAACGGGGGTTAAATGATGGGGCCACGGTGTCCTGCCCAGGTGGCCATGCTTGCGGGAGGGGGGGAGGGGGTAGGGGCATGCAGCTTGTGGGTTACCTGACCCCTTATGCGTATGATTTACACGTAGGTCTTTTATGCTAATATTACTACATTTATGTGTCCGTTAAATTGTCATTTGCGGTTTTCATGCCATGCTATGATTTATGTGTTCCAATTGACGATTTTGATTTATTTCCTTGTGATATTTCCCCATCTTCGGTTAATGAAATTGTTGTTCTTAGTAGTAGTAGTAGTAGTAGTAGCAGTAGTAGTAGTAGTAGTAGTAGTAGTAGTAGTAGTAGTAGTAGTAGAAGACAGAGAGGTAGGAACTCTTTTTATCCTTTGCTTGTAATATTTCCGTATCTTCAGGGTTCAATAAAGTTATTATTATTATTATTATTATTATTATTATTATTATTATTATTATTATTATTATTATTATTATTATTATTATTATATTAAGCTCATTGGAACCTTTGAAGATACTGCAATACAGGAGAAATTATATTATCATTAGTAGTACGTGTAGTAGTAGTAGTAGCAGAAGTAGTAGTAGTAGTAGAAGTAGTAGTCGTAGTAGGAGGAGGAGGAGGAGGAGGAGGAAGAAGAGGAGGAGGAGGAGGAGGAGTATTCACAACCTGATGTTCAATGAAGACTGTAAAGACAACTTCCGATTAGTCCAATTTATTTGTTATTACTATTATTCACAACCTGACGTTCAATGAAGACTGAATGCGACCTCGAATTGCCCCAATTTTTTGGTCTCTTGTACAGAGGGTAGAAGTATACGCATGCAATATATATATATATATATATATATATATATATATATATATATATATATATATATATATATATATATATATATATACATATATATATATATATATATATACATATATATACATATATATAAACATATATACATATATATATATATATATATATATATATATATATATATATATATATATATATATATATATAACTATTAGTATTACCATGGTTGCTACTGTTCTCAATTAATTCCTATGCCAAACGTTATAGCCATAGGGTATATTGCTATCAATATTATGTCTACGCTCGATGTTATTCACATAATGGTTGAACGGGTAGGGCTGAAATATTATTATTATTATTATCATCATCATCATCATCATCATTATCATTATTATTATTATTATTATAATTATTATCATTATCATCATCATCATCATAAAAGTGTTGCTGGTGGACATACATGTGTGGACCCCCTGATCTGGGACAAATCCTAATACACCTTCTAAATATCGAATTTAGAGCACTTATCCTACACCAAATTCGTGACAGCCAATGTCCCGCTTGTATCTAATCAAATGTACTCATTCACCCAACGTATCAAAATACCCATGTCTAAGCTGCCTGGCTCGTTTGAATATATTGTTAGGGTTCCACACTGAAGCTAAAAACTGTCATTTTTGCTTCACGTCCATTTTCATCCTACACTTGTGCCGACATTAAATTGGAAACGACATAATGCAGACGATTGCATCAGGTAGACAGTATTAGGTTGCTGATTTTTGATTGGTTAATTGGAAGATGGTCTCCAGTTATGTCATTTCCCAAATCTATTTCAATCTCATGTTGCTTCAACTACAGGCGCAAACTCCCTCACTTCTGGCATTTTCTGGTGCATTTTTCAATGGCGATGTCACCATTACCGCACCAAACGAGTCATTTAGTCAACAAGATAAAATTTGCTTGCTTCTATCTGTCATCACATGGACAAACTTATATATTTTTTTTTTTTTTAGAATCCGCAGTGCTCTCGTAGTCTTGCAATGAAGGGATTTTGTTTCCGATTTTTTTTGCCTTCGTGGCCAAAACACGTTGGCTGTTGTCAATAAGTTCCTATGCCAAACGTTATAGCCATAGGGCGTTGCTATCAATATGGTTTTATAATGTGCTCTTCCTTACAAGGCTATAGATGTTATTCACATAAGAGTTGAACGGGGATAGCTAAAGAATTAAGCTCTGAGGTATACCTGTCGATCATTTTTCGATTATTTTTCCACATATAGACGGATCCAATTTTAACGCTTTCAGATCTGCTTATGCGGTACCAGCTCAGTAATGTAGTGACATTGTTAGGAAAATAAAATGATGCTCCCCTTTTAGCTACCATAAGTCGGTGCGGCAGATAGTCTCAAGCCTTGGATAGGTCTACGAGGGTTCATACATACATGTAATATTCCTTGCTCAAGGGCAGCTTCCCATTCGTCTACAGGGGACATGGCAGAGCCAGAGTAAGAGAGAGAATACTTGTGTTTGGCATATCATCATAAGGAAAAATCGCAAGGAGAAAATTATATTCAGAAGCTGCAATACAAAAGAAAATTCCTTAAACACAAGGCTGTCAGGAACCACTCTCTTACAGAAGTGCAAGTCATTCCTGCAATAACATTTCAATCAAGGACACATGAATCTCTTTCATAAAAGTACAAAGATTGAGCCTATGAATATACATAGCAATTTTTTTGATGAAAGGTATCAACGTGTGTGTGAGCAAAGAAAAAACTCAATAAGTAATTGTTAGCAATTACTACTGCATGGAACTTGGACAAAACGTTAATTGTTAAAATGGTACCCATGGGGTGGTTTGATAATTAAAATGATTCAGAAATTCCAAATGTTGTATTCAATTGCCAATACAACGAGTCAACAGCAGTATTGAAACACAGGGACAGCAACAGTTCATGTGTTGATCAGATCATGAGTTTCTCTATGTGATCGTTTCCAAAGTGAAGATTCCAAATTGAGGCCGTCAAGCTCAAAGGTGCGATGCCATTAGTCACTTTATTATATGCTAACAGTTGCTATGCTCCATAGTAATAAGCTGATATGTACATATTCACACATATATATATATATATATATATATATATATATATATATATATATTGTATGTGTATACTTCAATTGGACACACTGCAACCAGAACTCTGTACAACAGACTAATAAATTGGAGCAAGTCTCCTTCAGTCTTCATTGAACGTCAGGTGGTGAAGTGATATGAATGATAGACAGGCTTCAAGATTCCCCCTAGAACCTTTCACAAGATAAGTGGATTGGTAATACATAACAAGCAATGATAATGTAACAAAATCTAAACCTCACTTTCAAATGCAGTGTTTGTGTAGAAAAACATGATAGTGTCAAGATGACCCCAGCTAAGGACAATATGCCATCACAAGTACCTTGGTTTGTGATACATAATAAGCAATGATAATGTAACAAAATCTAAAGCTCACTATCAAATGCAGTATTTGTGTAGAAAAACATCACAGTGTCAAGATAACCCCAGGTAAGGACAATATGCCCACTATCACTAGGACCACCGAGACGGGAAAATATATTGAATTTACATCATCTCACCAAGAAACCCTGAAAATTAAAACACAAGAAAGTCAACAACCAGCAATATGAAAACTGTATAAACTGGGAATGTGCCTTCAGCTGTTACACACAAACCAATTTGGTACTGTACAAATATCTTGATACTCTTGGAGAAAATACATTTCTAAATGTTTTGAAAAACCGAAATATGAAAGTGCATGTACCTTGTCTGTGACACAAAAGTAAAGAACCTTAATAAGGGTAGAGATATAATATCTGATACATTGTTCTAAAGAAGTTTTGGTGGGCTTAGGGAGATGCACAAATGCATTTTGTTTACCTGCAGTATTGCGCAAGTGAGTATGTAAAGGAATTTGAATGTATCATGAAAAAAGAAAGGCAATTGATTTTGGATATATTTGAAATAAACCTTCATGGTTCATCTTTGAAAAATGTGATGTGCCTTTAGACAATTTAATTTTTTGAACAATGCATTGGTGTGAGCATAATGTTTTGCAGCGCAAAAAAGACGCGCAACGTTTTTCTGTAAGACAAAAATACGTTCACACGAGAAACCCAAGCAAGAATGAAATAATTCAAATGTGACAAAAAGGCGAGTTGTAAATTGATAACAAGAAAGTCTGGAATATACTTATTAAGTCTTCTGAAAATACTTATTTCTTTGGAAGATTTATTAGCTATTTTATTGATAGTTATGTAGTGCATGTTAGCATTGTCATGGTGCACTGGGGTTGATGTAGTAACAGTCTTTTATACACTTTGGAGGAGCTGGTGGGAATACCTACTTTGTTAGCAGCGAGGCACCCTTTGTATGAACAGAAATGATACTGGCTGGTTGTTGGGTCTGGAAAAGTTCCTGTGTCAATCGTTGGGTTGAAGACACAGGCAATTGTTGGTGTTATGATTATAGCAAAGGTTTACAATTAGGTTATGTCATGATCTATCGACGATTCAAGAATAATAGCCTAAATGGAGATCCACAAAATAATATATAACCGCAATCACATATCCAAGAGGATCGAAACTAGAACAAAATGATAGTTCAATCTGTGCATAATAAAGTCTGCTGCATATTTAAAAAGGTAATTTGCTAACCTTTTCAGAGTAGAAAAATCGATGAAATGTTTACCTGGTATACTAAAAGCTAATCTATCAAACAATACTAATACAGTATATAAATGAAAGTTTCATTTTCTTCATATAGTTTTAACTCTTCCTACTTAAAATCTCTGTTGCCTCAATCTGTTCCTGGCGATCACAGGACATTTCATGCCCACGTGGACAAGCACCAAGTATTGAATCTAATTCCTACAATAAAACTCTTTCTGCCGTGACAAATACGATTACATTGCACGTTGCGGGCAATGGAAGGTGTGTCTATTTGTATCACGTATTACTCTGGTATTCCCTCGGATGTTGAAGACATATTGTTCTCAGGAGGCGTCTTGAAAGATGATTAAAGGTTTCCACTTTATTAAGTTACCCTGGATATTGATCTTTCGTAAAATATGCTATGTAAGAATTGGACACAAGACTTCTTGCCAATGCAAAATGAAGTTCGATAATTTATTTCTCGGCACCTTTAAATATTGTCCGAGTATGCTACAGAAAGTTCGTGTACCATTTTAACTGTACCAAAATGAGCTTATCACCATATTACCTCCACTATCGCAGGGGGTAAACGATTTTACTCTGGTGAAGGTGTATGGCTAGAAATAGGTAATCTATGACAACGATGTTGAATATCTGTAGATGACTGAATGGACTAAAATAGGTGAATTGCTGGTTGAATTAATTAAATTGGTTGTATTGCACAATATGTCGAAAAATATACGCATTGCCAGATTGTAAGTAGTTTTCTAAAACATGCACACATTATAATGCATGTGTGTGTCCTATAGCCGTCAGTAAGACACTCGCCAGTTTGACTATTTACGTTTCGTTTTCGATTAACTGTCGTATTTACTCGTTTAATAGTAGTATATGTTACTATAATGCTATGTTTTACGAGTATCTAATATCCCATGCGTAATTTATGATACTTGCAGGTTCTTGTGTCGACAAACCAATACCGAAATAGAATAATGTTAAAAAAGAGGGTTGGTGTAAGACATAAATCGTTATTTGTGGTACTGTTGTAAAGGTATCGGAAAAACTGTAGTGTCCTTATCTTTTATTTTTGACGGTTGATACAGCGCATAAAAGATTAAAATTGGCGAGCATCGCAAAAATATATATAAAAAAAAAAACACAGAACCACAGGAATATCTCGGAAGAGAAAACATTCTAAAATCGTGAGACATGCTGTGGAAGAGGAAACAGAGTATAATAAAAATGCTACATCACTCATCACTTGAGCAAGAGGAGTATTCGATACAAACCGAACCACAAATGAAGAAAGAACGAAAGAATAAACTATTTGAGGAAAAACAGAATGTGTGTTTACACACATACTGAATTACAGTTAGAAATCTTGTGTAAAACGTTGAAACTTTTCTTTTTACTGAGAAGCTCTTCCATGTCTTTAAAAACATAAACTTCGTCAGTGAATAACTTTTTCAATATTTCCAGGAGTAACTTAGCTGACTGACAAGTCGGCAGAACTAAAAGGTGATAGGCCTAACAGGTCTCTTTTTATTTTTGGCAGAAGTAATGAAATTTGTGTTTTGGGTAGTTAGGCCTATACACTTTGGAAAAGAACTAGTGTCTGCAGTTAATGATGACTATTTCTAAGTTTGAGAGGACCAGTTTAAAACCACCAGTTGCCTTTAATGGGTGGCTGCCTGTCTCAAGTCAGGAGTGAAATTTGTTTCTTCGCATTGGTATTGGAAGAGAAATGTTGATGCTTTGGCAAGTCTGGAATCTTTTTGCTGCATTGTTGGGTTTTGAATTTATTAATATGGATCATGTTTTTCTGTACTATTTCATATAAATAGACAGAAACATTACATAACGTGAAGAGCATACAGATCATTATATTATTATTACAATTATTTTCCAATGTGTATAATTCTGAAATATTTTACACAGATGTTACTACACCATACCAAAGATTATCTAATTTTGCTTCTCCTGTCTGTATGTTTGCAGGTGACTGTAAATTTATATCTGCTCACACACAAATATATTCTGGCATTTTCTCATAGCATCAGTCACACACAAGCCACAACTGGATATCTATAATCTGTTTCTAAATGCGTGAAATACTTGCCAAATGAGCTCTATCAGCAACGACGACACAATCCTTGAGTGGTTTGACAGCTGGGCATGCGCTAACCAGGGCCGTCGTGAATGTAGGCGTATGCAACCATTTTTTTATTGATAGGGCACTGAGTGTAGTTTCGCAAGGGGTACTTCTCTATTATCAAAATTTTACGAAAAACGACATTTTATGAAAAATGTTGATAAAAGCGGATTTATCCAGAAATAACCACACACAATACCACAGATTACGAATTTTGCCTTGTGTGCAAGCAGATTACAAATTATCGACATGTCCATTTACCACTGGTGACTATTTGACAACGAAAAAGAAAAACTTTTTTTCCATTCTATAGCATGGCTGTAACATTAATCCCTCGAGGTAAGGAATGTATAGTCTGTTGAATCAGACCACGAACAAGCCCTCTGGATAACTGATGGGGCATATCGCATATATCTGTACAAAGGGAAAGCATTTCATTCATCCTAGCTTATACAAATTTTGTTACACTTTTGGCGATAATGCAAGGAATTTTGCATGATATATTTATAGGTTGAGAGGGTAGTACATTTTGCAGGAGAAGTCTAAACAATATGAATCCAGTGAAGGAGACACAGACCTTCAGAGTGAGTCTGTTAATAGTGACAGTGCAGCGTGGAACTACTTAATTCATGTCGCTTTGCCAGTCACATTGGTATTCATAGTAAAAGTACATCCCAAGGTTAAAATGCAATTGAAATGGATGCAGAAAGCCAATTAATAACTTATACTAATATAATAGTATATTGACATTTTGGAATACACCAATAATTTTAATAACTATGGGAAATGTGAGACTAATCTGAATCTGACATTTTGTCTTTCCAAGCAGATATTTCTATCTTTATGCTCATAACATTCATCAGATTTTTTTCTTGGACAGTAAGATGCAAAAAACTGTCAAGTTAGATATGGTGGTAGAAAGTGCAGATGGGAGTTGGAGTGGCTGCAGTGTTCGAGGTTACGACCTTGTCAACACAGCAAAAGTTGGTCAAGTGACAGGTGGGACCTCTTATGAGATGGTCAAACATAGGCAGGCAAAACAGTTTAACCACAGAGCTCAATCACTTCTGGAGTCCCCAACACGCCTGTGGGTGACCATGTCTTCCTCTCTTCAGAGAGTTGAGACAGTGGGCAGCATGTCTGATTCTGTGGGGGCAACCTTAAAGGAGAGGAGGCATTCCCACAAAAGGAAGGGGGACAGGGCTGAGGCGCCTTCTGCAAAGAGAGCACCAACCTTGGATCCTGGACTCAAGGCAATATTGGATGCTATGCAAAAGACACAGATGCTCATGGCCACCACCATGCAGTCTTTTGTGCAGTCTGCACAAACAAGAGTGCCCTCTCACACACCAACTTGGTCTGTGACACCTGCGGGTCAACAGACCCAAGTCTCTGATTTCTTACGGGAAATTTAAGGTCCAGGTATGACTGGTCCTCCCATAAAGGAGACCAGCATGGACACCACGGAGGCATGTGACCGATCTGGCTTGCCAGGTCCCTTTGCGGAGGGGACTGGTGTGACTGGCACTGGGAAAGAAGCAACAAGTTCTACTGCAGGAGATGCCCCAGTGCCTATGGAGGTGGGTCGTTTACTCTTGCCTGTAGCATGCCAGGAAATACATGAAACTTCCTGGGTAGGTCCAGACTGGTCTGGTACATCTGATCCAGTGTTTACCACATCTGTACTGGCCGTGACCAGGACTGGACCGGACCACTCCACTGATGAACCAGACCAGATGGGGAAAACAAAAGCTGCCCCTCCCCCTCTCCTCACACCATTCTTTCCACTGCATAGTGGTGAAGATGAGAAAGGAGAGTCCTTATCTGAGGGAGAGCGATTGTTAAGTGAGTCTCTTCTTGACGAGTAGGAGGACAAACATGCAGAGTGCTTAGTGCTTAAACTGCAGCATAAGTCCCAGCCTGTCAATTGGAAGGGGTCAGAGAGGGAGGACAATTGTCTTTTGAGGACAGCTCAGCCTCAGCTGAGGTTAGTCAACCACCAGGGCTATTTCATTTGATGAAGGAGTCGATCTTGGCTCTCTTCAGAGATACACTGTACCTTGAAGGCTCCCTCTTGGGCATCCCTTTATGATGTATAAAATACATGTCTGAAAGATTTTTTCCATTTTTGGGTGTGTGTGTGTGTGTGTGTGTGTGTGTGTGTGTGTGTGTGTGTGTGTGTGTGTGTGTTTGTTTGTTTGTTTTAAAAGAAATATCCGAAATTAAGGTCACAGGCCCTCTTCAAGCTCTGTATCCAAGGTCAACTGAGCACAAGACTGTCACAATCCTCTAGTTGAAAGTTCGGCTTGCCAGAGAATACTTTCTGAATATAACGTCTGAAATTTGTATCGCTTTCACGTGACAACTATAAAAGTCACATGTACACACATGCAGTTTTCGCTCATTATCAAAGTTATCCTGTCGAGCAATCATACACCAGTGATATTGAATGATTTAATATCCATGCATTTACATGGGCATTTTTAAATTGAAGACCAAACGCATGTTGTGGTTTAAGAGTAACCCATATCGACATGTGCAAAGGGCTTCGTTATGAATGCAAGATCATATTTTGAAATTATTTGGTGAACCTCTCAGTTTCAGAGGCAACTCGTCAATAAAAGTCTTAAGCAGTCTCGGAGACAACAACCTACTTTTTCTGGAGCCAACTGTAACAAGAAGAGAACATAGGACATTTTCCATTTGATTGAAGCTGCCATACTTCTTTAACAAGTAAGCGCATAAGTCCAGCAACTGGAGAAAAAAAAACGGCCCCATCCATTAAAGAAAATAATAAAACTACACGGGTGTGAGTGTCTGGCCGTAAATTTTGCATGGTACGAGCGTACCGGTGGAGCGGAAAGATATGCGAGATGCAGCCTGCCCTGGGCGGACCATGGAGTGTATCCTTCCGCTTCAACGGAGCGTGAGTGCCATGTACAATTTACTGCCAGTTAATTGCAAGAGAGTTGTTATATTTTTATCCCTTGTTTGCGTAGTCCAGACTATTCTCCGCCATTTCAAATAAAAAGTTGATAGCATTGTGTTTAAACAACGATGAATGACAAACGCAAAAACAGACGATAAACAACATCCTAGGTGTGCGCACATGGAAAAGTGGGCGGGGCTGGACCAGTGCGAAAGTAGGGTGTGCACGCGACCGTTCAACACGGGCGTGTGGATCGGCAATAAATTCTACACGGTCCAGAGCGACCCGTCCATGGTTACTATAGGCTACACATGCATGAGATAAGCCATGGTGTCAGATCCTGCCGTAGAATTTAGTGCTGTCTAAACTGCACCCAAAGACATGAGGACCCATGGAGTAACGGATCTGATGCACCTTTCAAATATGAACACCCCAAAACTGTGTTATTGCTGTATTCAACTTGAACATTACAGCAATGCAGTCACCGTGTTCAATCACAATGATTTGAAGAAAAAACTAAGTTGGTAGGCTTGAAACTTTTGCCAATAAGCATATCACGGTCACCATCACGCCTGAAACACACCTGAACAACGTGGTGGTTTATAGATAAGCAATGTGCCTCGGGGAAAAGATACAGTTGTGGTCATTTCTGCATGTGTATACAGAAAATTCAATTTCTCAACGAGACGCTTGACCTGCAGCAGAGATTACAGCATGTACACCTGCAAAGCTTATTTGCACGACAGTTCCTGATAAAATCCTGGGCCCCATCCTTGTCTAAGTCAAACAATGCTGGGGACCAAAATAAAGACAAACTGGTCATCTGTGATAGGAAAAACAGAACAAAGTGAATGTCTGTCCTGCGCAGGAGCCAATTTTGGCGATAATATTATGCGAGAATAGCGAGGACTAATATGCAGATATAATTAATTCTGTGAGTACGTGAAGCAGACGCTTAACGGACTTATTGTGGGAAAATCAAGGCACCATTGAGAGTGGTACATTGTGACAATGTGTAACATATAAGTTAACCACGTGCACGGTGTTCAAAAGCTCCTAAATATTTACATATATGCATTGGCACCCATAACATTGTTTCCGTTATGATCAAATAAACATTCGTCAGAACCTTAGCATACTGCCCTTAAAGTAAAGGGGCCAAGATTTATAGAAGTTTCACGCAAATCAATCATTTTGGATATTGTCATAATCGGAACAAACGAAAAAGTAATGATATACATCTTCGACGGGTTCGCCACAGCTACAATATGTGGACTCTTTCATACCAACTTTTTTCAGACAAGTGTTCATTTAATTGCTGCCCATGCACAATGTAGCATGATTTGATATCGTGTCTTTTTTCTAATAAATTAAAGAGTTCATCTTCTTCTGTATCATGTGTTGTTTTTCAAGCCGATACTTGAATACCGAAATGTATTCTGTTCATCTTATTCCCAATGGCAGTTGATTCCGCAGGTGCACAACGGATAGGGATGAGAGTCATGGCTTTCAGTTTTGGCGTTGAAGTGCAATATGTCATGTTCATAACGAAATTGTTAGATGTTCTATTGCCGCCGTTTCGGGTAAATGACTTTGGAGACACTGTGGACCTTGATCGCTTTTTATTTGGTACGTTAATAACATTACTGTTTCTCTTCGCGCCTCTGATGCAAACTTTTCCAATATGCTCGGGCATACAAATCAGATGAAGGTGTTCCACTCATGGCACTTGTTACAACTTGGGCAGCAACCGGTTGAACACTTTTTAGTAAGGTTTGAACGCTTGAACGATTTGTTTTAAACAATGTCACGATAGGCACGGACCGACACCGCGATATTTATATAGATTGATTGAGCGAAAGACAGGACTCAGGCCTCTTGATATGTTTACTCGACCTATCATATATTATTTCATGATGCAATTGTGTCAGATGTGTAGGAGGAGGATATTCGCATTGAAGCAAGTATTTTCCCGCTATCATGAGAGCTACATTACATGAATTATGACTATAGTTGATAACAGACGGCAGTTCTGAAATTAGACAACTGTTATGTGTAGTTTTAGTATTTTAGTTATGATCTTTAGCAATTCTAGAAATGATTCTAGCAGTGGGAACATACATAGGAATACTGTACGGAACAGATTTCTTGTTAATTTTACTTAGAAACATATTCTTCACATAATTAGTGAAACCGTGTTAGCTACGGCATAAGATTTGTATTGATTGGGTCACAAATGCAAACTACAACCATTCTTTGCAAAACTATGTTCATATCTATTGATCAACATTGTGATTTGGTCCTATATTATATCCATACAATTCTTGATTTGACATGAGTGGCAATTATATATATATATATATATATATATATATATATATATATATATATATATATATATATATATATATATATGTCTGTGTGCGTATGTATATGTATATGAATATATGTATATATATATATATATACATATATATATATATATATATATATATATATATATATATATATATACAGTAAAAACTTGAATCTGTAACCTTTTGAAAATATGACTTATTTTCAGCAGTCTCCATTTTTAATCAAGAATGAGCAATAGGGGAACCTATTATATCTAATTTGCTTTTGCAATTTCACGATTCCGCCACTAATATACCCCCATACTGATATTCCATAATGTATGTTGGGAAGTATTACAAAGATATAAATTGTAATCTTTGTACGTAAGGGTACGATGAGCTATCATTTCTTTAAAATGCCTAGTTAGTTTTATTTTTTATTTGATATTTTATCAATATGCGCCTTCAAATTTGAAGTGTTGGTCAATTGTAATTCCTATGAAATACAAAATGTCTGAGTACTCTATTTGAATGCCATTTATTTTAATACGTATCATCAACATAAAAATAAGACATGCAGAGTGAATGCTGTACATTCTTTATGACATAAACAACGTTTTTGTCTTTAACTGTAACAGTGCTGTTGTGGCTTCCCCGTGTTAACTTGTGGTGACCCACATTTATCTGTCTTGATACATTTCTGTTAGTACAGCCAGTGTGTATGTAATTTCTCTTATAATGAATAATATGTAAGAAGGTTTGATTAGTCTTTTTCTTTTTCACTTTTAGATATGTACCCGATTTGCAATACACAATTAAACTGGTGGGTGTCATCATTAATACAGGCAAAGATGCGTCTCGAGCATACAAAGGATCCATGTAATGATGAACACTCCGGGCGGTTCTGCGTAAACTAGTTTATGGTGGACGTGTGGTGACTGACAAGGCTCGGTCCAGCCTTGAAAATGCATCGGTGTCAAACACACCGTCCATGCCAAAGCTCATGTGTCTCTTGTATGTTGTGTTTCATACATTGCATATGAAGCCGTCTTTCTGTGCAGTTTATGAAACGACATACAAGACACACGAGCTTTGACATGGAGATGGCCTTGTGCGGCGCCCTTTCTTTAATAAGCAAGTGGGCGTAAAGACAGGCAAACAGCCAAACGAAGGCTGAAACGCATTATATATGTTAACCCTACAACAGCGAAGAGATTTCTACATTCAGACATTTATGTACAAGGCTACTCATAACCTACTCCCATATTATATTTGTTCTAAATTTGCATTTACTGCCCAAATCCATACCCACCAAACCCGAGCTCTGACAAATAGGTCCCTGTCCATACCACGTGCAAGGCTTAATGTTGGCAGGAACAGGATTTCCATAAGGGGTGCCACCACATGGAACTCTCGTCTCCCTTAAATTAGAAATACCTCAACCCTATCCCTATTCAAGTCTTGGAAATACCCCCTTTAAAGTATAAACCCTATTTTACCCTTTCCCAACCTCATTACCCTACATGTTGTATTCCCTACTCATTTTTCCTCTTGGTGCCTCCCCCCCCCCCCCCCCAATAATACTGGTCATGATCAATCTTGATCTTTACCTTCAATTTACATACATGTATTTTAAACTTTGATTATGACCAAAGTAATTGATTGATTTTCTATTCTGTGATTTTAATTCTTATTTCTATCTGATGTGTTATACTTTTTGAAGTTTCTTTTTTAAGATTGTCTTCATTCTACAGTTGTCTATGTATTACAAATTTGATTTATTTTTACAAATTGACACTTATCCTTTGTGAATCCATATGAACCATTACCATCCAGGGCCTAGCGGGAGATCGCTGCTGCGTCACTGAGCCATTGACTCTGGCTGAGAATACATAAATCAAAGCAATTTAAACCCCAACAGTCCGACTTCTCCAGGTAACACGTCAGGTAACGGTGCATCACATCATCATGAAACCTGCACGTATCGTCCAAGTGATACTCTTGATGGCCGTGATTTTTTCACGTGATCATCTGCCATATTAATAGAAGAGAAATCTTCGCATTGTGACAGGCTGGTTGCAGCCATGCCCTTTAAAATGGAACTCATTCTTGTGGGGAATCAAATGGTAGAAGATATACATCATTTATGGGAAAGAGGTTTTTTTTTTTTTTTTTTTTTTTTTTTTTTTTTGATATGTTACCCAGCATTGTTTTGCAATGGTGGATTATTTGAGAGGGTACAGTATGTTCAATGTAAGTGAAGCACAAGGTGTGTTATTCGAGATGGCACAGTGTTTTTAATGTAACTAGAGCGTGGAGTGGATTAACGTACATAATATATATGTATAGTGAATGTGATATTTTTTGTACAGATGTTCAGTAAGTCTGTTGAGGATAACTTTGATGAGTGCAAAAAACTCGTGGTGACTTCCCTATCACCCGTGAGAAGGTTAATGACATTTTAAAAAGTCCATGAGGGTAACTGTGTACCAGGTGTGGACGGAGTAACGGTGACGGAGTAACTGTTGAGCTTTTAAAGTATGGGAACGCGACACTGCTACGAAAACACCTGGCTGCTTAAAATACCTGCATGGTTACATTCAAGGTATAGTGAGGTGCTCAAGATTGGCGTTATAATGCCTATATTCTTTAAATATCACATCTTGACCCTGACGACGCTGGCATTATAAACCAATGACATTGGGCTCCATCATCTATAAATTTGTTGACAGTTGTCTTTTTCCCGATGACTGTTAATAACTCTCAGTTCGGGTTCAAAAATGGCAGAAGCACCGAATTTTGCTGTATTTATTTACACGATATTATTTTCTTCTCACAAAATCCTTTAAATCACCTTTGCAGATAGGTTTTTGGTTACACTGCTGATTGCCTGCTGTAAAGCCCTTGTGACACGCTTATGTTCCTCTGTAAGGTACAGTACGATGCACATGTATTGAAACTTATCTACCATGCCACTGGTGTTCGCATATTTTTTTGTTTTGTTTTTTTATTTTTCTTATTTTTTATCTTTTCATGATTTTAGTTGTTACATTTTGTAGTTTGATATCTGTGCACTTATTATTTCGTCTTATATGTAATTTTTACATCCACAGTCGTATGTTTTAGCTTATGTCTTAGGTCAGCACTAGTCTTTAATAATTTTGGTTGTACCTATTGTCAAATATAATTTATTTCTGTGTTTTCTTCATCGATTTCGAAGTACTTATTATTTCGATACATTATATATATATATTTCACTTTCTCCGTTTGTCGAGGCATGATGATGATGATGATGATGATAATAATAATAATAATAACGAAAAATAATATGTATGTTTATGTATATTCTTTATTGCCTCCATTTTGACTAGAAAGATACATGTAGAGTAGAATACAGAAAATTACATCAACGTCTCATTACAAGTACAATGTACAAATATATATATATAGTGAAAAGTCGTTATAACGACACCATCTCTTCCCCAAGAAATACGTCGGATAACTGAATCTAAAACGAGTCAAATAAAAAAGATAATAAACCTTATCCCATGAACATTTGTGTCATTATATTGAATACGTCGGATATCTGAGTGTCGTTATAACGAGGTTTCACTGTACATGTATACTTTCACATTTAAGAAACAGCAATGTTGAAAGAATAACTGTCCAGGCGGATATTACAAGGCAATTTAAAAAAAGGATGAAACAACTGTTCTTCTTGAAGTGTCCACATGCAATTTTGAAATAATAAGCTGGATGATTTTGTGGTACATTTTTTGAGATATTGCCAAACAAAAGAGCAAACAAATTTACAAAATATATTCAAACGTCACTGGAGCATGATCAATTGAACAAAGTCAGCAGAGACCATGCTAACGGTTTTGTAGAAGTCGAACTGTGAATTGTGAACGACAGTTGACGAACTGTCCTGTAAGTTCAGCTGAGTAAAACAAGTCTTCCAACTGGAAACTTGTTATTCTATTCTTTCAATGAAACATTAAGAAGCGTATAAGGATGGCAGGTTGGACTTTGCTAAACGTCACCATGTTGGACTTCCTCACATTCAATAAGGATTTTGCGGTGTATACAGTCACAAAGTACTCGCTGTTTCCATCAATTCATACAAACAAAATACCCCTTTTCTGTTGAAACTCTTTTTTTTTAAGGGGGCGAGGGAGGAGGGGGGGCAGTCACATAAATATGCAAGCTAAATGCACCCTTTACGTTACAAATACTTGGGTGACTTGACAGGTACAGGAGTAATTGAACTCGTGCAGTTCGACTGCCATCTTCAGGTCTCTTCGTTACGGAAGCACAATATTGTTTTCGACTTGAGGTCGCATCGCTTCTAAGGGCCTTAGGTCGGGGAACAGTCGGAGGAAGGTGGGTGGGTGGTGTCTGTAGACTTTATATTAAACAAACTTCTGAACAATAAGGGCAACGGTGACGTATCGTATGGTACCGAGATTTATCAGGCGCATCAAAGAAGTTCAAATCGAGCTTGTGTGCCAAACGTCGCGCGAGTTTGGCCAGTTTATCTTTCCGTAAGGTACATGGCGTAAAACATTCTTCATTCAACTGATACCCATCCATTACAACACTGTAGTAAGTGTCTCCGTTACTGGTTTTCTGTCCTTTCAGACGGATATACACGTTATGGTAGTCCCCGCGGTATATCAGACGGGAACCTATATAAAATTCATACATTTTCTTATTTTTATCCAGTACAATCACACGCTCGTGTCTGTAAATTAGTGCAATCCTGCCAATCACAAGCAAGGCAATAATGAAGAGTATGAACCACTCGTCCAGCGGGTTGTTGTGGTAGTAAATGATTATTATGATAACAATCACCAACAAAACAAAAAGAGACGTCAATAATCTGGTAGATCTGCTGCGTAAAACGTACAAGTTTGGTTCCACCTCCTTGAAGGGAAAAGTTGGGTTTTCCTCCAGTCTCCGTTTGAAGACATCTTCAGGTTTGTCCAAGACGTTAAGTTCATATGTGGCGAATATCCCCACGATTTTTCTCTCTTTCTTCAAAGTTGTCATATCTGAAATCCAAACAAATCATTCAAACATAATTATAAATAGGCAGGCCCGTAACTTAAAGGGGGAGGGGGGGCACGACTCCTTCGTCACCGCCCCCCCCCCCTTAAGTTAGTTTGTACCAATGGTCCAAAACATTACAGCTCGGATTTTACACTAGATTATTAATTTAAAAAAAAAAAAAAAATAGAGACACAATAAGTATATAAGAGACACTGCAAAAAAGTCCAAAAAAATTTGGACCTTTTACATATGTTTGTCTTTCCACACTATATTTGTATGCCAGTAGAAGTTTATATCTAGTAAAACTAACAACCCAAATTACCTCCATAACGTTTGATATCAGCTTCGACGCATTGGTTACAGGTGTTATTGGTATCGATATAACCACTCAAAGACTCAGCATATAAAACTTCAAATGTCCATGATATAAAATATTCTTTAAGAAACACTGGCGTTGGAAAACACCAAAATATTATTTTTTTTATCTTTCCATACATTTCTTCAGTTATTCGGGACATTTAAACGGCTACATTTCCAATAAAAATGTTGGGACTTCTTCTTATTAATAAAGTCCTTTGTTTTGGGACTTTTCATAATTATGATTCTTACAAAAGTTAAAACATTTTCGATCTTTTATAAGATACACCTGCCGCTAACAGGACCACCATAATTCATAACCTTTAAGATTGGCTTTTCGCATATCTTCATCATGTGAGCATTGCGGAATATATATGAGCACCATCCATTTACCTTAAGCTGACCATTAAAGATACGTAATAACTGACATCATGTTTTTTGTAACCGTTAAGTTCATCAATTCTTTCATATCCTCACAAATGTTCCATAATTGTTAATATCTTGCCCAAATATATGTGTTTAACCATCAAAGACCGGTTTTGTCGAATTTAATTCAAATCAACTTGGACATCTATACATATATATGCATTTGGGTATACTTGTAGCAGAATCATAACCTTTGTTATGTGAATACCTTACTAGATAATGATATTTGTCACACACTGCCCATATAACCAGATTTAGAGGGAATGTAATCTTTCCTAGTTTTTCATTATTATTATTATTATTATTATTATTATTATTATTATTATTATTATTATTATTATTATTATTATTATTATTACTATTATTATCATTATTATTATTAGAAACATATTTATTTCAAGTGGATTGCCCAATAGTTACAGTAAACTAATCTGGAAGCTCTCCCATACATGTAAGAACACGCAATAGTATATACAATACACACTGGACAAAACAGAAGACTAAATTCACAGCTTGTACCGGATTAACACAACTGATACCAAATAATGAGAACTTATAAGGAGATCGCATACCAAATTCGAGGATGAAACGTCTAGATTCTGCTATGAATGTCTGGACAGCGATAAAGATGTATTCATTATCAGTGTCCAACTAATCACCACAACCTTTCAAGAGAATATTTAACAAAATATCACTTGAACACTGAACTGCTACAGTTGGATTTACACCTGGAGCGAGTAACGGACACACAGCGTTCAGTAGATGGACCCTATGCACCATGAGCTTAGGACAGAACAAAAGGTAATGTTTTGTATCTTCAGAAGGATGAGAGCATGCACACGTCGAGGCTGGAAGGATATTGACATGATGTAGATGGGTGTTTTAAATGGACCAGACGTAGCTGCGTGTGGCATATGTTTAGGAAACGACTGCCATGTTTGAAGTGTGAGGGTTTTTTGTCAACATTTACGTGCATTAAATTTAATTTTGATTTAAAGTGCGGCAGGGAATCAGTGTTGCAAGCATCAACCGGGAGGTTATTGCACAAGTTGATAGAAGAGGGGAGAAATGACTTGCGGAAGCGATTGGTGGTAAACCTAATTTGGCAAAATTCAGCATAATTTCTCAATAGACGTAAGGTAGTGGATGCAAACGTCGCGGGGAACCAGATCATGTAGATATGTTGGAGTCAACCTATTATACATTTTAAAGAAAAGAATAAGTTTAAAGTATTTTCTCCGGTTTAATAGAATTTGCCATCCAAGCTCTTCAAGATTTAAGACACGTTGAGTCTATCTATTTGCGCCCAGGCAGATCATGGCTATCTCATATAGCACAGCTTCTATAGATTGTGACAGGTTTGCAGTGCAATGATCAGACAGGACACACCCATACTCCAGTATAGGACGAATCATAGTAGTATACAACCTTATGAGAGTCTGACAAGATGGTTTGTATTTGAGTCTGCGTACAAAGGCAAGCTGTTGACTGACTTTATTAACAATACATGTTATATGCTGGTACCATGACAGATTGCTAGATAGCGTAACTCCAAGATGTGTATGTTGAGTAGCCTCAGGTATCAGTGTGTTTCCAAGGAGTACGGGTGAATGATCTGGCTTGTTTGGTTAAGATGAAAGATTACAGAAATTAGTTCAATTGCATTAAATGTCATCCACCAGAGCTTGTCCCAAAGATGGATTTGTTCAAGGTTACAATTAAGGCTTTCAGCTGTGGCAGATGGCTTGTGGACAATTTCAAGAATATTAGTGTCATCCTTAAATAATCAGATGTCACAGGTTATGTTATCAGTGATATTGTTTATATAAACAAGGAAAAGTAGGAGGCCAAGGATGGAACCTTGGGGCACTCCTGCCTCCATGGCCAGCCAAGAGGAAATCTGTCCTGCAAGAGTAATGCGTTGAAGTTGGTTTCAGAGGTAGCTTTCCATAAATCGTAGCACAGGATCCTCAAAGCCCAGTTGTTTCAGTTGAAAAAGTAAACCAGCGTGCCAAACTCTAAAAGGTCTTGGATATGTCCAACAAAACCATACAAGCCATGTGACCCAACTCAGGTCCACTGTAAATAGTATGAAGTACGCTAACAAGTTGATTTATGGTGGAATCGTTTTTTGGTGGAATCGTTATTCTTGAAACCAGAGTTTTTGGCAGATAGTAAACTGTTTGAAGTGAGATACTTATAGAAGATATTATACACTGCATGTTCCAGTACTTTAGAGACATTACAGAGGAGAGAAATTGACGTATGGTTTCCTTTGACTGCTTTTTACTTTTTTGAAAATGGGACATACGTTGGACCCCTTCCGACAATCTTGGAAATATGAGTTGGGTACACAGCGACTCAACAGATCAGGAACAGAATGTGAGATTGAAGGGACACAACATTTCAGAAGGATGTTACCTATGCCGCCAGGACCACAAACAGAACTTTTTTCACTGTTTTTCAGAGACTTAAGAATCTTTTCCACGATATGTGCTCGCGCAGGAAACATAGACAGACAGGCCTCAGTTCAATAGGCAAAGTGGGGAAAGGACAATGGGTCATCATCATGCGAAATCGTGCACTGATCAGCAAAATACTTGTTGAATGTCTCACATTTTTAGTCGGAAGAAATATTCCATCTATCGTCAACAAGAGTTGGAATTTTTCTGATCGAGTTTATGGCCAAGAATAAACTTGCTAAGGTTCCACCGTCTTTTGGGGGTTAATTTCTCTTGATAACACGCAATGGGATTTTACACATAGGCCTAGTACAAACGTAACTGTATGTAAAAATGACAATGAGGTACTTTCCCTGGAAACCACAGCACAGGTAAGAGGAGCTTTATTAGCAACGGAAAAGTGCACGGGCATTAGGCCTAATATTCTAGGCCTAATTGTATCCTGTCCTTTGAGTCAACTATAGGCAGTTTATCGGTCAAAACTATTTCACAGGAAGTTTAGTATTTTCAGTAGGCACCTGGGCCAGGTGACGTTGATGTGATGCAAGTTTTTACAATTGAATATTCTGATAACCCCACAAACACAAATACAAACACACACACACACCTCCGTGCTGTTGCCATCAGTTTTGAAGTTTGGGGTTGACTTCTATGGGCCTATAGAGACGTATATGTCAGTTTTGATGACAATAAACATAGGGTAGTGGAGGCAGTTTTTCGGTCCCTTAAGCATAAATCGATCCATACCTTCGGAGATCTTGACGCAATGATAAATATATATATAACGTTATATATATATTTTTTGTATGCGACTTCCCAGTGGCACTACTAATGTTAGTGTACTGATACATATGTTAGGCCTACATGCAAGATTCCTGCTTGGTACGATTCTACGAATCATGACACTCTACAGGGCGCAAAACGGCGATTTTCGGCGAGCGGAGACAGTTTTCGGTCAGCAGGTCTTTACGGATGAAAAGCAAAGAGGGAAGATATGCTTTTTTTGGGTAAAAAGTTTTGCAGTTTTTGCAAAACTGTAAAATATACCTAGTTGTGACAATTAATAATGACAAATAAAAACTAGCATATCTTTGCGTTTCATCCGTAAAAACTTGCAGACCGAAAACTGCCTCCGCTCGCCGAAAATCGCCGTTTTGCGCTCTGCAGAGTGTATTCGCACCAAGCAGAAACGCTGCATGTGACATCCTAAGTAAGTACAGTAACATTAAAGTAACAAATGCATTTAGTAATGCGACTACGAAGTCGCATCCACAAAATGCCAAGTTTAGGGTCTCCGAAGGTATGGATCGATTCATGCCTAAGTTTCCGAAAACTGCCTCCACTAGCCTAGGCCTAACTGCTTTAAATTATGGGCACTACAATGTCAAACCGGTGTATGGCCCATAATCGCAAATCACATAGAACTTTCAGAACCTTACTTTCTCCTGGTTGTGCGCCACCATCAGTGGTAACAGTTATGACCGACCACTGCCAACAAAATTAACACTTCCGCCAATGTGCGTCTGGATTCAACATTTTGAACATGGCCAAGCAGACTCTGTGCGCATGTCAAAGCTGACGTTGCAATCTCGGATTTCGGTTTCTCTCTGTGTGAACGATCGCCGTATTGTGGCGCTCACCACACTCACAGTCACAGTCACATCTCAGCTTACGACAAATCGGACAATAACCTAGGTCTACCTGTTAATCTTGAGTTCTGAAACTTGAGTGTCAACTGCTACGGAGGCCTAATGTCCCTAGTGTTAGTCAGGTGCTTGGCTTGGTTCAAAGCCTATATTCCTTGCCTGTTGTCTGCACTCAGCATGTCACTGTCCGCTCATAGCTAGGCAGTGTACGAAATAAGGCCTTTTTACTTGTCCGAGACAAGTGAAAAATGTGACGGACAAGTCAAGTTGCTACTGCACTTGTCCAACATTAACAAGCATTTGAATTAGAACAGGACTCATTTTACCAAAAGTGTCTGTCTGCGGACAAGTGAAAATTTTTCCTTATTTCTAACACTGCTAGGTATTAGCTTAGTCTAAACTAACGTTTGTTAGTTTAGCCCATGGGCAATTTAAACGTACAATATGTAACGTTATCTATCAATGAAATGTCTTCCTTAAACTTTCGTCCCCGAACCGTCACAGCCGGTAGAAATGCACTTACAAGCGATTTGACCTTTGGTACAAACTGGCAGGCCCATGGAATAGGCCTATAATGCAACAGGGCTAGTCTGGGGCGGATCTTGGATTTTTTAACAGGAGAGTGGAATGTATATAAACCTCCCTCCCTCCCCCCCCCCCGCCCGTATTGTTTGGAATTGAAGGGCTTAATGCAAGAACCTGATAGGTCTATTTTTTATGAAACTGAGAAAACGAGCCTTGAAGTTGCTGAACACACCACTGATGACAGTGATGTGCTCTGCGTCTAGATCACATGTATGACTGGTTGTAATTTATTATGACTCATTTTTCTATTTTTCATGAAAACAATGTTTGATACAGAGTTTAACATCTATGTTTTTTTTTTCATTGTTATCATGTTATTGCACAACGGACAATCTTACTGTAGGCTTATTTGTTTGGGCTGAAATCATTAAACTTGTTATAGGGGCCTACTCAGTTACCAATTTAAGGGACCAGCCCCACAGAGCTTCTGACCAATCAGAGCTAAGCATTGTGTTGAGTTCTCAACTTCATGTGTACAAATAATTTATGATTGTTATGCCAATATACGATGTTTCATCCACTGAACAGTATGTAGACCTAGTTCATTTATCCTCACTTTATTGCTAGTAGGCCTACCTGTTAACTCATGTTGACAGCTTGGGGCCTTTGTAGTTTAGGCTTGTTACTTTGAGTTATCAAATATTTGCATGGAACATATCGTTACTCTGCGTTTCATAACTTATGCATATAAATGGTGTTGGATACGGAAAAATAATACGACGACAGATGATAGTATAGGCCACACACATTTATTGGTTGCCCACAACACGAATACAAGGATGCCCTTCGAGGTTACAGATGGGCACCTTCACCACAACATACTGGACATACCAAAACTGCAATAGAAGTTAATACACTTACAAATAGTTCGAATTTATACTTCAACTCTTTCCATTTATGACAATTATTTTGCGTAAAACATATAAATCTTACGCTTCAAAAATTTACAATTATTTCGCGAATAAAGGACAAGTTTTAGGCTTATAAATGTATCTCTGCGTTAAACTGAGTTATACAATATTAATTTTACTTCATGCTCAAGAAGAATACAATTGACATATATACGAGTATAACACTCTGTCTGGAACGATACACTTACTACCCTTAAAAATACTTTACTGGTGTCCTATGGCTTACAACGTGAAAGACATCAAGCCATAGCTACGACTATTTAAGCTTAAAAGACGCAAAGCAAGAGTTTTATAACAAACCTGAATTTATAATACTTATTTTGGTTTAGCGCGAATATGAACTACTTGTAGCAAGCGCTTGGATATATCATATATATATATATATATATATATATATATATATATATATATATATATATATATATATATAAAATGCTTGCACGAAGTTTATGGGCCTACATCCTTGTTTCCTTTATTCAGTGACACCTAGGTTATTATAGCTACAAATAAAATAGTTGATACTTAGAGCATGAAAACTTCAATAAAATGCAATAAAATTGAAAACTTCAAAGTTTTACGGAACTTGGTCAAACTCACAAGTTTCGAGTTCCCTTATGGCGTTTCATGACCGGGTTCAATGCTTAGCTCTTTGCTCCAATGATACCTGTCGGAGCGAAGTCAAAGCCTCAGTACACGGACAGAGAATTCTGGAGTATATACAGGGAACATGCCTCCGATTCGCACGTACGCCCAATTAGCAGTGACCAATAGCGCTTGAGAAAACTACAAAGGCATAGAATCAATTCCCGCGCAACAGTTTACTTGTGGTTTCTCCACCAGGGATGCACGGAACAACCCCACATGCCACAAAAATTGTATACTGATCGCTATAATTTCGAGGATTTGCTCCTGTAATAGGCCTAAATAAATTCTTACATGAGAAATGACAAATGGTATATATTCTTAACAAGCCGTTGCATACATGGGTATGACTTCTATGTTGAGTTATCATGAACTTGTATTAATTTCCTGACAATTTTACTCCAAATGCTTCAATTTTTGTCAGGATAAAGAATGAGAGGCTGCGAATGAAATTATGCCATTTATGGGCAAAAAGCTGCATATCGATTCGCGAGTTAACAGGTTCTTGTTTTAAGCTATTAATTTGGTTTAATTGCGAAGTGGCGCCGCGTCCGAGCAAAGGGAGTCCTCCTCCTAGCCCCACCCTCACCCTTCTCATTGTCCCGGTAGGATTTTTTCAAAGAATAAAGAATAAGAGGGAAACTCACACAAATGACATTCAAAACATCATGGCGCAGGCAAGAAGCTCGCAGCTGAAAAAAACACAGCGCTTTGCTCACTTATCTGATGCGGATATTGAAGCCAGGCGCGTAAACACTATTCCTAAAAATACACAGAAGTCAAATGTGAATTAAAGCAACTGACGCCCTGAATGAATATAATATGCAAACAGCTAGCACTGTCAAAGCGGGTGCAGCTTTAATCCTTATGAATGTGTGGCCTATTCTATTGCGCGGCACCGACCGGCTGGTCTTGAGCATCTTTATTCTACTGGGCGCCACCTGACGGCCAGTACCAATGTGGCAACCGCTTTGCGTTCGGAATTCCGAATTTAGCGTCAAACTTGTGATATTTTCCGACAATCATGCCTGGATTTGGTTTTCATCTTGCGTTGCATGCAATGATGTACAGTTGAATTCCGTCGGCAATTCTGAGGCACGTTTTTCGGAAAATGGTTAAATTTCATTATCTGACGGGTTATGGTGAAACACGGCGCAAAACGGGTGGTCGCAACCTTCGCCCAGTCACTTAGAAGGTTCCTCAGAATGATGCGTGTAATTCATTCAATTATTGCTAGGCCCGGCCATATCAAAATATAAAAAATTAGAAAATGTATGGTTGTAAATAACTCTTTTTGTCGTGGTGTATCAACAGTGTAGTGGGTTTTTATCGTGTCCCGACATTTTTTATGCAGTAAACCCGTCGGCCGCTCACAGAAAGGGATCTGGATCTCCTGGAATCGTGCGCAAGAATTTCAAAGTAAAGTGACCTCGGTAACCTTAAAATTGAGTCAAGGTCATCATCCTTCAAACTTGATTTCACCTTTCGAAAGAGAGATCAACTCTAAAAGCTTTGTGATCTTAGCTTATCTGGTTCTTCTGATATTCCTTGCAATTTTTTAATGGATTGACCCTTGTGACCTTAAAATCAGGTCAAGGTCACGGTCCTCCGAACCCGAGCTAGAATCGTACAAGGGTGATTAACTGTAAAAGCCTTAGGGCCTATGATCCTTTCTTATGCTGTTCTTAAGATCTAATGTACAAGACATGTATTAAAGAAAAATTGCCTGTGGTGACCTTCAAATAAGGTCAAAGTCACTGTCAGTCAAACTTGACAAAGACCCTTACAATGGCAATTATCTGTAAATGTTTCATGATCATAGCAATTCTGGTTCTCCTGATATTGCGGGCAAGAAGTTCATAGAGAATTGACACAGGTGACCTCAAAATTGGGTCACGGTCATTGTCCTTCGAACATGACGTAAACTTCAAAAAGGGCAAACTGAAAAAAAAAAGTTATTTGCATGTTCATAGTTGTTCTGAAATCGCACGCAAGAAGAACTCATGTACCTTATTAAAGAGAAAAATTGCCTCCGGTGACCTTTAAATTAGATCAAGGTCACTGTCCTTTAAACTTGACCAAGCCCTTGCAAGGGTGATTATCGCTACCTAAATGTTTCAGTCATAATCCTAGCTATTCTGGTTCTCCTGATATTGCGTGGAGGAAATTCGTAGAGGGTTGACCTAGCTGACCTTACAATAGGGCCAGAGTCATTGTCTTTCGAACATGACGTAAACTTCAAAAAGTGTGAGCAATTAAAAAAGTTTCATGATCCCAGCTTATCTGGTTCTTTTGAAATTACGCGCAACAAGAAGGGACACAGGGGCACACGGAAAAAAATTACAGACTCGCTTGAACTGGCTATTTTTCAGAATTCTCCCCGTGTGTGCTTCAGCCATGTGCTATAGATCTTTGCTGTTCAGTTGTTAAATTAGCGATCTATTTTAGATCATTTGTTCTAGCCTCCTTAATTTTACACGCCAAGACAATTTCACACTGTTGAAATTTACGTACTGCTGTCACCTGTAGCTCATTCAAGGACCGACTGTGAATGAAAGTGAAGATAAAGTCAACATATTTACAGTGTATACATTTTAATAAGTGCAGTTTTATACCAGTTATCACTATATACAGCATGAGCACAGTCAGGGACAGGCACGTGGGAGCGTGTAGGGCATGTCCTATTAATAAGACAGACCACTGTAAGGGTGCACGACAGAATTAATGCGCAAAGTTTTAGGTCCAAGTAAGTGCCACTGAAAAGTTCACATGGTACATGCATTCAGTGATGTCCAGCAGATGTTATTTCAGGGGGAGACCAATATTGTGTGTGAAAATGAGCCCCACAGTATTTTTGCTGTCAGATGCATAAGGTTTTTTTTTTTTACTAAACCTTGCATCAGGTGAAATATATTAATACATAAAATATATGGTTCTGTGTAGTCAATTTGTCTGGTGACCACCAGGTGTCATTTTTGAACAACCATAAAAAGAATTTGTAGAAAACTTTTTTTGTAATTTGATCAAAATGTAGTGCCTGGGACACAATCCATTCAAAGATTGCATTTTCCATGCAGCTTGGGTGCTGGATGATGGCATGCTCTTACATACTTTTATGCATATATATATATATATATATATATATATATATATATATATATATATATATATATATATATATATATATATATATATATATATATATACATATATATGTGTGTGTGTGTGTGTGTGTGTGTGTGTGTGTGTGTGTGTGTGTGTTCTGTCATAATTCAAATACCATAGAGTTGTTAAAGTACTGGAAGTACTGATCATGTGTTGAGTGTCAGTCAGTTATCATATAGTCACAATATTGTGACAGACACAATACACACATGGGTCATATGGTTCACACTCGAATACACCAACAGTTGGTCATCATATGTCACAGGTAATGCAGTTGGTTAAATGACTGCATCAGTACTGTCACTGGGTGTTGCTGTGCTGTACATTCACAGTCGATTCAAATAATTGTGGTCACTGGGCACAGAGTGGTTGGGGGATGCCACATTCAACTTGGACAGTCTTTTAAGATTGCACAGTCTTGTACGTAAGATGTGGCGGCGTTTTATTCTGTTGATTCTGCGGTGATACCTGCAATAGTCGAGTTCTCTGTTCATGAGTTCCACAAACTTAGAGTATATTGTTTTTGATGTAAATGGAACACCCAACCTTTCACGAGCTTTTAACAGTGAAAATACACTGCCCATGCATGGCTGTGCATGGCACTGTGGGTTCTGCCATCAAAGTTTTTAACACATAATTTATGTTTGGGCACATGCTTCACAGTCCTGAGGTGCAGGGCCTCAACTTTATTGGTATTAAGACCAAACCGCTGCTGCTTCAAGCTTGCTGCTGAAAGTTTGTAATCTACAATATGTTGTAGCCGTTTTTTATCTTCTTTGGTGGGATTGAGGGTCCTCATGCCTGTGTTGTGGCCCTTAACCTTACAAAACAGTGACTTTCTTCTACATTGATTGTGTTTATCGCTCAGACAGTTCACTATGTTTTGTCCTGCTTGGTCTGCAGCATGATAAAACTTGTGTGTTGACGCACCATGCTTCTTTATTGCAAGCGTCAATTCAGTCTGACACCTTGTAACTAACTTATTATACACCCTTTGCTCTGGCTACAGTGGTTTCTAAAGTGTTTGAAAACATTATGCTTAGCAGATGTGAACAATACCTGCATACATCATGCTATCAACTCGGGTTTAAGAAGGGACAGGCTACCGACATGTGTATTTATGTTCTAAAAGAAGTAATATATTACTATAAATCACGTAAGACCCCAGTGTTTGCATGTTTCTTGACGCCAGAAAAGCGTTCGACAGTGTTAATCATTGGACCTTATTGAAAAAGTTGCTTGAGCGTGGTGTTCCAACATATATTGTCAGACTCCTGATGACATGGTTTCAAACTCAGACTTTCTGTGTTAGTTGGGGAGCAGACAGACCATATTATTTCAATGTGTCTAACGGCGTGCGCCAGGGTGGGATCATCTCCCCTCGCCTTTTTAACGTATATATAGATGAATTAGATTATGTACTGGCCAGCAGCGGAGTTGGATGCAATATTGGTGGCACTTTTGTCAGACGATATGGTTATCCTGAGTCCATGAGTAAAGGGTTTGAGAGTACTCTTGGAGAAATGTGAAACTTTTGCTGCCTCTCATGATATTATTTATAATACCAAGAAGACTGAATGTATGCTTTTCTACTCTGGTACCCACATGAATATTCAGCCTACTGTTAAACTGTGTGGCGACAATTTGAAGGTTGTTGAACGATTTACATATTTAGGACATGTGCTTGTCTCCTCTCTTTTGGATGACCAAGATATTGAGCGTCAGTATAGATCTCTATGTTGCAGAGCAAACATGATGAAACGTAAATTTTATGCATGCTCCAATGAGGTTAAAACACTTCTCTTCAAATCATACTGCACCTCTCTATATACATCACATCTGTGGGTCCAGCATACTAACAAGTCTCTCTGTAAATTTACTGTCTTATACAACAACGCCTTTCGTTGGCTTATGGGACTCTCCAAGTGCTGCTCTGCAAGCGGCATGTTTGTCTCAAATCGCGTGCTGTCTTTTGGGGAGCTAAGAAGGAAGCTAATGTATGGCTTTAAACGTAGACTTTTTACAAATGACAACTTCATTATCAAGCAACTACTGTGCTCAGATGTCTTACTGGACTTATTCGATTCACAGACGCTGGCGTCAACTCCTATACTAGGTGTACTGACTTGTGATATAATTTTCCAACCTCATCTACAGATGTGCTTTTAAAGCTACTCTTATGATACGTGTATATTTTACATGAACATATCTATGTATGTTATGTATTTTATGTACTGTCTACTATGGACTTTGTTTTAGTCTGAAATAAAACTTACTTACTTACTTACTTAACTTGTTGGCCAGATATGCACGATTGAAGTTGAAACTACTGTCGGTGGCTTTTCCAGCAAGTTGCGCACTGAAGGATGTAGCGTAGCATTTTTTTTCTCTGACAGCGTGAGACGTGCACAGTACATCTCAACTGGTCAGGAGCTGTCTTAATTTTGGCACACCCATCACTTACTACATGGGTCACCTTCAGACCACTTTTTTCAATGTTTTCAATATTTTTGGACACTGCCTTTGACTCACTGCTTTCAATGGCAGCTGTCTCCTCCATGTTGGCATATTTTCCAATTTTACAGAAGGTCTGCTGTGCAAGCACCAGGCCAGTTTCAGCATCAATCATGGGTGTATGTGGCAGAGTTCCAGCCTGGTACATACTTCTGCTTTTGGGTGGTTTGTTGTACACTGTGTCTGTCATTACTTGAAGCTCGCTGCCTCGCGCATCCATCAGCAGCCTCTGGTTTTCATCCATCTGCTCTGTGTTCAGTGTTGTGCAGTTCACAGAGCACTTGTCCACCAAAGCCTGCAGAATCTTTGCATTTGGAGGATGACAGTCCAGGGTTGCAAACATAAGTCTCGTGTCCTCAATGCTGATGGGACTTTTCATCAAGAAGGTTCCCAACTGCAGATTAATTGATGCTGGGCCCGTCCAGGTCCTGGCCTCTTTCACACTTTGTACAACCTGTGCATCTGTCTAAATTTGCACTTGGTACAACACACTGCCACTGTTGGACCAAGACCAAAGTCAACAACATTGCAAATTTTAATGCAGGCTGCATGGCTTATATTGTGCTCATTGACACACTCTGTCACCAGGTTAGCCATACTGCCAATGTCTACTACTCTGTTACCCCAGTCACCTGGACTGATGTCAGCATCTCGGTCCCTTGACCTGTAACATCTTTGGTGCTCTGTGGTATCTTGTTGGCCTGGTTTGTTGGAAACCATGAACAACAGTGGGTCCAACAGTGGTCTGCTTGTCACCATTGGCTGTGTTGTGTGGCCTCTGTCCCCCATGAACAACTTTCTTTAGGTGTTTGTAGCTGCTTTTACTTAGTGTTGCACTGTGCCTCTTGGAACCTTTCCTTTTAACATAACCCATCTTCAAATTTGCTGCTCTAGACACTCTGACACACTTGTATACTACTTCTCAACTTGTTCACGACTGTTCAAATGGTACAGAAACAGGATGTTAAACCAGGGCACGCCCCTGTGCTGAGAAAAGGCTGCTGTCCCCAGGCCTGCAGGAAGTACCCCACAAGCACAATGTGGCTAGGGCTAATAGGGGGAGGTGGGGCCAGACAGAGTGATAATTTACCATGTTATGGATTACAAACTTTCTGCAGCTGGTATTTTTATTGAAGTAGACAACATTGTCAACTTTATGAACACATTTGCATATGGGCATGAATGGGAAAAATTTTTGCTATTAGATCCAGCGACCTGGCCTCCAAATTTTGTCTTTTTTTTGTTAATCAACACGCTGCTGTAACATCTAATTTTTACCCCTAGTATAAAAAAATTGGTGTGTCTTACTGTTATTTTTAGTTGTTTCATATTGAGAAATACTGTTTTCATCAGTTCGGGTGGAAAAATCAACAGGTTTTTAACTTTTTCTGTACAATTAAGGTTCCACGAAGGTAATTATGCCTCTGCTGAGGTAACTTGATTGGAGAGTGCCAATAAAGTATCAGGCCTAGGGATGCAAGGGGTTGTATATTTTGGACCCAGCGACCAGGTACTACTGCCTGATCCCTCCCACGTTATTATCGATACTTTGTAATGCTGCCGTTCGCATCTTAGGCTGTGCCTAGAACATATTTAGTACAAATACTCAGCTCGCTACTAGGTTGAACCTACTTCCATATTACTGACACCTGGTTTATAAAATTTATACAACTGTCTATCCTCAGGTATAGAGTCAAAAGCAAGGCTGAAATCGATAAAAGCAGAATAAATCTTAAATTTTTTTTTATAAAATATTTGTGGATAACCTTTTTGATTAGGGGCCGTCCATAATTGTCTGTGTCGATGCTTTCTTATGAATCGGCGAAAGAAAACGATGTTTCCAAATTTCTGGAAAATTACCTATTTCCAAAACCAAGTTCGATAGATCGCATAAAATGTGGGATATATATGGGGCTGCTGTCTGTATCCTTTCACCTTGTCAGATCCGGGCCAGTCTGTTTACCAGCACGGATATCATTACTACCAGTCGGTATTGCATAATAATTAAAACGCACGTTTTCCTCAAGCCATGACGAGATTCTGATTTTATGTATAAAACTGTTGACTTAACTATCGAATACATTAGTCTGGTTTACGACATCGATATACATATGACTGTGATACGACACCATTCAATACTTGTTTGCATGGCAGCCACTTATATAATTAGGGACTGATAAACACCTAATAGTGTCGAATCGCAGTCTTGTACCAAATATTGCATAAGTGGTACAGAATACAGGTCCAAAAGTCATGTTTGTTCAGGCCACATATTTTGCAGCATAATAGTGCATATTTAAAAACAGTAATTTTTTTACCTTTTATGCATAACTTGGCAACAACAGGATGGTGGCAGTGCTATACGTTTACTGCGGGGCGTTATTCATAATATCACCATTGTTGTATATGTATGGCTCAAACAGTCCTCAGAAAAATTAAAAAATTTCCAGGTGGTAGCACTGGCAAGTGCCTCTCCCTGAGACATGGGCTCCAATCTTCAAACAACGTGACTATATCCTTATCCTTTTCCAGGGATCCACGACATGCTGACGGCACGCCAACTATTACTGGGTACCCGACAAGCCAGAGAGTTATGCTCCGTAGATTACATTCAACAGTCCAAGTACACGCGTGCAAACTTCGAGCCTCGTTCAATCAATTCCTCTTTTGCGTGTCCTGTGGTGGGTTTAACCATCTATATGACGGTGGTGCATCTTATTTTTTCCAAAGGAGATGCGTCAACCCGTGGTACTCAGGGCAACTAATATTCCCTCGCCCAGCTCTAATCATTAGAGACGATTCTTTATGGCAAACTTTTTTATCGTTTATTCCATAATTGAACACTCTGAAAATATATTTCATATATGGTATTACACATGCTGGAAAAGGATTTTTTTCTATGTCAAATAATCATATATTTTTTATGTTATGTTATTTTACGGTAAAAAAGAGATATATTACACATAAGTGAAATAAAAACTTCACTTTACATTTGTGAAAAACAAGTCCACATGTGTTTTAAATTATCTAAATCTATGTATAATTCTTTTTCACTTATGTGAGATAAAGATTTATACCTATGCCAAAATCATTTACATATGCAAAATTATTTTACAAACGTGTAATAGATGTATACATATTAAATAAAAGTCCAATTGCACATATTTGAAAATCTATTTCACATATGGATAACTCTTTTTTACACAAGTGAAATAATAATTTGTCTTACACGTGTGAAAAAGATTAACACGTGTATGAAATAAGCTCAAAAATGCTGTACCCTGAAAAATTACTGATTCCAAACCATCTTCTAGCGTCAAATTGCGAGACTTGCCCATAAAACAAGAAAATATGATGGGAACCAACGCCACCCACAGCCAAAAGTGAGCTGCGCTCCCTTTAATGGGTGACACTGAGTACATGGCAAAGCTAGGGAACATCCGTTGGAGCGAATCTTTTATCAATAAAATCATTACAATTTTATATACGTAGAATGTATTTACATGTGTGTGAAATAAAAGTATAAGTACACATATGTGTAAAACTATTTTATCTGCGTGTTGATATTTCTACACTTGGAACTCATTTTTAATAATGTGAAAAAAAAAATATGAAATAGCTTTGCACATATTTGAAAGATATTTATACATATTTGGTATACTTATCTACTTATGTGAGTGAAATTAACTTTCATTTGCACATGAGGCATCTTCCTGCACCTCATATTGAATATATTGTCTACGTAACCTGCTCTAAGCAAGAAATTGAACCATACGCCATATATAGGTTAATCTTTTAAACAAGGGAAACTGGGATAACCCATGTTGCAAACGCTAAGAAAGTGATGTAGCTGCATAGGTTCCTATAACACACCTGGTAAACCTCAACAATGTTCAAATAAACAAGAGTGCTATGTTAATAGCCCATGCTCATATGACCTAGAGATTCATCACACTTGTGGCTCTGTGAACTTGGGAAAGGATCAGGGTCACCCATGCACTGAGTAAGTATGACCTATGGAAGAACACTAACATATGCAACATCAAGGTCCCAGTTCAAGAAGTTGTCAAGTTATAGTGAAGAGTAAAATTCATGTATGTTGCCCTGTGACCCCAGAAATGAGGCCAATGTCACTCATGTACTGTCTAAGTATGACCTTTATAGAGAGACATTAACATGTGCAATATCAAAGTCCAAACTCAAGATGGATCTCAAGTTATCAAGTGAACAGTATATTTCATGTCGGTTGTCCTGTGACCTTGGGAATGAAGTCAAGGTCCAAAAATCACTGGGGCATGACCAACTGCTCAAAATAGGTAGACACTTATCAAAGGTACATTCCTACAAAGTTTGACACAAAGGTGGCCAAAATTATTTAAGTTAAAAAGATAACAAGAAATTCCCATGTTAAACTTTTCTATTAAAACTTTTTTACAGATTTCAAAAAAAAAAAATCCTAAAAAATCATTCTCACGTGGAGCACTAACTGTGCTCCACTCAGAATGCCTGACAGCCTGCTGGCTACCATTCTCCCATAACCGCAATCCAAATAAACTTTATTGCTTAAGTAACTACATATCACTGGAATTTCAGTAATGTTTACAAAAAAAGGATGAATGACATCACAGTACTTTGGACATCTTTTATATCACACCTTGTGTTGATGCGCTGCTCTCTCTAAAAAAATGCGATTTATGGACAGGCGCTTAGGTTTAGTTACCAGATTTCTCAGCCTCTCGAAAATATTCCAGTTCCTCTCGGTGGGATATTTGATAATTCGATTACGTAATCTTGCCTTGTTCATTATTGCTTTCCAAAACACTGGGTTCATATAGGAAGGCTGATTTAGTTTTGAAGGGGCATGATCGTTTATGTTTGGCAGCAATTTGGAAAAATACCATGTTATGGTGGTCAACATCAACAAACATCTCACATAAAACGGTGCATTTTCAATATCATGAGTAAATGAGTGCCCATTAAAGTTCTTAAAGCTACGGTACATGATTCTGTCAAGTCTTTTTGGAACATTTCGACACATAACAGCGTGAATTAGTTTATGGTGGTCGCTTAAACCCGTTTCAATTGCACCAGTGTTAGTAAGTTGTCTTTTGTTTGTCTTTTGATTTCATCAATAAGTGTACCCAAATTTGACTTAAGACCAGTTTCTTTTATTTGTCATGTTACCGAGGTCAAATGTTTCGCAGAAATGCTCTAGGCTATTATGTGATTTTGACAGATCATAGTTCAAATCTGCTATAACTGCATACTTTGGAAAAGCAGTTAAGGTATGATCACAGGTTTGGCCTCCATCATTCCATTTCCCTGAACCCCGTGATTTAAGATACAACAAAAGGAACCGCCCTCCCCTTACCCTGCCAAAAGTAAGAACTAAACGTTTGAAAAATTTCATCGTGCAATATGGACTTTTTTTATAACCAGTGACCACTTGATGAATGTGGATTATTTAACCACACTTTGACATTTAACCCAGTTTTAGTTCTTATAAAAATATTATACATCATGCATGTATTGCTATCCAACCTCGGGGTTGCAACTGATAAATAAATAAATAAATAAATAAATAAATAAATAAATAAATAAATAAATAGATGAATAAATAAATAAATAAACATTATATTGTACCATAACGAAAGCGGTCGGTATGTGAACAAGAATAGAAATTTGTCTTGCGTAAAACAACTTCAAGTGCAGGAGGTTTCCATGTCAGAGCGCCTTGAACAAGGAATGTGTGATCGCACATAAACAAGTAGGCCACCTTCATTTCCATCTGTATCTTTTTTGGAAAATGTGGTAGCCATTAATAGCAAATTGTGCATCGGGAAAACTCTCATCAAGCTTTTTTTCAGCAATTCGGTTAAATACAATGGAGATAAACCGTTAACAATTTTGTACATAAACGTCAATTTGTACTTTCCCCTTCTTTGTGCTGAACTTTCCCATTCAGACTCTTCATATAAGCGTACCAGAAGCATGACGCATAGCGCCAGTCACTACCCTTGCGGCCGCCAGGTTTACACGCTCTAACATTGGACTTAACTGGTCAGAGCAGCCGTGCCAGAGGACGTCGGCATATTCCATAACAGGTCGTATATAAGTAAGATACAATTTTTCAAGTGTTTTCCTATTTAAGAAATAGCTTAATTTACGCAGACAATCTACTCTTTTCATCGCCGAAACGTAAATCGATTTTATATGATTTTCCCAAGTTCCTTTTTGATTAAAAAATTACGCCTAAATGCATGTGGTCCTCAAGTCCTCTATCGTATGACCGTTTAAATGTACAGATAAATCATTATGTCTGGGGGCAAACCCGCACATTTTGTTTTTCCAAGAATTTTTTTTCTTTCCATCTTACTTTCTTTCTTTCTTTCTTCTTTACGACAAAATTGGTTCGGAGTTTTTATCGGACTCTATCATTCCAACTATCGCCAAACTTGCCACGGTTACTCACCTACCGGTGAAATTAAGCACCTAGGTTGGAATAGTCATGATGTTTAAAATTATGCAAGTTAGGGGCAATTAACTTGGATAAGTGTCATGTCATTTTGGTATGTGTATGCGGCTGGTGGCGCAGGGCACTTTGAACAGGGACCTACATGTGATGAATTATTGTGCTACAAAAATTTGAAATGGGTTATGGCTGTGTTTTCTCTCTCTCTCTCTCTCTCTCTCTCTCTCTCTCTCTCTCTCTCTCTCTCTCTCTCTCTCTCTCTCTCTCTCTCTCTCTCTCTCTCTCTCTCTCTCTCTCTCTCTCTCTCTCTCTCCCCCCCACCCTCTTTCTTTTTTTATGTCTATATGTACAAAATATGAAGATCTTGAGAGTTTTAGCCTGGGGAACAATTTATGAACCTTTTAGCAAAAGTCATTATCGTTTGTCCTTCAGAAAAGGTTCTAGCAAATATTGCTATCTTTAACTTAGGTTTAATGGATTTTTTTTTTTTTTTACAAAATGACAAATTTAAAACTTGAGTGAAATGCCTCAAATAAAAAAATCCAAACCTGTGAATATGTAGAGAACACACGTGCTGCCTTATGGCTGTAACATTACCACAGGACCCCATGGGGGTGATGGGTTTTGTTGGAAAATATATATTTGTCACATGTTCATAGTTAGAAATCCAATAACAGGTGGTACTACGTATACATTAACACTGTTTCCATATAAAGTTTCCGCTATAAAGCTGTATATAAAATTATTTTTAGTCTCACTATGCAGATCCATTTACCCCTCTTTCATCATGGATCGCTCCAACGCATGTGACACACTGCATCATTGCAAACCCTTCACATTTGAAGTGTACTTGTGGTGGCAGTTGTGTGTTCCCATTTTACTCATCATTAACTTTCACTTTTATTTCCACACTGGGAAAAACTTTTCATTTCATACTTGGACTAAACAGAGCATTAATGTATCGTATTTTTCCATTTTGTATCTAATGTGTTGTAAATTGCAACTCATTGAACTTCAAGTGAATGTTAAAGCTTATACATGTATTGCAGCCCTTTTTGGGAAGTGGCAATTTGCGATACGTGATATGTAAAAAATAATGTTGCTCTGATTTGTGACATACCTACAGTGATATGTGACATTAAAATGAATTACTGTGGTAGGTTTCTATCTAACATTTTTGTGATATGCAACATTTAAAAAAGCAGCTCTTATTTATGATATGCACCAAACAGGGAGTAGTCATTAGCTTTCCAATAATAAATACTTTTCATACATTTAGACTAATACTCTTCTGTCTATCTGCACCAACAGGTAGTAGCCCCCCCCCCCCAATGCTTTTGGTATATTTTGCGTCATTAAGCTTAGACATTAGCCTTGAACACTTCCAACATACTACAGATAGATGTGTTATTCTGCTTCAGAATCACAGCAATAAACATTTTTCAAAGCATTTCTATAATTCAAATTTTGCAAGCACTCAGACAGATTTGCTGTGAAGTAAATCTTTCTTTCCTAGTTTGGTTTGTATTTACTGATTGTCAACAATCCAGCTTTACTTTCATTTATTTTTATGAAGCACTGATTGGCCCACACGGCTACTGCGCCGAGGTCACCATTAAGGGTCATTGCTACTTTGTCTTAATACCCATCATCAACAGTTAGGAACAATGATGTGTCGCCTACGAACACACGAATATTAGATTCAACTACACCTAAATCACTTATATAAATTGAAAACGACAAAGGACCAAGGATGGATCCCTGGGGCACGTCTGCACTAATGTTTTTCGATGTGGAAGACTGGCTATTAACAACTACTCTTTGTGTACAGTTTGGTTAGTAATTTTCGAACCAACACAATAATTTCCCTTTTTTGCCAAACTGTCTGAGCTTTTGAATTAAGCCTTTGTGCCAAACTGTCAAAAGCACGACTGAGATCAAAAGAAAAAACAAACAAGAGCAAAAAATAAAAAAAAAATATTAAAAAAAACTGAACATCTTTTCCCTCATCAATAGCCTCACATATTAGTTCATATACGTTAGGCAGCTGGCACACAAAAGAGTCACCTGACAAATATGCAGATTGCCAGCGGACAAATAAGATATTCGAAAGACAATAATTATATACACGATTAAAACCATTTCTTAAAAACTTTCCAAACACAACTTAAGAGGGAAATAGCTCTATAATTTCCTTTGTGCTGTTTAGAATTCTGCTTGTAAATAAGGTAGATATTTCCCTGTTTCCATTGGTCATGGAAAATATATTCGTCCAGAGACCTTTTGAGCATGATATACAAAACTTTTGCTGCAGGATTTGCAATAAATTAAGTAAATTGGTAGGCCTACTTATCTCATCAGGGCCTTTCACTTTTGTGATAATTTGTTACAGTGCAGTTTGTTGACTCGACAGTTTGTAAAAACATAACGTGCGGCATGTTGACTACACAAAACAAAAAGGTACACTGTGGACTTTGATAAATGGTGTCCATGTGATGACAGAACAGTTCTTGATGTGACTCCAATACAGTTGTCCCGCTTTAACAAGAAAATACACTGAAAAGGTACAGTAAAATACTGTATTGTACTTTATTAATAGTAAATGCATACATCATAACATTGTGTTGCTTGAATAAAAAGATTCCGGATTCCGGATTCCTGATTCCTTTGGAAAAACCACCCCTAGGACACATAAAAAATGGTCACATAATGCAGGTTGTCTCCCAAAAGAGGGGTCTCTCAGAAGAGGGACTATTGTACTGTGTTTATTTTATGTATGGTTTGGTGTCTGCTAAATTGTTTACCCAGGAGAATAGTATTTGTAGTGTAATTTGCAGCATACGTGTTTTTGAGAAAAGTCTCAAACGGTCACATAGAATTGAAAGTATCATTAGCGTGCTGTACTGATGTCAATTCTACACATCCTCACAGGTTTTCCAGATAAGACAAGAGTTCCCTGTTTTGATGTTCTCCACGGGGAGGGGGGAGACATTAAAAGGACTGCCATTTTCAATGCATTTTTGTTATCTTAAATACTTTGTTGCAGTGCAGTACATTCTCTACATTTTCTTTAAAAACACAATGAAAACATACAGTTCTGGTCCCATTTACATACATCTATCAGTTACTACTAAAATGCTGCTAACTTAATAATATATCCTTACAACTTATAAGCTGCTTAATAAGGGAAATCTGTGGAATGAAAATCTGCAGATATATGTTGCTCTCAGAATAAAGAGGATATAAAGAATGTACATGTGACTTCGTGTGTTCTTGTGCTTTGAAATTAGTGTTGTTTCATTTTGTTCAATTAGATTGGTTTGATCACCCATGTATTTTCCTTTTTTTTATTTGCCTGTCTGTATTTGGTTCGCGTGACGTGAAAAGCATAAAAATCGGTAGCTAGTTGACAAATATTTGACATTGATTTGGAGAGGAAGTAGTTCACACACTATTTGGGCGCATGTATATTGCAAAGGTATTCTTGTGAAATATATTGTTTTAGTTGTTCAAATACGACTTAAATTTATAAAAAGGGACGGCCTTGAGTTAACATGGCAGGAATGACAATTGTTTTTTGGCTTGGTTGTATCACATGACCCAACATTGGTGCCTACAAATGAAAATCGTTGGATATGGTGCCCCCTTTTTAGATAGGCAGAATGGTTTGTTTTTTATTGATTGGAAGATTTCATACACACAGCTTTTCACGAAAATAAGGTATTTCACCACACAAAGTGACTTCAAAATAAATAATAATAATAATAATAATAATAATAATAATAATAATAATAATAATAATAATAATAACAATAATAATAATTACAATAAAGGTTGACGACATGTTTGAAAGTCTAATATTTCACCTGTGTTAACTTAGGAGTCAAAGAAGAAGAAGAAGAAGAAGAAGAAGAAGAAGAAGAAGAAGAAGAAGAAGAAGAAGAAGAAGAAGAAGAAGAAGAAGAAGAAGAAGAAGAAGAAGAAGAAGAAGAAGAAGAAGAAGAAGAAGAAGAAGAAGAAGAAGAAGAAGAAGAAGAAGAAGAAGAAGAAGAAGAAGAAGAAGAAGAAGAAAATGAGCTGGCAGCTTAAACTCATACACATTACTTTTCAACCTCACAGTGAAGGGCTGATTTATGTAATTTAAATAGTTGCCATAATTGCAAGTCATGAGATGAAAAAAAAATATTGTGACTGTCTATGGACTACAAAAAAATGGGTCATGGTTGGACAAAATTGAAAGCATGTTGACACAACAAGTATGAAAATATGGACAAATGAGCATGAATTGATACCCATTTTCAAACGGTTATAAAATCTTTCTTCTGCTGATGTTTTGTTATATCTGCCTGTCTCAATGTTTAGGCACTGAGCACTTTAAGTCTCAATTCAGTGAGGAAATTTATCTTGACAAGAATATTGTGAGTTAAATAATCGAAAAAGTGAAGCTTCTATTTTAAATTGGCAATAGATCTGAAGCTCATTATAGGCTCCTCCCTCTCCAGTTGTATACTTTTGATGCAGACACATTATATAGCAATTCTATTCTTTTTCTGAACTCAAGAATGCCTTTTATACATTAGTACCACCTAGATTTTTTATTAATCTTTTATTGTCCGGACATGTGGCATACATCTAGTTTGGTGGCTACATTTATCTAATCAAGTAAAATAAAGTATATCAGTCTCAGGAAGAGTAATAACAAATTATTAAATAAGTAAATTACTCCATTTTTATCATGTTTTCTTTTCTCTGCAATTCCGTGTTCTTTGTTTTTAAGCTTGAACAAATCTGTCATGAATGTATTATAATCGTGTAACTATTGGGTATATTTACACCTGTAAAAGTATTTTTCCGCAAAATAAAGGCATATTATAAATGTTTTCTACGTTACTTAAACATAAATATTTGGTAAAAATTGATGCAATAGTGCACAAAAAATGTAAGCTTTAATTAACACTTTATGTTGCCAAATAATACAAGCAAACAAAGCGCCCTTGCTTGACCCCAGGTTACAATTGCAAACACAAAACTAGGCGTCTGTCAGTGTCCTGTTGTGTCCTGCGGTGTCATGTGTTGTCCTTCGGTGATTAGACCCACCGCTGAATGCACACCCTCTCGTTCTTTAACTAATACATAACGTATGTTCTCATCACATGCACCTGGTAACCAATAATGGTGTTAATGATCACAAAAACTGAACCACTTGTAGTTTGGCGCTATTTTTAAGTTGAGAAGCCTAACAAGGTCTACCAAGTAACAGCTGTCATGATTGGTTGGTTACAAAACCCTGGGTATTGCACTTTTTCAAAACCCTGGGATTTGTGACGTCACAAAACCCGTGAGTTTTGCAATCTCACAAAACTCACGGGTTTGTTCTGTGTTTCATTTCAAAGCATTACAAAAACCACGGTTTTCTTGCAGAAGAAAATATGTCAGTTGTATACCTTTCAACAAGAAATTGTGTGAAACATTTGGGTTCCAGTTTATCAGAGCAAAACATGGATACTACGCTTATGACCTAATTGCGTAATGTCATAAACTTGTACTCCAATGTACACCGGCTTGTGACGTTGTGTTTAATCCGTATTACCGATGCTGTATGCCATGCTCATGTATATTACAATCCATACCGCAATTTCCAGCAGGTAATAGCTCATAGTGATAAGAGGCAGAGACGACGTTTGACCACTGAACTAGATCTTTGGTCACTAGTTGCATTGTTTAGTCATCTTGATACTGAAAAAAAGCTTCCATACAGCATGATTAAAAGTTTAAGTTGCTAATCATGTGCAGGTGTTACGTACTGAAGCATTCACGTCCAAGCTAGTATTGTCAGTTAATTTAGAGTCATATTACTTCTATTTTCCCATGGTAGCTTAATGCACTGAAACACTGTTTTTACAACAAAGACAATTTTAGCTCTGCTGACCATAGCAGAGCTCATGCCATTACTCATGACTGCCCGTCCGCTCCTTCTTCCGTCCGGAAACTTTTATTTGTGAGCGTGATACAGTCAACAGTTTTCAAGATAGCTCCATATAACTCTCAAGACTGATCAAGTGTATGAACATGGAGGTATTAACACCTCCATGGTATGAAAATCTAGGTCGAGATCGATATTGATGGCCCCACTTACAGCATTATTTATTATATGGGTCAAAATGTGAAAATCTTGTAACCACTCTGGCATGACAGATCTTCATGAAATTATGTGGTATTTTGTATGTGGTCAAAATTTCTGATACACATGGTACTAGTGGCGCCACCTGTAATTTTACGGGAATTATGGGCCAAAATGTGCTGAATTCCATATCTCAAAAGCAATTGAATTAGACATGCTAGATTTATAGGATATGTACATTATGTCCAATGCTCATATGATATATAATATCAGTGACCTTGCCCTGTGTTTTGTTAGGTCACCGGACCTGTAATGTTGGATGGGGTGATTTTATATGGGGAGGGTGTAGCTTGACATTAATGGGAAAGGGAATTGGGCCTCCAGATCAAAATTGCACTTGAGTACATGGTACATAAAACTCTGCTTGGTGACCTATTTTTCGGGTAACCATGATCCCGTGATTGTGTCATCTTCGTCTTTTTTCAAGGTCATTAAGCACTTATGAAAAGGATATTCTATTCAATATCTTGATAAAGAGTAAGTCGAATTTAATTCAATATCTTGAAAAAGACTAAGGCGATTGATACCAAATGTATTAAAAAACAATGTGAATGATGTGGAAGTTTGATATTGCACAATGGGAAGGACATTGATCAATTTATAAAGGTTATGAAGGGAATGCTTTTCAGGAAATGATTTTCGGTGATGGTCATCAGATTATATATCATCAGCGCATTAGGCCCATGGGCCTCTTCCTCATATTGTTGAAAGCAAAAAAGCTAAGAAGAAAACTTTTATCAAGACTAAACGTATTATCAACCCATGACATCTGGTTTGAAACAGCCACTTCAGAAATAGCTTGGAACACAATACTTGGTTCCACTTGTATCCAGACTGCCTACTCAAATTTCTATAACAAAATGTCTGTAGGTTATGATAAAAATATTGCATAGGTAGAGGACAATATCAATAAACATAAACCCTGTGTCTTAGCGTCTTTAGTCAAGCCCATAAAATACAAACATTAGTAATATGTTCAAGATAAGTTATATACCCAGTAGGAAAACTATGTCTTTACAACGGTGGCATCAATGGGTTAATTCCATGGCGCGTTCATGAAATTGGAATGATAACTGACATCTAAACACACGAAATGGAAGATGTGATAAGAGTATTCCTGTATTCCGGCTGCAGACGCACAAAGATTATAATTATAAGATTTATATATATATATATATATATATATATATATATATATATATATATATATATATATATATATATATATATATATAGGGGTCCCTTTGCAATTCAAACTGTAAGCGTGGTCGTCATTGTGAGTGCACTGATGATCAACATTCATCATACATGTAACATGTAGATACATTTTAGTAGCTGTCAACATGTTTACATGCCTAGTTGCTCGAGCTTTGAGCATTAGTATATTTCGGCAAAAAAATTTGAGCAAGAAGAAAAGGTTTGTTATTGCAGGATCACCTGTCTACCTGTCTTAAAAGAACACCTGTGTTGAAAGACCATTTTCCCCTAACGGTGAGTTTAATTTATATTCAGATTGTGGGCTAGATTTAGTTATCCGCGAAGAATGTAATTCATTAGTCTTAAAAAGTGGCCCCTCGAGATCGGATGGTATCTCAAAACAGGGTGACCTCTCATGGCAGGGGCCTTTCAACACAGGGATACGAGTACTTGTTATGTTAGTCCATCTATCTAAGACAAATGTTTTCCTGACAATGAGTGTGGCATGGATCAATCATCGGGGAAAAAATATTTTTTCCTCTAAAAAGTGACTTCCCAAGAGAGGGTGGCCTCTCACTGCAGGGCCTCTCCAGATGGGATATCATTACCTGTCATAAGAAACCACCTGTCTTGAAAGACCACCTGGCGTGTTCATCTTGTAGATGGCAACTCAGGAGAGACTAATAAATCAAGATCTAATGAATTTGTCCTATAGGGTGATGATATATGATTATATAAAGTTAGCATGGATTTTTTTTCCTTTCATTCAAATGCTGCAGTTCAAATTTGTCTGGGTTGAATATTTTGTGCTCCATAACAAATCCCTGTCACCTGAATGTGCAAAGCCCCACAATGAATAGAACTTGTGGTTGTTAAGGAGTCTCTCTTGTTCTCTGTAGAAAAGCAATACTGTAACTTGGAAACGCGTTTTCTAATTGTGAGTTTAAGCCTTGTCACAGAAAAGGACACGTAACTTTTCCAATGTTCACTCAATCTGCTTCATTTAAAAACTAAATTGTTGAAAAAGAGTTCTTTCCAGGAATGTCTTTATCTCCATTTCTGAATGTGGTCACATGTGACTGATTTTTTGGTTAGGGGTTACATTTCCTCGGGGGTAAGCCTAAATATGACTCTAACAGGCCAGCAGGATGTGGATAAGATCGTGGCAAAAGTCGCCGAGTGATCCCAGCAACACTGGCCCGTAGCGAGGGGGGGACAACCCCCCTTTTCAAACGAACATCCCTACCAGCCGTCAGCGACCCCCCCCCCCCCAAAAAAAAAACCAAAGGCATCGCAAACTAAGGAGACTGAATACAATTGCAAGCCTATCAAATACCAAGGCAGGTCTCGTAAGAAAATTTGAACACATTGGCAGTTTGTACTATTACGCCGAAATAGACTTGCATTATTTTGTTTCATTGTTTAAGTTCAGCGTTAGCCTCTCTTTAACATTAACCGCAAGATGTGACCGAGCTTCATCATAAAAATTATTGACATGTTATGATGTGTGTTGGCTTTTAATCTTTTGCTCTCGTATTCAACAATCACATGGCAAAATGAAATGCTTCTACTTTCTCCTGTCATTTACTGTGCTTCTCTCTAGTTATTCCCAGCTGAGATTATAAATTAGATATGTTGGCGTTAAATGTAATAAAATAATAGCAAATGATTTTAACGATGTTTCCTTGGAGAAACACTCCTTTGAATTTGAGCCTGGATACAGGCTAGCTATAATCAGTCGGTTTCACATCCATCAAGTTGTGCGTGCCATTGTTGGGCCGTGTAAAGAGCCTTCCTGAGTCGAAAACTTTCCTCCGGACTCATCGCTGTTGACAGACATCATGGCACGCTGGTACACATTGGAAAGGTCCTTTTATTCGGAATCTTAATATGCCGGGTGGTAAACTATTTTATCCATTGAGGAGAACAGAAATAAAAATACACTGACATATCGCAGAGGCTCCAAGTCTCCCAATTTAGCGGAAGATCTCCCAATTTTCAGTACTTTTTAACAGTCTTCCGATAAAGAAGTAAACTCCCGATTTTTTAGAAGGCACCGAAAGGATTTAAGACCATTTAAAATTATGTAAATAAGAAGGCCCTGGTGGTTTGGGTCCATTTTCAGGTACTTCACGGGCACGTCAGTTGTAACGTGCCTGAAATGCCCAGAACGCTGCCAACAGAGCATAAATTTCAAATATTTTTTCGGCGGAGAATGCCCCCAGAACCCCTAGGCAAGCTTCGCATCTTCAGTGCTAACAGAAAACCGAGTCTTCGCATTTGTTTCCATTTCCGGAGTTCTCCCTATTTTGCTTGAGTCTATACTTAGAGACTCTGATATTGATGTATGACACATCCAGGAGAGTATATATAGTATTTTATCATCACATTTTTTGCATTCAAGCATTGATGAAGAACACCTTCGAATATTTGCAGAATCCAGGAAATGCCGTATTTGAATACCTATTTTTTAAAAAAAATTTCGGCGGGAGTGGGTGCATAGGATCCCCCCTAGAGTGGCTTCGCCCCTACGGTACTCGCACAGCGCTAATTTTTACATCTTAAAAAAGGAACCCCCTTTATCAAAAAGCTCGCTAGGGGCCTGCAACATTCCTGGGCAGCTGTTGCAGGAAGACAATGCATGACTACATACTGGGCCTTCTTTAGCATGCTGCTGGTGAGCTTGCCTATCTCAGCCTGGGGAATTTGGTTCCACTGGTCTCTAGGCCGCAGTGCCAGTTGGTCAAGGGTGGCGGCATGTTCGCCGTACCCGTCTTCGACTCGACGACCAAACGCATCCAACAAACGTTCAGTGGGAGACGGGTCTGAAGATCGGATTGGCCATGTCAATGTTTGGATGTTGTGCTGCTGGAGTGGAGATACTGCACGATGAGTCGTGCTTGAAGACGCGTGGCAGTCACACCAACTACCGGGCAGCCTTCAAACAAACAGAAAGGTCCTTTTTAGGACCACCATACCCTCCCAAAAGAGGTAATAAAATAACTGTTACAACAAACTAAGCAAGCTCGCCACACAGATCCTTACGCATATACCTGGCGTTGGCGGCGATGATCATGATGGCTGGTTTTTTGGCCATTGTTGTTTTGGCCTATAGGACTGCCATACGACACCATGTAATACGTGTTTGCATGGCCGCCACTAATTATATAATTAGGGACTGCTAGCTATTAAAACACCTAATAGTGTCGAATGGCAGTCTTTTTCCGAACTTGCATAAGAGGTACAGAATATATGCCCAAAAGTCACATTTATCGGGCTATATATTTTGAAACATAAAATGCATATCGGAAAAGAGTAAATAATTTTCGACCTATAATGCAGAACTTTGCAACGATCGGTAGGATGGTGATAGTTATATGTTTACTGTGGAGCGTTATTCATAATATCACCATTTTTATATACAGGGCTCAAACAGTTTCAAGAAAATTACTGAAATTTCCAGGTGGTAGCACTGGCAAAGACCTCGATATCCATGAGACATGTATGGGCTCCAACCTTGAAACAACGTGACTCTATGCCCTTGTCCTTTTCCAGGGAACCACGATATGCCGCCGATACGCCCACTATCACATGATACCAAGCCAGTGACTCGTAGATTACACAAAACAGTCCCAGTACACATGTGCAAACTTTGAGCCTCTCGATGGCGTGTCCTCTGACAATATCAGATTCATATAACGTGTGATGCCTCCTATTTTTTTTTCCAAGGGAGAAATGTGTCAACTCGTCGTAATCAGGGCAAACAAAATTCACGTTATTCCTTTTGGTAAGACGTTTCAGCATTTATTCCATGATTATACATATTTGAAAAAAATTTTCACATATGGCATAATTTAAACCATTTCACATACGTGAGAAGGATTTCTGCGCATGGGAATTAATCATTTATTATATATATATATATATATATATATATAAGATTTACGACATGTAAAATTCTTTTTCACGTATGTGAAATAATATTCTGATTACACATGTGTGAAAATATTTCATCGAATTAAAATAAGTGAAATAATTTATTTTACATATCTGAAAAAGATTAACACATATATAAAATTCTTTTATATATAAGTGTAAAAGTTTCGCTCATGTGTAATGAAAGCATAATTACACTATTTCAGATATGTATAAATCTATTCGACAAAATAGAATCATTCTACACATGTGACAAAGATTTACACACAGGAAAAATAAAAGATTCATTTTCCACATGTGAAAAACAACTCCACATATGTGTGAATCTTGTACAGATATGTATAATTCTTTTTCTCGCATGTGAAATAATTGATTTTTGCAAATGTCAAATAGATTTACACATATGTGAAATGAAAGTCCATTTGCACATTTTTGAAAATTATTTCACATATGTGTAAATCTTTATCACATATATATAAATCTTTTTCACATAAGTGAAGTATACTCGACGAAAATCCTGTACGCTGAAAGTTACTAATTTCTGACGATCATCTTTTGTCAAATTACAAAACTTGTCTCCTGAGCAAGAGAATATGGCGAGGATCAACCCTAACCACAGTCAAGAGTGAGTTGCGCTCCCTATAATGGGCCACACTGAGCAAATGACAAAGATAGGGAACAGCCATTGGAGTGAATCTTTTATCAATAAAATCATCCCAATTTTACATATGTACAATGGATTTACACATATGTGAAATAACATATGTTTAAAAGTACATGTACTTCATAGATGTTAATTTTTTTATACATCTGAAATTTTACATATGTGGAAAAAATTGACACACATGTGACATACTTTCAAACATACGTGTAATATTGATTTTCTTTCACGAAAGTGAAATGTGCAAAATTTTGTACATATGTATTAAAGAATTTCACAAATGTGTAGATACCTGTAAAAGTTGTGATTAAATTGAATTTGTACTCATAACGAGAATGTGCGGCTACGATTATTTAGGTCAGCTTTCAGTAAGCTGGTCCATCGTCCGTCATCCCATTCTCTTGTCTGTCTGCCCAGCTATCTACAATTCACGCTTTTCGATTCACAAAAACCGATGACCAAATCTTTTCAAACTTAGTGGGAGTGTAACTTACATGGATCTCCACCCTGTTTCTCCAAATTGATCACAATTCAATATTATTACGCTTTTCTTTTCCAAAGAAAATATTTTTCTCTTCTCGGAATTGCTTAAGCAAGTAATTTAAACTCCCCTGGAACACTTTTGATAAGTAACGCTGGGGCTGCAACAGGTTTTTTTTGTCTGAGTTTTTTCTTTTGGTGACTTTTTCACTACTTCCTCCCAAAGTCAGGCTGCATTATTCATGTTATTTCAAACTTGGTTAGAATGCAGCTTGATTCGGTCTCCAACAACCTTTTTCTCAAGTTGAGGCGATTTATGTTTTCTACTTTTTAAACAATTTTCGAAATTGCAGAATGATCGATCAGAGTACGATAGCATGATAAACAGAGGGACACCAAAGCTAGTATACGTGCATATAATTGTACTTTTCGCCTGAACTCTTGATAAGATCAGTTTCAGTCTTGTTGGGAATACACCTTGTGTAAATTCCTACCAAGTGTATTCAGTAAGTTACGTTCCTATGCTTTTTATTTTTTCACGTATGGGTATTCCAGGCACCGAAAAGGGTTCTGAGAGTTACACGTTGAAGACCTGCTATTGTCTTTCAGGTTGATATTGCCTTTTTTTTTCAAAATAACTGTTTACGTTTTTGACAAAATTCAAAGTAAACATAAAGATAAAATACTTCAATGTTTCTGTCGACATCCAGTAGAGATAGGCCGTAGAACTTAGCTTCGGATATTGATGACATCGAATTGTTGCAGGATTTTCTTTTAGGATAATCAAACGGGTTTCACAAACGATGCCAACAGCTTTAAAATTGTACAGGACCACTTCCGCATTCACTTGGTTGGCGGGAATGTAGCATCACATGGTCTCCACCACTAAACCTTTTCGATGAATGTAAATGCTTTCACGATTTTTTTATGTTATACTGAAATGAGTAGCTAGAAAACACATTAACGATACTTAAAAATCACACAGAGTTGGAAAAATGGATAATTTAGTTGTTGAGTTTGCAAATAGCAATCGCCAAATAAAAGTCAGGAGGGTCAATTTATTAAATTGTCAGGAAATGAATTTACACAAAAATTATACTGTATCACATTTAAGGCCACGCACGGATACAAACGATGATATTCAAACGTTTAAAAATAATTTATTTCCCATTTTTGAAACACAATTTTATGAGCACTCAATAAACTGATTTAAGGCGATTACAATCTATGGCTAATAAACATTACTGTTATGGATAAATACTTAAAAAAATTTCAACTTATTCTTGTTTTACTTCGTACAATCTGTTCTTTAACGGCCAACATGGCTTCAAAATTACATATCAGAGACTGCCGCTCTTGACGTTACTAACAGAATATTCGAAGTGCTTGATTCCGCAGAAATACCTGTTATATGGTGTGCATTTTGATTTGGTGAAAGCTTTCTCTGATATTCTTGATCATGATACTTGTCTCTGCAAACTCAACTAATATGGGGTCAAAGGTACCGCATTAAAATTATTTAAATTTGCTCTCACAAATAGATGTCAGTATTGATAGTATACTTTCTACCACAATCTTCTGTCTACTTTAACATGTGAATCGATGCGATCAATCTTGTGCCTGCTGCTTTTTTTTATGTGCACCATTGTAAACTTTGAACAGCCTTCAATGCAATCTTTCTTTTTATCAACCTTTCAAGAACCATGAAAAAAAAGTAAGTATGTGAATATTACTTGGTCAACCCCATCAGACAAGAAACTCAACTTGCTGCTCATATCCCTACGAAAATATCACTAGTACCATAAGCTTAGTGCGCAATTATAATGACACCAATGATCATATTTGAATAATTTATTCAAAATTTGTAAGGCTAAATAAATCGTCGTGGATTTTGGATTATAAAACCATCTATAAAATCTTTCTTGAATAAAAAAAGGATTCAACGTCTTCCCTTTGTGTTTATTTGAAGTCAAGTGGGCAACCATGCAGTATAGAGCTACCCTCCTTGGTGCAACCAAGGCGGAGACAACAATGGGCAAAGCAGTGGCTTGTCACCTTTAACAGTACAAAAACAATGCTTGTAAGTAGAAAACGAAATCCGTCATATTCCCCTATCCATTCAAGGGAAATACTCTTTTTAATGACACACAGTAAAGATATCTTGGCTTAATATTCAGTTCAGATTGATCGTGGTCTAGTCATATTAATTGTATAGTTTCCAAAGTTAAAAGACTTGTCGGTGTCATGAAAATGATGCAATATGAACTAAGCAGGCGTTCTCTGGAAATAGTATATTTTACGTATATCCAATCAATTTTAAAGTATGGAGATGGGGGGGGGGGATACACAGAGTCAGACGCAGACCTGTTGGAGGGTGTTCAACTGCCTGCGGCCCGTACAGTGACGGGAGCAATACGTTGTACAAGATACTCTAAACTTAACAGTGAAACTAAGTTGGGGACTCTTTCGAAACGTATAGAAAAAAAATACATTAAAAAGTCTTTACAAAATGGTCCACGGATGTGAACCCGCGCACTTATGTAGCCAAATATTCCTGGAAACGCATCATCCTTCTTATGGTCTATACAACTGCAGGCATGTTGGTGCTGTCACAAGTCAGTATTTCCGTCATTATGTCAATTCAGTGCACATCGCCTTTTTGTCGGAATTAGCAGAGAAAGAGCTAAAAGGTCTTTTACAATTTTCTTTCAAAATTGACTTCGTTAATGGTAACATGGATAATGTCGGTTATTGGTACAGAAGTAATGAATTGGTGATTAATGCGCTACAGTCAAATGTTATAATGATTAAAGGAAACAAGCCAGTAAATGAAACCTTACATGTTCAGATAAATGGTGAAAAACTAAATCAGGTAGCTGAAACGAAATATTTGTGTGTTTATTTGGAAGAAAAATGTTAACGGAAGACACATTTGGCTAAATTACATGTGAAAATAATGGCCAAATTAATTGTTCTTCGACGTCTGAGCAAAATTCTACTGAAAAGTGCTTTAAAAACTATATTCAAAACAACTATCTTACCTTTGATAGAATACGCAGATACTGTTTGGAGTGGTAGTAAGGTTGAAACTAAAACGGCTCAAAAGTTACAAAATGCTCCCTTTTAGTCCTGTACAAGAACCATTGTGTACATTTTTACTATTTTCATGTATGTTACCATTATGTATGTATTGTATGTTATGTGTGTATTGTATGTTATGTATGTATTGTATATTGTACATTTTTTAATTGCAGGGCCTTGATGGAAACTTGCAGTAAGCTAATCATGTATTATCCTGGATAAATAAAGTTGTCTCTTAATGCAGCGGCTCGGATCATAACAGGTAATTTCATCTATATTAATATTCGATGTGAAGACTTGGTAAAAAGTTTAAAGTGGCAACATTTAGAACAAAGAGGAAGATTCCATTCGGCGACGCTTATGTATATATGCAATTATGGTTTGGCTCCAAATTATCTATGTCATCAATTTTACCTTCCACGTTATCTTAATTGCAAAGAAACAAGACAATCCAATTCTTTAAATGTTATGGTTCCACGCCCATACAAAGAGCTGTTTTAGAAAAGTTTGCTGTACGATGGTGCTACGATATGGCATAGTTTACCTTTTTTCTCAAAACAGTGTCCAAGTGGCTGCGATTTTAAGTTCGAATACCAGAAGCACTATTTTAACGAGTGATGTTTTAATGCCACTTTATACATTTTATACACTTGTATTTTACTGATGCTCTAATGCCACTTTGTACTTTTCAATGTTTGGTTTTACTGCCACTGTTATCCTCATTTCATTGTATATAGTTGTATATAATACAGGACCCCGTGGAAGAACAGCTCTGCTGAACGGGTTACCCTGTATAAATATATTCAAATAAATAAATAAATAAAGTATAGCACAAAAAAAGTTTAGCAGCGTAATTCAATGACAGCTGGGTATCCAAATCAACTGCTTTACTATTAACTAGTCCATGCCCAGTCAACTACTTGCTAGTTACTGGTCAATGCCGAGTGTCTATGTCAATCATTGACCTCCACACATTGGTACTTACAAGTACTTCCATTTGTATACATCTACATTTGCAGCACCTCCAAACTTTTATATTACCATTTCACAATATTTAAATACGGCAGGTTCCTGTGTATATATATACATTTGTGATCTTTTCAATCTTAACTAATGTGAGCTGAATTAATTGGAAAAAATCTCCCTTAAACATGAATATGTTCACACGGATTTTCAACGTCCTTACGAGATTCTGATAGATCATACACGTACCAAGAAAGAAAGATGACCCTGCTTTTGTAAAGTTACTTTTCACCATATGTATATATATATATATATATATATATATATATATATATATATATATATATATATATATATATATATATATATACATATATATGTACATATATATACATATATATGTACATATATATATATATATATATATATATATATACGGGTAATAGGCTCCGAAACATGTTCTGAGTAGTTACCCGCTGAAGACCCTTTAATTTATTTGGGCTAACACAGGCTATGTCAAAATTTTACAGAGGAACGTGTACAATATAGACAATAGTACTTCCATATGTATATAGGTTACACAGGGACAGGCTAGCTTACGGAGAGTAAAGCGTTCAGGCTGCGGAATAGGGTAATAAGTGCTAGGAAGTGGTTCCGGACAAAAAGACACAAATATAATATATGCAAATGCATATATATACATATATATATGTATATATATATATAACATGTGGCAGGACAAATCTGGACAATGAACTCAGTCCGGATCTGTCCAATAACGTAACTCAAAAACTATTCACAAGTATTGTCTTATATCTATCATGTAAACATCTCTGGTCCTTACCATCTAATAAATATATGGAAAAAAATCCAGTAATCTATACTTTTTCCGATACCGAAAAAACCATCCAATTGGATCACCAGCTTGGTCCATCCCATTGGATTATATTTTACACCTACAAATGCGATTAAAAGTCATAAGCCATTCACATTCCCTTCATACATAACAGATCACGGGTTATTGTCCGTGCTGCCAATTTTGTGTAAAAGTTTAGATGACCGTAATTCAGACACTAGATTTGATTACAGAGATTGTTTTGATATTCAAATCTAGTATGATTTCAGTTTGATACCAGTGTGCCTTCAGGTGCTTCCAAATGTTTTTATGGATTTTGTTATTTTCAAAGAAAACACCATCCTTCTTTGTTTGTACATATTCAGTCTCATTCCATAGGACTGTCCCATTGGATTGTCCCACTGGACCATCCCATTGGATGCAGTGCAGAAATTGCACAAGTGTCAAACTTAGTATAAGTATCAAATCATATAGTGAACAATAACAAATATACAATCAAACTATTTAAAATAAGTGGTTTTTTTTTTTAAGAAAACACCCATATTTTGTTCATTTGTCAATATTCATCTCCATCCTACAGGACCATCCCATTGGATGCAGTGCAGAAATTGCACAAGTGCCAAACATAGTACAAGTATCAAATCATATAGTTAATAATAAATATACAATCAAACATTTAAAAATGCGTGTTTTTTTCTAAAAAAAAAAACACCCACATTTTGTTCACTAGTCAATATTCATCTCCATCCTACACGACCATCCCATTGGACTGTCCCATTGGATGCATTGCAGAAAGTGCACAAACATCTTTTACAAGTATCAAGCCAAGTGATTCACTACTATTCCAAATATGATAATGAGTTTTTGTTTTGTTATTTTTTAAGAAAACTCTATATTTTGTTCATTTGTCAATATTCATCTCCATCCTACAGGACCATCCCATTGGACGGTCCCATTGGATGCAATGCATAAAGTGCATAAATACCTTTTACAGGTATCAGCCAAGTGATTCACTACTATTCCAAATATAATAATGAGTTTTTGTTTTGTTATTTTTTAAGAAAACTCCATATTTTGTTCATTTGTCAATATTCATCTCCATCCTACAGGACCATCCCATTGGACGGTCCCATTGGATGCAATGCATAAAGTGCATAAATACCTTTTACAAGTATCAGCCAAGTGATTCACTACTATTCCAAATATAATAATGAGTTTTTGTTTTGTTATTTTTTAAGAACACTCCATATTTTGTTCATTTGTCAATATTCATCTCCATCCTACAGGGCCATCCCATTGGACGGTCCCATTGGATGCAATGCATAAAGTGCATAAATACCTTTTACAAGTATCAAGCCAAGTGATTCACTACTATTCCAAATACAATGAGTTTTTGTTTTGTTATTTTTTAAGAAAACACCACTATTATTTTGTTCATTTGTCAATATTCATCTCCATCCTACAGGACCATCCCATTGGACGGTCCCATTGGATGCAATGCAGAAAGTGCATTAATACCTTTTACAAGTATCCAGCCAAGTGATTCACTACTACGTTGTATTCCAAATACAATGAGTTTTTGTTTTGTTATTTTTTAAGAAAACACCATATTTTGTTCACTAGTCAATATTTAACTCCATCCTACATTGGATGAAGGGCACTTACTTCTTTTTCAGGCATCAATCTGTACAGATCACTGCTAAAACTATATGTATTCAAATAATTCTAATTCAAAATTGGAGCATGTTGTGTCATTTTCAAAGAATCACCAGGATCTGTTATTATATTTGTAAATACTGAACTTCATCCAAAATAACCATCCCATTGGATGAAATTTATACACACTTATCACTGGCATAATCAATTCAGATATTCCAACAAATACAACTCTTGGTCTAGGCTGGCTCCTGGCAGTCGCGTAGGTGGTGTGATCTCGTGTGACCCAACAATCAACTGCATGCCAACCAGCAAGATGGATGTGTATACGCTCTTTTCACCGTGTTCCGCATTTTAAAGCCAAAATTTAGCGTTATGCTGGACTCAGCTACAAGAAATGAAACCATCATCATGATCCTACTGGCATACACTATCCATCTTTTCATTTTTAATTGCTGAGTGTGGCGCAAGGAGTTTTAATACCTGCAAATTGGCCAACTTTGCATCATTTTGTGCAGAAAAATCGCAAAAAAACTTGACTTTTTATTGGCTGATTTCAATGAAAAACACATCGATGGACCTGCACGGTTCTGATTCAAATGATGAGACTGGTTGTGCACGCATAAATCCCCCCCCCCCCCCGTTTTTGAACTTGGTACATTAGGACACCAGATGTAAGTGACCAGATACAAGCGAAAGTGGAACCATAGATGGATAAACAAAGGGATGATACTGAACACGCTTTGTAGTTGTCATGCCCAGTTGGCCATAAAATGAATTAGCACTCCCATTGGTAGTCCATCTATAGCACATCCCTGGTCAAACCCTAAAAAGTCCCTGCATAACAGCTAGGGTCTTCATTTAAGGAACTTTCCTTAAATTTAAAATGGCCTATCATTTAAAAATAAGGAAAGTTTCTTAAAGTCACGTTCTGTAGACTTAAGGAACTTTCCTTATACTGGTCTACAATTGAAAAATAAGGAAAGTTCCTTTAAATGGCTAAATCCGATTCTGTGTAGATTTCAGAAAGATGTATAGATTTAAGGAACTTTCCCTAAAATGGTCCTCGATTAGAAAATAAGGAAAGTGCCTTTAAATCACAGGAATCACATTCTGAAAATTTCCTTAAACTGGTCTATGGTTGAAAATTGTGGAAGTTTCTTTAAATGGATAAATCACTATCCTGAAGATTTACAGACATTTCCTTTAAATGGTCTATGGTTAGAAAATAAGGTGAGTTCCTTAAAATATAGAAAACACATTCTGATGAATAATTAGAGAACTTTCCTTAAACTGGCCTATCATTCTAAAACAAGGAAAGTTCCTTAAACATGTTAAAGTGACAAAATCACATATTAAAGATTTAAGGATTTTCCCTTAAATTGGTCTTGGGTAGAAAAATTATGGAAAGTTCCTAAAAGCGACCAAATAACATCCTGTTGTTTTAAGGAACTTTCCTAATTTATTTCTGCTTTTCTGCATCTAAACCATAGAGTTCAGCTATTAATGACAGGCAAAAATTGAAAATAGACCTATTCACAAAACAAATTTCAGGGTAAAAATGGTATTCATCCTGGGAAAAAAAACTTTCCATTTTGGAAAGTTTTATTTTTTTTTTATATATTACTAAATATCTACAAGTATGTTACATATTTAATCACCAGGCAGACTGATGAGTGCATCAATGTTAATGTCAGATATCTCAACTGAATCAATTTGAAAGTCAAACGGATTTGCCCTATTTGAATCATGAGTAGAATTGAGGAATAAAAATATTCTTTGTGCATTGCCATTAGTTATGTGCATTACATATAAGGCTTGACAAATATGGACTAGGAATCGGGTCTGGATCTGTGCATGAACATTGCAAAAAACAAAACAAAGTAAAAAGCTGATAGTCTGACCGTTGTTGTGTATATATATATATATATATATATATATATATATATATATATATATATATATATATATATATATACCAAACAAAATTTCCTACTGTGTCTCAAATTCCAGATATTGGGAAATTACCTGGAATACCATGATGTCCTGTGTATCCCATTGGACAGCCCATGGTATCCAATGGTATCCAGCTGGATCCTATCTTTTCATTCATCCAATGGGATCCCATATTTTTTTCTCACACAAAACTGCTCAGAACTAAGCTATATAAAGCCACATATTAAAATTGTACTGGTAACACATTTATTAAAGATTATCTACAAGTTTGCTTAAAAAGTTCAAACTTATTGATCAAAAATATATAGATGTGTACATATTATTGGAGACTGTGAAATCCCAAGGTTAAGCCCTTTCCAGTAATGGTCACGTCTCCCATAGGAACCATCTTTTCAGAGTTCCTGCATGTCTTGTAATTCATTAACATGTTGTGTTCTATATTTAGAGCATTAATCACCTATAAAAATCTACATTTCAGAGTCTATTTTGTGGAGAGTTCATCAAAATGTACTTTTGTTAGGTCCAACTGTACAGTTTTATTGGCTTGACCAATGGGATTTTCCAATTGAAATATTCAATTGAAATATCCATCTGGACAATAACATGAAAAATGTCTTTTTTTGATTGGATAATAATGTACAATTTACTTGCATAGTACCTGTTGCCTTTAGAGGTCACAAGTTCATTACAAAAATGTGCAGGGTTACAAACGTATGAATTGAGTTGGATTGGTTGCATGTACCTATAACAATTTTGGAGATATTCATGATTTAAATTTCAAATGCCCCTCTTTTGCATAATCTTCAACATATTTTCATCTTTTTATTAATAGGCACAAATTCATGTATAGACCTATATCCATGCCAAATTTGAAGTTTCTAAGTGTAATAGTGTTCCAGAAAAACTGGCGAACAAAATTTGGTACTATAGAGGAAAAAATTAATGAAATTGAAGAAACGCAATGTCTGTGTTGGCACACACAGACGTAAATATGGTGGCATTTTGCAATATATTTAATGTGTGCAGGAAAAAATCATTCACATGAACAATTTTTAATATCTGTATATCACTTTCAGAGCATTTTAAATACTTGAACACTTCTGTACCTTCCATTGATTATGTCAAAAGAAAGAGAATCATTATGTGCAGGGACAGAATTGAGAATCATTACACGAAGCATACTTTGAAAGTCAGAGTTTGATCTCTTTGAACTTGAAAGGAAAAGAAACTTCAAACTTTCCAACTTTGTTGATACATAAGGTACAACCACATAAGAAGAAAGCTAGCAACAATTCAAAAGCTTGAATAATAATGTTCAAGCAATATAACATTTCCTATAATCTGATAATTTCATGTGCCTAAGTAATGTGAATTATTAGTTGAATGTACAATGACTTTGTGCTTTAACTTGAACTTGCTGGTAATAACATGCACTCAAAAAAGTCATGAACTTCATTATGCACATGCGCTTTTTTATTTTGCATTTTTGTTTGGTTTTTTTTTTTTTTTTTGAAATTCCGACCATGTTCTATGAAGTACTTCAATCAAATACCAAATCTTCAAGATTGTGTTTAGGCTGCTACTGATGACTTTTATTCTATAAGAAATACAAGACTCACCAAAAGGGAAATGTGGCCTTGTGTAATTAATGACACAACTGCAATAGGAAAACTTGGGATCTTTTTGATCCAACTGGACAACATGGGATACTGTTGAATCCATCTGGACCTACAGGGTACAGTACCTTGTTTTTAACAAGTCTCTATTACACATCTGCTCAAACATATATTTTTCGAATCTCAGGAGGAGGTACAGTGCATCTGTTCCACAGAACTTTGAAGTTAATTTGTAAATTTATAGAACACAAGTCACCCCCAAAAAAATCTCCCAAAATGTGTTCCTCACAGGATGTCTGGACCTACAATTGATCATAAATTGCCTTAAGTTGGGATTCCATATGCGTGGTTTCGGAAGTGAATGCTGCGCGTCAAAAATAGAAACAGCAGCATTTCTTTAAGATGATTCCATGTACGCGGTTCACGGGCGATGGTACACGCGACATCACGCGCACCACAACCAATCGCTCCATGTAGTAATCGAAACGGCAACGGCATGTGAAATGCACAGGGAATTCCATCATTGGCCTATTTACATCTTGTGATGGAAACAATGGATAATTGGCCGTTTTTTGATGCAAGAGATGACAAATTTTAGAAATCTTAAATGGAGCTGGCATTCGACAGGGATATTGTCACACAACAAACTAAGGTGCAGTGAGTGTTAACAGTTATATCAAGTACATGTAATCTGCGGATACATTTACGCCACACTGTGAAAATCTTTTCCACATATGTTGTCGAAAAGTCCTAAGGAACACAACTGTACACAGACATATAGAAAGATTAGAAAAGCCGGTACTTAACATTAGGAAATGTTTTGTCAAACTCAGCGATAAGCAAAATTACACTTGTTAAACATATCTCCAATTGCATAATCAATTTGTTTCTTACAAATATATGGTTACCAAATTTATCTCCCAAATGTTAGTCACTTTGGACACATTCCACCTTCTCATTCTTGAATAAAACTCCTGCATTGAGATCAGTGTCCCGAAAATTATAAGCTTACTTTTGGAAAGATTGAAAAATACTTTGTACTCATTTCCATGCTCAGTACATATTAACATAAGCTTCTTTAATGATGATTTGGTGGGGGCTAAAAGAACTATATTATCGGCATAACTCAAGACACCAACAAATATGTTGAGTCTTATCAAAAGGTCATCATAATACAATGTGACCATTTTCTTGTATTATTGTTGGTGGTACAGGAAAAAATACTGTTCAAAGAATGCAGTACTCTTCTGCCGCCTTCAATCTCTTTTGCTGTAAGTGAATAGGAATAGTGCCCCATAGTATCAGGTATAGTGTATGATCAGAAAGCTGCTGGTAGCCTGTAGTGTAAGAGATCACGGCCATTTTGCCACTCATCAAATAATTTCACAAATGGAGATCTTGTCATAAATTCAACAAATACTACTATTGTACACTTGACCTTTGACCTCAAAACATTAGGTCAAATATAGAGGTATAAACTTGACTTTCAATAGCCTTCTAGATCACCCTATGTTGCTTCTTTTGTTTTAAGATTTAGATTTCAAGATGCACAATGTCACTCAGCAAACTTGTGACGCGTGTGTGTGACCTTGAAAATTAGGTCAAGGTCAATTATGCTTGCACACAAAGCAAGCCTTATAGTGGTGTACTCTCATATGCAATTTCAAAGTCCTGTCTCAAAAGCTTCTGAAGTTACAGTGGTAAAAAAAATTCAATGAATAGGTCACTGTGACCCAGATACTTGACCTAGTGACCTACTTTTGATTCACGACACATTTTTGGTTATGATATATGTGTGTATAAAATTTCATATAACTGACTTAAATACTTCCTTACGTTTACCAATACCACCATCGTGCACTTGACCTTTGACCTCAAAAAGTAGGTCAAATATAGAGCTATGATGTTGATTTTCAATAGGCTTCTAGATCACTCTATGAAGCTTCTTGTGTGTAAGCTTTAGATTGCTAGATGCAGGCTTTCAATAGTTAGATTGGTAACGTCGCTCAGCACATGTGACCATTGTGTGACCTTGAGAATTTGGTCAAGGTCAACTATGTTTGTTGCACACAAAGAAGGCCATATAGGAGTGTAATACGATGTGCAATTTGAATGTCCCGTCTCAAAAATTTCTGAAGTTATGGTGGTAAAACCATGGGACAGACGAACGGACGGCGTTCCCCTCTTGAATCCCTCCAAGTATATACAACTTTACATGTGTAGGTAGGATCAGATCTGTGGTTAAAATTTACTGATCATTGTAAAGACACAAGTTTCAAAAGTAATGTTGATAGTTACATTAACCTTAGGGAGGGGGCGGGGAGGGGGGCATACCCATATTTTAGGATGAGTAGGCTCCACTGAGGTTATAAAACCCAGACCCAATGGGAACTGAATCAATGTTATTAACAGGGGTCCTTGGGAGCTGGTATTTATAAAATTAGTTTGTTGGCCACTTCCATTTGGTGGGGGGGGGGGCAATTACTAAGACCCATTACAATATACAGTTGACTATTAAAAATGGGGCATTTAGGACCAATAGTTTGAAAACTGGGGTGTTTGACAGTGATAAATGCTAACAAAACAGGCAGTCTTTCCCTGCAAAGCTTATCCCTAATGTTTAGTAATGGGAGTATACCCCCCCCCCACTCCCAGCTGAGGTAAATTGAACATGATAATATTACTGTGGCTCTCTGTTTATGCCCTGCGGTCCTGTGTGACACAGGTGGCCTAGAAAAAAGTAAAAGGAAAGAAAAGAAAAATAGATGAGGTGGTGGAAACCATGGTTATCCTAACAGCTTGTGCTGCCATGTTTTCCAGGACCACAGCCAAGGCAAAGGGTCCACCACACACTCTCTCACAGTTGTGGTGGGCCCCTGGTCCTGGATATATCCCCCAACACTCATCGCTTGTAGTCCCCACCCCCACCCCCACCCCACGCCCACCCCCCACAAAAAAGAAAAAAAGAAAAAAACAACTCTCATACACCATATCCCTGCCTCTAAGGCTCAGGCATTTCCCATGGGAGACCCCATGGGAGCCCTTATAAGGGCTACCACCATTCCAGCTCCTCCCTGCACTCTCAAATTCTAATTTACCCCATCGCTATTATGTCCTATCAGTTCATTTTCTTTTCTCCCAGCACCGTACCAGGTAGCTACTCTTGTGGCTAGCAGCCCAGTTACAAAAAAATGTTTTTTTGAAAAAGATGATGTTGATAACATTTGATACAGCTTGTCAGGAGAGAGATCACATTTCACCTTGCCACCATCAATCCATGCATAAAGCTGTGCCTACTTTGTCTTTGGGCCAGGAAGGTCAAAATCACACTGAGCCAGTGTCCACAGTGCTGGCAGTCTCTGTGTTTAGACCAAGCAGACTAGAGCTTCATGGACCTCACTGATCTCAGTAGTATCCCATGCAGAAGTTTAGCCCATTAAAACAGACCTATGTTATGGACTATATATATACATATATATATATATATATATATATATATATATATATATATATATATATATATATGTATATATATATATATATATATATGTATGTATACATATATAAAATGCGTTTTTTCTTTTGTATTGTTTTTTATTTTTGTTTTTGTTTTTTTTGTTTTTGTTTTTGTTTTTTTTTTTGTTTTTTTTGTTTTGTTTTGTTTTTTGTTTTTTGGTTTGTTTTTGTTTTTTTGTTTTTCTTTGGTTTGTTTTTGTTTTTGTTTTTGTTTTGGGTTTTTTGTCGTTTTTTTGTTTTGTTTTGTTTTTTGTTTTTGTTTGTTTTTTTTGTTTTTTTCTGTTTTTTTTTTTCTTTTTTTTGTTTTTTCAAGGATACAATGTGAGCTCCAATAAAGTTTCCAAATCAAATTTCTTTGGATACAGTAAATGTTGAATAGTATTGCTTATTTTTTTTACAGAAGTTACATGCTTTGAAATGCTGTAAAATGTTCTTTAAATTTGTATTTTTGACATATCACTGTACTTTTAATTTCCCTATTTTGCAAACAATTCCTATTCAAACAATTTTATTATACTGTTTAACTGTGTTTTTACTTTCATGGTTTTGAGCCATCAGCTAAAGGTGAAAATAAGAGTACAGTGAAATTAAAGCAATTTACAGTAGTCATTGCCACTTTGGCACTAATAAAATAGGCAAAACATTTGTGTTCCTTTCAAACTTAATGAGTGTGATATTTGAAAGGTTAATCGGGTTTGTAAAGTTCAGCTTTTGTGATCCACAATGTAAAATAATGTGAGATTTCATGAAAATAAGCCTATATTTCTCCTGTTTTAACAAGTCACATTCACATTATATCGTAAACTTGGGCATTTATCTGTCTGCTACTATGTTTCACTTATTCTATACTGTGATGACAGGAATTGGTCCGTGGTTCTGGCACTGACTTAAGACTATAGGCATGTTGGTACTTGAATGAAAGATCTTTTCATTCAATTGCCATGTTAAGTCTAGGTAAATATACGGAAAAATGAGGGACTGATATGGAATGAGTTTACAAATACATGTATGTATGTATGACTTCAAGATTATAGTATTCAATCTCTCTCTAGACCCACATAGAGGGAGAACACACATTATTTAACTGTTTAGTCTTTTGCTTGATTAAATACCAGTAGACATCAAACACAGCCAGTGATGACTGATAATGATGGACATTCTGGTACATGTATTATCAAAGCCAACAAAAGCATGCTCAAATTCCATGCATTCCTTATTGCGAAGTATGATATGGGCCTGAATGTCACGTGACAATCAAAATATAACAGGCAAATGCTCTTAAGACCCTCTCGACATCAATTTGATAACACCAGGTGATCTTGAAAATAGGTCAAGGTCAATGAAAGCTGAGCTCAACCAAGCATCTGGTAACATGCTTCCACTGTCCACTGCACAAATTTTATAGTGGTTGCTCAATTTTTCAAAAAATTTGGTTGTTATTAAAGGGTAACAGCCTTGTCTATGTATATTGTAGTAAAAGGTTTATTTAATTTCCTCATATTCAGAGTATACATGTAGGCCTACTTTCAAGAGGAAGGGGGGGTACCCCCCCCCCCTTTGTTTTTGTTTTTTGCAATGTGCACTTGCATATTCAATCCCTTTACAATGGCCCATATAGGCAAGAACCTGGCCAGGATCTATAGTTTAACACTATAATTTTATAAAAAGAAAAGTCCAAAATCTATATTTAAAATATATTGAAAAAGAAATTGGTAAATGCAGGAGTTTCAGTGTAAAATTCAGTTTTGATATTTAATGAGTTGCACTAGATTGCATCATTCGAGGTCCAATTTTTTCAAACATTTCCTTAAGAACGGGGGGGTAGGGGGGTAGGGAGGGGAAGGGGTATCCTCTTCCTGTACCCACCCATCTCCTCACACTCTTCACTCTGTACAAATATCCTATGGTTTTTTTTCAAAAATGTTAACATCCATGCCTACTCATAAAACATGATAACAATTGTGAATGCCCCCATACAGGAATATTGTATAAAACCAACATACAGGGTTATTTCAGGTCTGATGGGGTGGATCCCATATGCTAGTTCAAGGCTGATTCCTGACAAATCCCCAGTAGCTTTTCGTGGTTTACTGATCAATTAGGATTATGGGTATTTAATTGGTACCAGTAGGATAAAATGTGATGGACACAACACAAAGGGTTCAGATCAGGTTTCCTCACCCTGCCTAAGGAAATGCATGTTAACCTACACATACACTCAGGCTCATGGGCCAGACATATCCTTTCCTCCAGGTCAGTCCAAACAAACAGCTTATGCTCATTGACAACGGGGGTAAGGGGGATTTCAGTGTACTAGAACAGAATATAATTTTGCTCCATTACATAGTAAAGAAAAGATAGATATTCTAAAATGATGGATAGTGCAAAGTAAGGAAAATATGAGGCCTTCCAGTATGTTGCTGCAAAAAAATAAAATGCCCCTGGTTGGCCAATACAGAAATACCTGATCCCCATCTTTCTGATGGAACAGTGACATGCCAGATCTGTCTGCCCACAAAGCATGTGCTTGTTTGCATGGGGAGAATTCATAACTACATGTACACATCATGTGTGATAAATGTTAATAAATTACAAATGACAAATCTAATTCTTTTTCCTCCACTTGTTTCTTTCAGTGCAACCCCCAAACTTCCAACTATTTTTTGCCACACTGTATGTGTGTGTCAGTCCATCAACATAACCTCCTTTATGTGAACGTTTTTTTTTTATTATTATTTTTTGGGAAATCAACAGTATGCATTATAATTTAATCAATGTTCAAATTTGGCCATAGCATTTATGTAAATCTTGGATTTGTCGCTGTTAAATCAGCTGGAGCCCTGGAGGAAAGAACACAGATACAGGAGACCATCGGTCAGTTACAGTTATCTGGGGAAGGGAGACCTGTAATTGAGACTCAATTTTGCATTGTGCACAGATGCCAACTAGGATAAAAATGTGCTTCTCAGTGAATCTGTTTGGCTGTATAGCAGCCTTGACTGGACAGTGTAATACTTGTTGGGCATAGCCGTTGTTTGACAAGTGCCAACATCAGAAATTTTACCCAGTCTGGGAAGCTGCTACTGAGGCAGCAAATCTGCCTGTGCACTTTTAAAATTTGCACAAATCAAAATGCTACAACTTTGGTTAATTGGATAGGCATACAGCACAATCCAATGAACTGAACCTAGAATGGAACCTCTACCTATTATAATGTTGACTATATTCAACATTAATGTTGGTCAAGTGTCCCTTATTAGCATTAATTGAAATTCTACAACTTTAGTTTTTAGCTCTGCTGACTAAAGGTGGAAAAGCTTATGCAGTCACTCATTTCTGGTTGGCAGTCATTCCGTCGTTCCATCTGTAGACAATTTGCTTGCCAACACGATAGCATGAACAATTTTGAAGTTAGCCTCTTGAAATTTTTTGGACATGCTCTACGAGTGACAGTCTAGATTCTTTGCATTATTGGTGATGCCATCTACAGAATTACGTAATATACAGGCCAAAAAGTGAAAAAAATTGAAAACACTATAGAGTCCTTGATTTGTGATGGATCTTTATAAAATTTGGTGGAAACATTTGGGACGCTTATATGTGGAATCTGAACAGTACTGGTGGCGCTACGTACAGGTGAACGGAAATTAATGAGCCAATATGTGCTCAGAGCTATCATGAGAAATAATCAAGCTAACTTAATAAAATGTCACAGCATATCTGTTTCATGTCTGAAAGTATAATATTACATAATATGGGTGACCTTAGCCCACTTTCTCAAGGTCACTAATGGAATAAATTTCAGGTGATGATTTTCTTGTGATGGTCATTCTATCTTTACATGTGAACAAATAGGCATTTTACCATTATAGGCGTATTATAGAGAAGCACGCTTATGATGAGCTTTAAAACTGTATTACCAGTTTGCTAATGCTTTTTTTTAAAAGAAATTGGAAAATTTCATCAAAAACTCAAAATTTGGCAGGGTTTTATCTCCATGCATGGCATAAAAATTGCCATTTTATATGGAATATCCAGATGTTTAGAATTGTGAAAATTCGGGCATTCAAAATGTCAAACCTTGAATATCTCAAAACCATAGTTGTATGCAGATTGAGATAGGTTCCTTGACTAAGCCATGTCTGAGTGCAAACCCAGATATTTTTTTTTATAAAAAATGTTTTTCTCTCTTTCAATGTGCATGTAAAGGTTTGTGACACTTTCCAATATAATGGACAGTAACTGAAAGTTGTAGTTTTAAATTATGCTAATTGGGGGCACTGAAAAAAATTAAAAGTTGAATATCTCCAAGATTATTGCAGATATAAATGCCTTTCCAACTTCAATTTGTAAGTTTGTGGCAAAGCCAAATTCAACGAACCATGAACCAAAGTCGTAGGACTTTGATTTATGCAAATGGGGTAAATATGCCTGCTTCGCAATCCATGTAAAAGATATGGGTCTATACTTTTTATGGGGTAAATATGCAAAATGTAAATCTTGAATAGCTTCAAAACTATTATAGATAGAGGTGCCATTTCAACTTCCATTTATAGGTTTGTGACATATCCGCATCATACTGAAACATGAACCAAATTGTAGAATTTTAATTTATGCAAATTAGGTGAATACACAAAATTTTATCGAATAGCTTCAAAGCTGTTATATCTAGAGGTGCCATTTCAACTTCACTATATAGATTTGTGACATAGATGCATCCAATGAACCATGAACCATGAACCAAACTTGTAGGATTTTAATTTATACAACCAAAGTGAATATACAAACCTAAATTTTGAATTACGTCAAAATATTATACATAGAGGTACCATTCCAACTTCAATTTGCAGATTTGTGACATAACCACATCCAGTAAACCATGAACCAGAGTTGTAGGCTTTTAATTTATTCAAATTAGGCAAATACACAAAATCAAGATCATGAATAGCTTCAAAACTATTACAGACAGTAGTGTCATTAAAAATTCAGTTCATAAGTTTTAACATGGCCACACCCAATGAGCCAACAACCAATGTTATAGCATTTTAATCTATGCAAGTTATTCTAAAAAACCAAGTTTAGATTATGTTGAACAATGGCAAAGTCTAGCATTTCAAATTGTTTTTATTTTGAAGGCACCCAGACAGATTTGCTGTCACACAAGTCCTCTTTTCTAGTTTATTTCTGTTGCATTATTTTCAAGCTTGGAGTTCACCTAGGCTGCCAAGCATTGTTGCACTACTAGCCGTAATGCAATGAAGACAATAAAGCGTGCTAGCTAAGCATGCTACAAATAATAATAATAATAATAATAATAATAATAATAATAATAATAATAATGATGATGATGATAATAATAATAATAATAATAATAATAATAATAATAATAATAATAATAATAATAATAATAATAATAAAAGCTGGCATAAAAAATGCACTTGGGATTCCCTAAAAAATTTATAGGCTAGATTAACTCAAGTACATGTAAAGTGCTTGCATTTTATTAGCATATTTGTTGTATCTGTATCATAAACATAATACATTTTGCCAAAGAGCCCACTGTACAGCAAACCCATCTCTGGTAAAAGACTAGCACCCATGTCAACTTTAGAAATGCCCAATCTGGTCTATGTATTCTGATCATCCGCAGGGTCCCTGCAAGGCAGGATATATTTAGCCAGAGAGACAGGTGTAATAAGATCCAAAATGTAGGGCATAGCTGTTTTCTTAATGTTCTGTCCTGCCCACATAATTAAAGCTTGCTGGCAACAATTATCATCTCAGTACCCATGACAGGCCCAATTATCTACTTGACTGATAAGACCACCAGTGCAGCAACCAGTGGTCCATGCTATGAACCCCTGCCATTATATGGGTGTATTTGAAATTTGAAGTCACAAATTTCTTGCAAGAAAGTTTATACTTACACCCATGGTAGGTCCATTTATGAAACTGATAATGGGGATGGGGGTTCTTCTCTGCTGAGTTATTGGTACACCATTGTATTTTGTTCTGTCCCCCAATTCTAGTATGGTAAATCCATACAGTGGTTCCCTCTCTTGAGAGACCACTCAAATGAAAGGCAACCTGTCTTGAAAGACCATTTTTCAGGATACTTTGCTCAGTACTTTTCATATCATTTATATCTCTCATGAAAGACCACTGTCTGGAGAGACCACAATTTGGTCATCCCCAAAGGTTGTCTTTGGAGATAGTTTTTCACTGTACTGCTACATACGTGTCAACCCTTGGAGAAATCTCACCTTGAGGATTGACTGAGGCAGGGTGCGGGAGGGGGAACCCCCTCCCGAGGGGGGGGTCTGGTGAGCCTCCCCCAGAAAATTTTGTTTTTTTAGGTTCAAAATGGTGCAATCTGGCAGCATCTGGGATCTTCTAGGGCGTAACCGAGTAGCAAGGGGCATTATGGCATCACGGTTATCATGTTATTTTATGACTTTCGGATCGGGAAAAAATAAGAGGGTTTCCAGCATGTTTGTATGGGTAATAAAAAGCGCCAGCACAGCAGTACTGCAATACCCTTTAATACCCTCCGCCCCTTTTCCAGGATAGTAATATTGAGAGAGCGGTACCTGTCACCAAAGACCAGGCTTGTGAAGGCGTTTCACTTGAGATATTCAATTGGAAAACCCCATTGGTCAAGCCAATTGAACTACAGTTGGACCAATCAAAAGTACATTTTGATGAACTCTCCACAAAATAGACTCTGAAATGATTTTTATATGTGATGAATGTGTTGATACAGTACACAACATGTTAATAAATTAAGTGACATGCAGAAACTCTGACAAGATGGTCCAATGGGATAGTCCAGTTGGATGAAGGTGAACATATATACATGCACAAGAAAAGTTTTAAACTCTGAAGTTTTCTTCTAAAATAACATGAAAACATTTGGAATCATTCACATTTTCTTACATTGAACAATGTAAATTGATACCTGTGACCTGTGTTAGGTGTGTACAAATTTCAGCCAATGAGATGGCCCTGTTGTATGAAGGCAAATATTTACAAATATAATAAAAGATTTGGGGGAATCCTCTAAAAAAGACAAACCATGCAAACATTAGGAATTATTTGAATGCAAAGTTGTAGCAGTGAACTGTTTATATTGATGCGTGTAAAAGAAGTAGGCGCCTTTCATCCAACAGGATGCTTCTATTGGATGAAGGTCAATATTTACAAATATAATAAAATATCCTGGTGATTCCTTTGAAAATGACAGAGCATGCTCACATTTGGAATTGGAATCATTTGAATGCATATTTTTAGCATTGAATTGTTTAGATTGAGACCTTTAATAGAACTAAGTGCCTTTCTTCCAATGGGATGGTTCTGCAGGATGGAAATGAAAATTGACTAATGGAAAAATATGGTGTTTTCTTAAAAATAACAAAACAAAACAAAGACTCATTATTATATTCGGAATAGTAGAGAACCACTTGGTTTCATTCTTGTAATCAGTATTTGTGCACTTTCTGCATTGCATCCAATGGGACAGTCCAATGGGATGGTCCTGTAGGATGAAGATAAATATTGACTAATAAACAAATTATGGGTGTTTTCTTTAAAAAAACACATATTTTAAATAGTTTGATTGTATATTTGTTATTGTACACTATATGATTTGATACTTATACTTAGTTGGCACTTGTGCAATTTCTGCACTGCATCCAGTGGGGGATGGTCAAGTGGGACAATCCAATGGGACAGTCCTATGGAATGAGACTGAATATGTACAAACAAAGAAGGATGGTGTTTTCTTTGACAGTAACAAAATCCATAAAATCATTTGGAAGCATCTGAAGGCAAACTGGTATCAAACTGAAATCATACTAGATTTGAATATCAAAACAATCTCTGTAATCAAATCTAGTGTCTGAATTATGGTCATCTAAACTTTTACACAAAATTGGCACCACGGACAATAACCCGTGATCTGTTATGTATGAAAGGAATGTGAATGGCTTATGACTTTTAATTGCATTTGTAGGTGTAAAATATAATCTAATGGGATGGACCAGAAGCTGGTGATCCAATTGGATCCCATGGGATCCCATGGAATACAAGGGCATCCTATGGGATATCCAGTAGGATCCCGTGGGATCCAATGGGATGGTTTTTTCAGCACACACTTTTCTGATTTTCTAGGAATTAAAGTGTGTGTGTCAGCACACACTTTTCTGTTTTTCTAGGAATTCTTTATTTCTTTCTTTCTTCTTTCTTTCTTTCTTTCTTTCTTTACAGGCAAATTTGTCCGACATTTCATTTGAAAAGTATAACACGTAGAAACTCCAAACTTGGCACAATTATACTTCTATAGATAAAGTCTGGCCTTTTTTATAATGAAAGGTCATGCTTTTCAAAATTATGCAAATGAGGGCTAATTAAAGTTTTTAGATCTTCAATATGTTATATACTATACAGTATGTGTCTGCCACCCCACCAAACACACACGACCAGTGACAGTGAATGATTGGTATCAAATGGCCAGCTTATTCCAAAGTCCTGGCAAGTGTAACCACATCAAAATAAACCCTACCCTTTCCTCCTTAAGTTTATGTGTATTTTATTACCCCCAATAGAATTCACTCATAATCCACAGCCTTTATCAACACCGTAAGACCTGTGGGACATTTTACAGGGGTGTCAAATCTCAATTAAACTGCAAACAAGCCATAATCCTGGTATATATTTTACAAGATGTGACATCAAAATGACACTGAAAATGCGGCATCCCTGGACTCATTCAGCACAGAAGTCTTCATTTACTGTCAGTAAAATTTGTATCAAAGGGATATACTGAGTATTCTTATCTTTTAAATTAGGGGGTTCTGATTTAAAATATCTGACAATCATAATAGAATATAATATCTGCTCATAATTTGTGATATTCTGACCTTTTTTATTTGTTTCACACATTGTATTAGCAATGCAAATTTGAAAGAATTAGCAAAGAGCATATCCTTTGGGTTCATCACTGAATGAGTTAATTTTGTCATATAAACATTGGCTGCATTGATTGTATAGCTATGTCTGTTTGGTAATTTAATTATAAGTTTATGTTTTCTTTCTGGACACCAGTCAGTTCAGTGGCTCTTAAAGAAAACATTTTGGGCTACATTATTTATATACAATTACACAGTCCAGGAAATGCTCAAGATCCCTGCTCATGCATTCTATCATTTAAGTGTGTGTGTGTCAACAAACACTTTTCTTTCTTTCTTTCTTTCTTTCTTTCTGTCTGTCTGTCTGTCTGTCTTTCTTTCTTTCTTTTTCTTTATCCCTCCCTCCCTCCCTTCCTTCCTTCCTCCCTTCCTTCTTTCTTTCTTTCTTTCTTTCTTTCTGAATTTGAAATTTTAAACCGTGAATAACTTCAAAGCTATAATAGATAGAGATGCCATTCCAACTTGTACTCCTGTTTTATGGAATAGTTGTACATTGCCATACCAATATGCTTTGAAGACACACACTGATTTGCTATGCAGCAAATCATCTTTCCTAGTTTTTCTTATATTTATAGGATGGTAAGGACCAGAGATGTTTACATGATAGATATTAGACAATACTTGTGAATAGTTTTTGAGTTACGTTACTGGACAGATCCGGACTGAGTTCATAGTCCAGATTTGTCCTGCCACATGTTATATATGGGATATATATATATATATATATATATATATATATATATCCATAAAAACAAACTATCCGCAATAGATACATTTAACCGGGTCGTGTTTTACTGATGCAAATCAACTGCAATTTGAACAGATGTTGATCGTTTCATTTTGATGATACTTCACACAAATTGACTCACGGACGCTGCCCTTATTAAAGTGTGTGTGTCAGCACACACTTTTCTGTTTTTCTAGGAATTCTTTATTTCTTTCTTTCTTTCTTTCTTCTTTCTTTCTTTCTTTCTTTCTTTACAGGCAAATTTGTCCGACATTTCATTTGAAAAGTATTATATGTAGAAACTCCAAACTTGGCACAATTATACTTCTATAGATAAAGTCTGGCCTTTTTATAATGAGAAGTCATGCTTTTCAAAATTATGCAAATGAGGGCTAATTAAAGTTTTAAATCTTCAATATGTTATATACTATACAGTGCATTCCAACTAACTTGAGCTCTGGGGGCCGTCTCATTAGTTGTGACCACAGTACTGGTGGGCCAAACAGCCTATCACTGACCTCTTTGCCCTGCCACTCAACCTGGCTGCTATAATTAGTGGTGTTTGTAAACAGGTCCACATGGGTGCTGCTGTAGACATTTATATGGGTTTTATTTTCACTTTTGTAGCGTCAAATAATTGGATTTTTCACAAAATAATCCGGCTAAAGGGACACCATTTTACTGTGGAGCTGGCCCTGTTATGTGTCTGCCACCCCACCAAACACACATGACCAGTGACAGTGAATGATTGGTATCAAATGGCCAGCTTGTTCAAAAGTCCTGGCAAGAGTAACCACATCAAAATAAACCCTACCCTTTCTTCCTTAAGTTTGTGTGTATTTTATTACCCCCGATAGATTTCACTCATAATCCACAGCCTTTATCAACATCGTAAGACCTGTGGGATATTTTTACAGGGGTGATTTAGACAAAGAAAGTAGCCAAGAAGAGGCAACTGGAAACTGTGCGACGCGTTTCAATCTGTCTAGGTCTCATCAGGCACTGGCAGGGATTTAAAAATGTGCCATATATATAGTTAGGGGTAACAAATGCATTGCTAAATTTTTACAGGGGTGTCACATGTCAAGTAAACTGCAAACAAGCCATAATCCTGGTATATATTTTACAAGATGTGACATCAAAATGACCCTTTGAAAATGAGGCATCCCTTGACTCATTCAGCACAGAAGTCTTCATTTACTGTCAGTAAAATTTGTATCAAAGAGATATACTGAGTATTTGTATCTTTTAAATTAGGGGGTTCTGATTTAAAAATTTCTGACAATCAGAATAGAATATAATATCTGCTCATGATTTGTGATATTCTGACCTTTTTTATTTGTTTCACACATTGTATTAGCAATGCAAATTTGAAAGAATTAGCAAAGAGCATATCCTTTGGGTTCATCACTGAATGAGTTAATTTTGTCATATAAACATTGGCTGCATTGATTGTATAGCTATGTCTGTTTGGTAATTTAATTATAAGTTTATGTTTTCTTTCTGGACACCAGTCAGTTCAGTGGCTCTTAAAGAAAACATTTTGGGCTACATTATTTATATACAATTACACAGTCCAGGAAATGCTCAAGATCCCTGCTCATGCATTCTACCATTAAAGTGTGTGTGTCAACACACACTTTTCTTTCTTTCTTTCTTTCTTTCTTTCTTTCTCTCTTTCTCTCCCTCCCTCCCTCCCTCCCTCCCTTCTTTTGTTTCTTTCTTTCTTTCTTTCTGAATTTGAAATTTTCAATCTTGAATATCTTCAACAGTATAATAGAGTTGTCATTCCAACTTCTACTATGGGGTTGTTGACCATTGCCCCCTAATCACCTAATGAATTAAAAATAAAAGTTGTAGCAAATTAAATTATGTAAAAAAGCACCATTAGAAATTTTATATCTTGAATAACTTCAAAGCTATAATAGATAGAGATGCCATTCCAACTTCTACTCCTGTTTTATGGAATTGTTGTACTTGCCATGGCAATAGGCTTTGAAGACACACACACTGATTTGCTATGCAGCAAATCATCTTTCCTAGTTTTCTGTTGTTTTACTGGTGGAGTCTATGCATGTGCTCCTGTGGCAAAACATAAATAGTGGAGTTAAATTGTAACCTAAATATCTATCATGACCTTAATATTACAGGCCGATCAGTAACCCATATAATATCCATCTCTCGAGCCTGAACACATTCAACATGGCCGAACAAGTCAAACAAAAGCCACTTCGAGTGGGCATGATTGGAGCTAGTAACGTCAATTTTGGCTCCAAAGGATTACCGTGGAACCATGCTGCGCGCCTGGAAAAAATTGGAGGCGTGATGATAGTTGGAATAGCTGACCTTGATATAAATCGGGCTCAAAATGCTCTGGCTTCCAGGAGAGCGAGCCCAAAGGGTGACATTTATGAAAACTGTGGTGTTTATGCCAGTGCAGAGGAACTTCTGGCAAATGCAGAGCTGGATGTTGTATTTCTTGGTATCGACCCTGGAAGCCGAGGATCCCACGAAGCGGGAAAAGACATTGAGTTACAGGTCATTCGTCGGGGGCTGCATCTATTTGTCGAGAAACCTTTGTCTGTGGTTCCTCCAGAGGCAATACAACAATATGTACATGATGTAACTGCCACACAGAAAGAGCAGAATGTTATTTTATCCGTAGGATATATGTTCAGGTAGGAACGGGCACATCAAAGTCCACGGTGCGGTCCGTTTTATTTTCTTTCTCATTGTTGCACTGTAGTGTATCCTGTTGTATTTTTTCTTATAAATCTGTGTTCATTCACGTTTATTTATCCATTTACTTTCAGGTGTCACGTGGTCATGGTCGCGTCAACACGTCTCCACAGAAGCCCCTGATTTGGAGTGGCTTTTTCTTTTTTTAAAGTTTATTTTGCAACCAGTTGTTATTTGGATTTCATTAGCCTTGTGGATGGTTAGACATTCTATGTAGAAATATTTTGTGGATAGTGGACAGCTTACGAGTACGTTTCTAGGTTTGCTTCTTTTTTTCCTTTTTTCGTTCAAAATGAGGAGCGTGATTCGTATGCCGCCTATCATGAGGAATTTCTCCCATGCATTTATACCGTCTATCTATTGTAGCAATCGATCGAATAATTATTTTTGTTATTCAAGGGCTTTTTGTGTGTATGTTTCCTGTATTCAATCGTTTTCAGAGGAAAATGACTTTTGTAATCGTTTGTCACAATGTCTTTCAAAGGCGAATATGACATATAGTGAAGCTTCTTGTATCGATAATTCCGAACTTAACAAATAAGTATTTGATTAAAATTATAAAAATTGTCTCTTAATGTAGACAAAATGAAAATTAGCTATTTCAATGTTTAAGAGTAAGTGCAAATTTATTCCGTGTTGGTATCTCAAAGTGTGACTTTTCATCCACACAGCAGGACATACTAATGCCTAAATCTATGACGTGGTCCTCCTCTTGCCAGCCACTGATGGCCATAATTTGTATAATTGTCAAACTGTCGACTCATCTTAACGAAAAGACAAGACGCTATGTATGGAGGTATAATCATGCCAGGTTTAAAGTTTCTTCGTATAATAGTGTCGACATGAAAGAAAGAAAGTGTAACTGCTTTAATGTACATGGTGTTTCTGATGCAAATTGCAGATGCATTATATTGCAGCTGCATTTGACAAGGATCGAAGTCCTCATAGGCACTGGTCCGCTGGACTAAGCAGATATAAGGCATTATACTGCAATATACGAATTGTCCATGTATTCTTCCCAGGTACCATGCAGCCATCATGAAGATGAGAGAGCTAATCAAGGAGAACGGTGGAAATGTCATGGCTTTCAGTGGACGATACCACCTTGCATACAGCATGGGGGTTCCGCCATTTTGGTGGTTCATTGACAAAAGTGGTGGACCTATTGTGGAACAAGCCACTCATTTCTGCGATTTGGCGCGGTATTTAGCTGGCGACGTCATTGAGGAGTCTATAACCACCATATGTTTGAGAGACAACGACCCTGTAGAAACTGGGAAATTAAAGGAAGCAGACAAGTTTGAAAGCACGATCCCAAGTGAAAAGCGAGTTCCGCGAATAACGGCCACACAATGGCGCTTTGCGAGCGGTGGAATAGGCACTCTCATGCATACCTTATGCGCTCATGGCTATAGCTTTGAGGCAAGCATTGATGTCCTCATGGATGGCTTGAAGATGACTCTGGAGGAGCCCTATAGTGACAAATGTTGCTTGAGGGTCCGGGACTTCCGTACTGGTAATGACGATGAGACTGTTCTTCACTTCGGGGACGACGATCCTTACAAGACTGAGATTGAGACCTTCTTAGATGCTGTTCGCAACACGAATCACGCTGCGATCCGCAGTTCCTATGATGATGCTGCCAAAACATACTCGCTTTCATGGGCCATTCGACGATCTGGTGAAAAAGGGAAGTTCCCACATTGATTGGAATAAAATGATGTTGATAAAGCATGAAAGAAACATTAGGCGATGATTTCTAAAAACACTGCCCTCAACATAATTATCATCTACTTAGACATCATGATTCATGTAAGGTTTCCCAGCTGTTGTATACAGCATACATACATAGGGCCTACATGCATACAAAAACAAACCATGTATCTCAGTTAATCTATATTGCGTCAGTTGCATACCTTTCTGCAAGAAACTGTTGGGAAAAAAATGGTTACAGGTAACTTATCGGACCAAAACTTGGACCCCGGTACTTGAATGCTATGCTTATGAATCCCTTTTGTGTATTATCACAAACTTTGAGTGTGCACTTGAACAGTGTGATCGCACTTACTCGCTTTTGATCACAAAGTTATACAATAGCTACGTGTACTCCAACGGAGCAGCTTGAGTTTAATCCTTATTGCCAATGGTGTATATCATGCCCATGTATATTACAAAACGGACGGAACTTTCTAGTAGCTAAAAGCCCAGACTGATAAGGTATAGTAGAGAGGGCTTATGGCCACTGCACTAAATGTTCGGTCAATGTTTGCATTATTTAGTCATCTTGATGCTGAGAAAGCTTGTCTCCATATATATATATATATATATATATATATATATATATATATATATATATATATATATATATATATATATATATATATATATATATATATATATATATATACATATATAACCATATTGTATCTAGACTGCCTATTCAAATGTCTCTGGCCAAATCTCTTTGTGCTATGATAGATAAATTGCCAAGGTTGAGGACAAATCAATAAACATTATCCTGTGACTCGGCATCTTCAGTTAGGCTCATAAAATGTAAACATGAGTAATATATACAACATAATAAACGTTAACGTGGTGGAAAACTATATCTTTACAACGGAGGCACCAATGGGTTAATTCCATGGCGCGTTCAAGATATTTGAATGATACCTGACAACATTTAAACATAATTGACGATGTGGTGAGAGGATTCCTACGTTCAGGTTGAAGACTCACGAAGATCATAAATCTAATGGGATTTACCGCTTCCTTATAAAGTTTGTAAAATGTGTGCATTTTTCACATTCCAATTTAAATGTTCTTCCGGGCGAAAACTATCCTCACTACTTCTGATAGACATAGCAAAGAACTCAACAGCTAAAATGAACAAAAAGGGAGACAGGACACCCCCGTCTTACTCCTCTAGTTAAAGTGAAGAATTCAGAGGCGTAGCCGTTATTAATAACGCAACAGGATGGATCATTATCCACTTCAATATTAATGGGAATATACCTTGAGTGTATTTTTACCAAGTGTATTAAGTGAGTTCCGTTGCGGTGATTTTTAATGTTTCAAAATATTTTCATGTTTACTCAGAGATGCAGGTGCGGGCATTCCAGGCATCGAAAAGTGTTCTGATAGTTATCCGCTAAACACCACCCAATATCCTCCAGGTTGATATACCCTTTTCACGTATTTCAAATAAATATTGAACTAAAAGCAAATAATAAAATTGACTGTTGTATTTTGTTTCTTTTTTTTTTTTTTACTGCCAGAATTTGTGACATTTCCCAAAAGGCAAGCTGGACTCTCGTCACACTTCGCTGCCGGTTGAATATAGCTTCACCTGGTCTCCACCACTACAGATTTTCAATCGATGACACTCTATTTTCACCAATTTTGGAAATTATATAATGATCAGCAAGGAGACATATTGACATGAACTCTGTACCAGTGTACACGAATGTTTGTAATTTTCTCCCAGATCATCTCTAAACCAGGTCGGTCTATTGCTTCAGAAAATGAAAAGAAACGCTTCTTGGTACCACTATTTAACACCATATCTCAAAATTTGAAAATTGTTTTCTCCCAATGCGACTAATGAATAATTGAAAGTGTCCAATTTTACTCTATCGGGCAATACTGTCCTTTGAATCCGCGTGCCAACGCCAGAGGACCTGTAATAAACTCTGAGCTTTATTTGGATGCATTTTTGGCTCTAAGCGCCGGATTCTCGTCAAAGACTGTTTTATGACCAAGTTGAAAATAAATTTGTGATTTCTGATGAATTGATACATAAAACTATAGAAGCATTTGTTTAACATGGATCGTGAAAAAGTCAAGTACCGATAATAGCTTTGCAGTCATTCTCCATGACACAGATAAATGGTGCATACATACTACCATTTTTTGTAGTAGATGAAAACCAAAGGACTAGGAGAAAGCAATGCACGGAGTGGTTGGCAAAATACAGGCGTGTGCCTAATTTCAGTTTCTTGTCTTTTTCTCTCGACGACGGCGAGTCATATTTGCCCTCACACTACTCATATGTGCTCATCTATACATGTACAAATGCACCATCCCATTTACACTAATATCGATATTTATAAAATCCCGAAGATTCAGATAATGCCATTCTGTCACACGATATTATATAGACACAAAAAAAACTTAGCAAAATATGTCAGAACTTAATGATTTTTTTTTCGTTCCAGGCATTAATATACCATGTCTAAACGCAAAATTGGATGAAAAGTTTAGTTGGGGAGTTAGCAAATAGCAATCACCCAAAAAGTTAGAAAGGTCAATTTATTGACTTTCCCGGAAATGACATTCCACGAAAAGTTATACTGAGTAACATTTCAGGCTACCCACGGATACAAACGAGGATATTCAAATATTTATAATTCACTTCCGAGTTTTGAAACACCATCCTATGAACTCCCCCATAAACTGATTGAAGGCGATTCCGATCTGTACCTATCAAACTTGGAATATTGTGTATAAATACAAGGAATTTTAACATAAGAACTATGACAGTCCCGTGCTCTTATATGCACAGACTGAAGTGACCATGTGAACTACATCGAGGTCTCCTCTGTTTAAGACCATGATCACCCTTGTCAACATGTATATATATATATATATATATATATATATATATATATATATATATATATATATATATATATATATATATATATATATATATATATATATATATATACATACATATCGTTAAAAAAAAACAGAAAAATCGCAGCACAATCTGTTGAACAAGTCCAGGTCCAGTGGTCCCAAGAAGTGTCCCTGTGCAATTTAGAAGCAATTGGCTGGGCGGTTTCCAAGATTTTTTAACATTTTGCCGAAAAATAAACAACAAAATTCATTTAAAATCCAAATCTCACTGGACCATGACCATTTGCACAAACCTGGTAGAGACCCACCCAAGGTACATCCCCACCAAGTTTCAGGCATCACCAGTATCGCCACCCTGTGAACAAACTTGTTCACCCCTCCTACAAGCTACATTTCCACCAACTTTCAGAACAATCCGAGTGACGATTTTGGACAGGAAGTCGAAAATGACCTCAACGCAAAAGAAATCATAAAACAAAAGGATCACGATGAACCTGTGCTCTGCTGACTGGAATATGCTTTTACAATATTGCAATACATGCACTGTAGTCTGTATAGCTATATACATGTACAGTGGTAGCACTAAAGCATTGGTATTTGAGAGGAAATCAAAATTGTAAATACAATAATGCAACACATGCACTGTGTTGCCATATATGCATATACACTGGCAACACTCACTTACAGTCGCAAAGTTTGATATCCCATAACTTTGTCAAAAATTAACATATCCACACTAATTTCGCAAAGTTTTATTGTCTAAAGTCAAACTATATTCTAATAAAATTTTAAGCAATTCTGTTCTGCCGTTCTGGAGAATAAGTCCTTCACCGCATACCTTAACACACAAATATTCATTTTTAAAATTTTTGAAAAAATTGAACCACCTGGTGGCCAAAATAAGAACTACTTGACCCCGGGTGACCCTATTTGCAATATTCAAGCAATTGACCAGTGAGTTCTTCAGACAATGAATTTTTTTAATTTTTCAAAAAAAAAATAAATTTAAAAAATCATAAAAAATAGAAAAATTATTGCATTATCATCTCCTTTGCAAACTTGGTAGAGGTCCATCTGGGCAACATCCATGTGCAAAATCAAAACATTCCATGCAGCTGTTTCTAACAAGAAGTCGACAACGTAAATACAATAGTGCAATAAATGCACTGTATTGCCATATATACATATACAGTGGCAGCACTCACTTAGTCGCAAAGTTTGATATCCCGTAAGTTTCTCAAAAATTAAAATATGCACATTATTTTTTCAAACTTTTATTGTCTAAAAGCTAACTATATTCTGATTAAATTTTGAGCAATTCTGTTAAGCCGTTCTATAGAAAAAGTCGAAAATATCCTTGACACACAAAATTTATTAAAAACGGACAAAAATTGCAGCGGCACCTGGTGGCCAAAATGAGAACTAGTCGACTCCAGGTGACCCTATGTGCAATATCGAAGCAATTGGCCAAGTAGTTCTTGATATCATGAATTTTTTTCAAAAAATAAATTAAAAAATTCATTAAAAATAGACAAATTATTGCATCATCATCTCCTTCGCAAACTTCGTAGAGGTCTACCTGGGGAACATCCATGTGCAAAACCAAAACATTCCATGCAGACGTTTTTGAAAAGACGACGAAAATATGAAAAGTCTAATGACCGATGGATGGACGATGGACAAATTGATTCTATAAGCTCTGCTGACGTCAGCAGAGCTAAAAACGCAGCAAACTTGCAGCGCCAGCTATTATACAAATTAAGGTCTAGGGTTCCTAGGACGTGTCCCTATGCAATTTCGAAGGAATTGTCTTTGTGGTTTTGAAGAAGACTTTTTAAAATATGGCCTGAAAAACATTAACCAAAAACTTCATAAAAACTCCAAACAGTACCCGAATTGAAAAAATCGTTAACAATCGGGAATCCACAGCAGTGCCACCTAGTGAACAAATTTGACCCTTTCACAATAACCATTTCCACAAAGTTTTTGCTTAATCTGAGTAAAAGTTCTGAAGAAGTCGAAAATAGCAAAAGCACAAAACAAACATAAACAAGAGGACTGTGACATGCACAGACTAAAGTTGTCCTGTGATCTATGATCTCAAGGTGACATCTGTTTCAATCCATAAACAGTGTTGCCAACATGTACATATCCCCTTGCCGATCATAAAAAATAGAGTAAAATTGCAGCACCACCTGTTGAACAAATTAAGCTCCAGGGGTCTCCCACAAGTGTACCTGTGCAAGTTGAAGCAATTGCTGGTGGTTTCCCAGAAGATTTTTTTTAACATTTTGCCAAAAAATCAACAACAAAATTCATTGAAAATTCACTGGACCGTGACCATTTGAACAAAACCTGGTAGAGACTTACCCAAGGAACATCCCCAGCATATTTCAAGTGAATCTGCTTCATAGCTTTTGAGAAGTCAAAATAGGGATTTCCATTGCAATCCTCATTCACTTAAATTAATAGAATACATGCATCACCCAGCAAGCACCCAAATTGCAAAAATCGTTAAAAATCAGGCATCAAGAACACTAGGAGTCCCTCGGAGTGTTCCTGTGTGATATTAAAGCAGTTGGGTGAGTGGTTAAAGAGATTTTTTTAGATTTGCCCAAAAAAGAACAATCATAAAACAAAATCCAAAAATCACTGGAGCATGACCATTTAAACAAACTTAGTAGAGAGCCACCCCAGGTACATTGCCACTAAGTTTGAAGTAAATCTGGCCGACGGTTTTAGAGAAGTCAAAAATGTGAATTAGCATAAGAATGTTCATGGACTTACATAGTAATCAATAGGAAAAGTTCATTTAACGATTAGTATCCGAATTTAAAACATCTTTAAAAATCAGGGATCCACAGCAGTGCTACCTAGTGAACAACTTTGTTTGACCCTATACAATGGGGCATATCCACCAAGTTCCAGCTTAATTTAAATGACAGTTCTGCAGAAGATGTCTAAAATAGCAAAAACACAAAAAATTATTAAAAATAGAAAACCACTTCATCGCCACCTGGTGAACTAATGAAGAACTAGGAGTCCCTAGGAGTGTTTCTGTGTGATGTCAATGGGATTGAATTGAAGGTTTTGGTGAAGAGTTTAAGATTTGCCCCCAAAAGAACAATAAATACCATAGAAAATGCAAAAGTCACTGGAGTGTGACCATTTGAACAAACCTGGTAAAAACCCACCCAAGGTTGATCCCCACCAAGGTTGAAGAGGATCCAGCTAAAGATTTTGGAGAAATTGAAAATATGAATTGTGGGCAGGACGGACAACAGACGACAAAGCCTCCTAAAAGCTTAGCTAACTGACAAATCAGCTGCGCAAAAAAAAAATCATTCCTGTCTCGTTTCACCACTTTACCATTTGTTCTCCCAAGGCCAACAAGCCTTCAAAATAACATATCAGAGACTGCTGCTTTTGAGGTTACTGAGGGAATATTCATAGTACGCAATTCCGCAGAAATATTTGTTATGGTGTGCATTTTGACCTGAACACTTTCCATATTCAAAAGGTAATTTCCCAAACCTTTACCTTTTTTTATATGGAATTTCAACAATTTAGTGTACTGATTTTCTGGATTTCCATCTATACAAATTTGAAAATTCTACCTTCTTATGCTGAAAAACTGAAAAAAATTTAAGGAAATTTCCTTAAGTTGAGCAAAAATATACTTTTACAGAGTTATGAAAAACTAAAAAAGATATTAAGGAAGTTTCCTTAATTTGGACAAAAATGTGATATTAACCAGTGCTTTAAAACTAAAAAATAAATTAAGGAAAATTCCTTAATTTGGACAAAATGTTATTTCATCCAATGCCTTAAAAGTGGAAAATAAATTAAGGAACTTTCCTTAATTTGGGCGAAAACTCATTTTTGCCATGTTGTGTAAAACTTGAAAAATACTTTAAGGAAATTTCCTTAATCTGGTAAAAACTGTGATTTTACCAAGTGTTGTAATACTAGAAAAATATTAAGGAACTTTCCTTAATTTATGCAAAAACATATTTTTGCCAAGTTGTGTAAAACTGAAAAAGAGTTTAAGGAAAATTCCTTAATTTGGACAAAAATGTGATTTTATCCAGTGCCTTAAAAGTAGAAAATAAATTAAGGAACTTTCCTTAATTTGGGCGAAAACTCATTTTTGCCATGTTGTGTAAAACTTGAAAAATACTTTAAGGAAATTTCCTTAATCTGGTAAAAACTGTGATTTTATCAAGTGTTGTAATACTAGAAAAATATTAAGGAACTTTCCTTAATTTGAGTAAAAACATATTTTTGCCAAGTTATGTAAAACTCAAAAAGAGTTTAAGGAAATCTCCTTAATCTGAACAAAAGTGTACTTTCACTCCCAACTAAAATTGAGATTTATGCAGTATCTCCATGACAATTCAATGCAAGTTCACCAAACTTGCTCACAATATGTAGGTCTTTGCCACATAATGCTTTCCATGACCTTAAGGTCAAAGGTCAATGTCACAGGGGCATAGCAATGTCAGTCTGTTTCTGTGAAGCGTCTCTTGAAGTGTTTGATAGAAGTCCATTATATTTAGACATTTTATGTATCTAGAGGAGAGTTCATATGACTTGTCACAAATGATCTTGAGGTCAAAGGTCACGAGGCTGTTTGAAAAAATGTGTTCCATGCAGCATATAGATGGATTTGAGAGATATTCATCACACTCGATTGAAACATGGATCGGGGAAAGACGTTCATGAGAAAGGCTTCTGGGTGACCTTCAGGTCAACAGTTAAGGTCATGATGGCACTGCATGTACTTTTCTCTAGTACTGTTAGACTAAGAAAAAAGGTCAATGAAATTTCCGTATAGGGGCCTTTTATTGCAGTTGACATTGTGACAGGCAGTCTGGCCACCTTGTGACCATGTATGTAGTCCACAGATGGTAAAAGTCTGTTATACCATAGTAAAGTGTGAGGATAACAAGACGCCTCCTTTCTTTCAGGGTCATGTTATCCGACCCTTTTCTATGGTATAACTATTACTTTTGAACCTCTATTCACAGCATTCAACCCTAGTCATAATTGAGGCTGAAAGAGACCACATTTGTCTGGCCATAGGGGTGGCTATTATAGCAAGTCCCACTATATTATGTAGGCTACTCTTTGAAACTATTTGACCTGGACTTCTGAAATTTATTTATTTATTTATTTGATCCTACTGTATATATTTCTTTATATATTTTAAACCTTTTTTTTTTTTTTGAAGGGCAGGGGCAATATAATGTTACAGGTGTATAAAAATTTTCCCTCCCAAAGACAGTCAGCAAAGCGTAGGACCATCCTGGTCCTCTTGTTCATTTACAATAGCGCTAAGCCAATTTACAACATGGGAACAAATGATGATTTGTAAGAGGGTAGGGACACTTTTTGGAGGTACATGTACATGTATGTGTACGGTAGTAAAATGAATTATTTAATTTCATCATACTCTGAGTATAGGCCTACTTTCAAGGGGGGCGTACCAAAAAGAGCTCCCCCCCCTCCATTTTTTTTCTTCAGCAACGTGCACTCAGTGTTCAATCCCTCTACATTGGACCATATAGCCATGGACCTGACAAAGATCTCTAGTTTATGATTCATAACTATACACAATTTGGTCATCCCCAAAGGTGGTCTCTCAAAATAGGTTTCACCAATAAGAAATTTTAGCCAGTCCAGCTACTCAGGCAACTAATCATGTACTTTCAAAATTTGCACAAATCAAAATTCAACTTAGAATATTTACATTCAATCTATTATTTTAACATTGCAAGTATAGGAGAGAGCCTGGTGTGTTATGAGACCATAACACAATAGCCTTGTGTGTTGTGGAACCATAACACAGGTGTCCCGCCCACATTCCAATAAGCCACGCCTACCTGGGTTTCCGGAACTTAACACTTGGACATGCTCAGCAAATCAGTTTTTGATCGTTTCTCTTAATTCTGTGTATTAAGTTTCTAAATTTAGTGTAATTGAGCAGAAAAATTAAGAGGGAAATGTTAATATAAGCAATGAGGGTCGCTTTTGTGTGTGTTATTGTATTTGTGTCTTTTTGTCCAAAACCACTTCCTAGTATGGCATAATGACGCGGGTGATTGAAGCTGGCATCGGGCGAGGCGCACTGGCGTGCGCCACGCACACAATGTCAGCTTCAATCACGCACGTCATTATGCCATAACACACACAAAATCGAACCTCATTTCTTAAATGGCACCTCTACCTACCATTGTGTTGACAATATTTAACATTTATGTCCGTCAAGTGTCCCAACTTATGTCTGGGTGCGAACCTGGACATTTTGTTTTTCCAAGAACTTCTTTCTTTCTCCTTAACAAACAAATTTGTTCAAAGGTTTTTCTCTGACACTATTATTCTGAAAACCACCAAACTTGCTATGCTGAATGACCTACTAGTGAAATTGTGCATATCATTTAAAATAGTCATGATCGATGTTTAAAATTATGCAAATTAGGGGCAATTAAAACTTTAAAAGCTCCATATCTTCCAAGTTATTGCAGATAGACACAAAATTCCAATGGCCATGAAGACATTTGTGACTCCTGCAAACATAATGGACAGTAAATGAAAGTTGTAAAATTTTTAATTGTGCTAATGAAAGGCATTTAAAAATTTAAAAATTGAATATTCCAAAACTACTATAGATAGAGATGCAATTACAACTTTAATTGATAGATTTGTGGCAAAGCTGCATCCAATGAGCCATGAGCCAAAGTTGTTGAATTTTAATTTATGCAAAACTTAAATCTTTAATAGCTTCAAAACTATTATAGATGGAGGTGTCACTCTTACTTCAATTTATAGTTTTGTGACATACCCGCATTTAACCAACCATGGACCAAACCTGTTGAATTTTAATTTATGCAAATTTGGTGAATATGTAAAAATTTAAATCCTGAATAACTTCAAAACTATTATAGATAGATGTGTCATTCCAACTTCAATTTATGGGTTTGTGACATTGGTACATCCAATGGACCATGAACCAAAGTTGTAGGCTTTCAATTTATGCAAATACACAAAATTGAGATCTTGAATAGTTTCAAAACTTTTAACATTAGTGGTGTCATTCAAACTTCAATTTATAAGTTTGTGACATGACCATATCCAATGAACCAAGAACAAAAGTAATAACATTTCAATTTATGAAATTATCCTAATACACAAAATGTAGGTTATGCAAAGTGTAGCGTTTCAAACGTGTTCTCATTTTGAAGGCACCCACATAGATTTGCTATGAAGCAAATCTTCTTTTTTAGTTATAGGCTAGCTTTGAAATGTGAGCATTTTGATGATGGAGGAAGGCTTTAAAACTGTATTATCATTTTGCTAATGTCTTCTTTTAAAAGAAATTGGGCAGTTTGATCACAAACCACCATAGAAATTCAAAATTTGGTAGGGATGTACCTCCATACATGGTATTACAAATTTTCTATTTTCATATGAAATAATTCAGATTAGAGCTGTGAAAATTATTGCCTGCTAAACATCCGTTCTTGGCGGTCTACTACCCCCCAGCGAACGTCTGCCTTTCTTTGGCAGCGTCACTGTCTGGAAGCAGGCAGCGCCGTCCTGGCATCGCAGCCAGCGAGTGGCCAGGTGTGGGGATGCGCGCAGTGGATTGTGGGATAGTGACTCTGTGAGCGCCATTTTGTTTCTAGGCTATTACACGGCCCAGTGGGTATTGACCACACGCCGCTCAATTAACTGTTTGGGTTCACCTGCTGGGAAGGTGCAAACAACATAATGGGGGTTCAACTTTCTGTACAGGGATGACGCCATAAAACTTTGCCACACATAACTAAAATCAATATCATTCAGTGACTGTTCCAATTGCTTGAACGACTTCAATCTAAAAGAGTTTAAACCAGGACATAAAAACATGAAGTGAAAAAGATCATCATCGTTACATTCACAGGTATTACATGCTGTATCTGACATGCCCCACCTTTCTCTATCCTCTCCCAAGCCCAAACACCCTGTACGTGCCATGAATTTTAGGCGGGCGCCATTAAAGTTGTCTGTCGTGAACAGATAATCGCCACGCCATGGTATAATTAACATATATCACAATGATAAATATATAAAACATGCATGTAACTTAACCCTAAAAACGAACATAACATAGGGTCTGTATGCTCACGTAGGTAACTCATTATTATAAAATTTAAGATTGAATAAAAAGTTATCAATATGCCAACTTGATGTAAAAGGGTCTAAAAGTTGTTGACGGCACCAAGGATGGATTCAATCTACCCAGGAACCTGCTATTACGACAAAGTCTGTATAGCACATCCCTGGTCTACCAAAAAATTGGTTGTGAATGGGGCTCCAGCCCTAGCACGCTGCCACTGTGCCAGTATCTGGTGTTGTACACCGTGTGCCACCGGACAGTTTTTTTAACTCGCTTGCACAACAAGCGGCATGCGTGACTGAACATGCCTGGGCTCTGTTATTTTTGCGATTGATTCCACGTGACGAAATTGTCAGAAATTATATGATTTATATTTCTGTGCACTTTGTATTTCAATATACCTGAAAAATTTGATACCGTAGGCGGTGTTAAGAGTCTGATCTTAATTGCGGTCAATTAATTCACCAAGCAACACGGCAGGACCACAAGCCGTGCAACACACAAGCGAGTGTACACAGCCTGTCACGGGCATGCACCCAGGCATGGTTTTCCGCTACACATTTTTCCGGCCTTCGATCGATCATAAATTTTTAAAAATTCCTACAGATTTGTTCCATTCAAACATTTCAATGAAATCAAAACAACCAAATTTTGTTTCAAAAACACCAATAACCACGTGAACCAAAGGAGACAGTGATGAACAACATCGTGTTACGCTGTTAGGCCGGCTAATGCAAAATTTCGCTTCGTCCACGTGTAACCTTGCGATGACTAATCTGCGTATTTTCCTTGCCGTCCGTAATGAATTTTCACTCGTGCCTTTATCTGGGTCTAGATTTTTTCGATGGAACTCTTCTTGGTGAAAATGTGATTTGAAAATTTAACATCTTAGTCTAATAATCTTTGCGTGATACGACTTGTACCTTCCCAACATTGCGGACATGAGACAAGCACATGGGGAACAACGAATTTGATTGGACAGTGAGCGGCACGTGATCAAATCCACCCAACGAGGAGCCTGGAAGTGCTCTCAGCATTTATAATGAGGTGAAGTGACGTCCATCCATTCCCATTCTGGCAAATTTTTGGAGTGATCCCCCACGAATATTTTTTCTTAGCAAATAAGAGGGCTTGTTACATAGAAAGACGAACATCAGAGGATTCCATCAGTATAATAAATAATCACGAGATTGATAATGGTCGATACAAAACACCGTGACCGCTTGGGGTAATTTTTGCAGTTGTATCTTTCAAAAATGCATCGCGTTTTTGTGCGTGCGTCCACAGAGACGCAAAATGACAATGTTTTATTAATTTCCAGGCGTCATTTCTTTATTTTTTGCGTCTATGACGCAGGACGCAAGCTTAATGTGACCCCTGATCCAGCTACTGTTCTGCCATGTACAGCAACTGTGTTACGCACTCAGCCCAGTTGTAATTACTAAATTAGCTGCCTACGAACAGCGTCAGTGTCACGGAAAAAAAGAAAAAAATAGATGAGAAAAAATTCCGGGAAGTTCTTGAGGATTGTTGGCAAGAGATGGGAGTAAATTATCAGGCGACCAAACACCAGGAGCAAGCATTATTTCATGTTATTGTTGAGAAGAAAGACAATTTTGTAATTTTACCAACAGGCAGTGGAAAAAGCCGAATATTCCAACTAATACCTGACCTGGTGAAACGGAAAACGCCTATTCCAGCCAAACCTGTAGTAATCTTAGTTTGCCCGCTCGTAAGTCTAATAAAATCTCATCAGCAAGAACTGAGCAAGTTAGGGGTGTCGTCTTGTATTCTGGGTGAAGGTGACGACGGGAACATTTCCCGATCGCAATACACAGCACCCTGTTCCATTCTGACATCTTTTACTCCAGTAAGTCACAGATACACAAGTAGGTAAACCACGTTTGAGAAGGTGTCAATTGGATGACTCCCTTGGGTCCTCGACCTTGTGGAGTTATTTTGACTGCTGTGTGGGAAGTGACGTGTTGCTCGCATCTGATTGGACGACGCACAGCTCATTAATAATGCAGTAGGCAACTTTCACGATAAGCGAAGTACAATTCATTGGCCCAGCGACGCCTGACAACGTTATCGCCAGATCTGCTAATTGCCTTTTGAAATGGTATTGCGACACGGCCGGGCAGACTTTCGCTGGGGGCCAACATAGTGTATCGCCCCAAGAAAGTCTGCTTAGGAGGCAATGAAAATTAGGGACATTCAAAATATCTCAAAACTATAGTTGTATGCAGAACAAGATAGGTTCCTTGCCTAAGTTCATTTTTCAATGCATTATTTTGACACCTAATTGGAGTACACCATGTAATATGTCTTCTGGAATACATATGTACAAATGCATGGCAGTTACATTTGAACCAAGCACAAATAAAAACCAATGACTGTTAGCTGTTGAATAATGTGTAGTTTTACAAATTGTGGTCATGCTGGCCAGGATCAAAAGGGCACCAAAGCTGCCAACCATTGTCGCACTAACTAGCCTCAGTGCAATGAATACAGTAAAATGTGCTGGCCAAGCGACTGCCAGCCACAAATGAAAAAAAAAAAGCTGCCTAAAAATAAACTTTGTATTCCCTCAAAAATTCTAAGCTAGATTAATTCAAGTAAATTTAAGTGCTTGCTTTCAATGATTTCAGCATAGTTGGTGTATCAGTATGATAAACAAAGTACATTTTGCCAAAGAGCCCACTGTACAGCAAACCCATATTTCCATCCTACCATCGTGACCATGTCACTGCTACAGCTTCAGAAAACCCCAGTCTTGTCAGTGCATTCTGACCATCCACCAGTGGTGCAAGGCAGGAGATATTTAGTCAAGTGCAATCCAAATTCAAGAATGTAGGGCATAGCTGTTTTCTTAAGGTCCTGTCCTGCCTAGTCAGAGAGACCAGTGTAATAAGATCCGAATTCGAGAATGTAGGGCATAGCTGTTTTTGTTCTGCCAGTACCACCAAAGCTTACTGCTGGGGTCAGTTATCATCTCAGTACTCATGGCAGGCCCATTCATCTACTTAACTGATAAGGCCATGTGCACAGCAGTGCAGAAACCACTGGTCCATGCTCTGAACCACCTGCCATTATATGGAAGTATTTGAAATTTGAAGTCACAAATTTCTTGCAATAAAGATTATACTCACACCCATCGGATGTCCATTTATGAAACTGACAACATGGATTGGGTTTCTTCTCTGCTGATATGAACATATATGGATCATTTTATTTTGCTCTGTCCCCAAAGTCCAGTATAATAAATCCATACATTGGTCACTCTCTTGAGAGACCACTTCAATGGGATAATCTGCCTTGAAAGACCACCTTTTCAGGATACTTTCCTTAGTACTTTTTACATTATTTATACCTCTCATGAAAGACCACCTATCTTGACCACAATTTGGTCATTCTCAAAGGTGGTCTTTCAAGATGGGTTTCACTGTACTGCTACCTGCACTAGGTAAATGATGTGCTTTTCTTAAGCTCAACATACAGGGTACCATTAATAAGTTAATTGGATCCAGCTGCCCCCTGCAGTTAGAACCAACTTTTGAGTATACAACACCCACCAGTACACACAGGATCAGTCCCCCCCAACCCCAATTTGTCCATTCATCCCTACAATTTCAGCTTGAGAAGACACTGCCCAGGCCACCATCTCTTAAATTTCCTGCATTTCTGCTCTAAAATAAAACTACCCATCAAAATTCATTAAAGTATCCACAGCATGACTAATGATAGAAACAAAAAAATAGTTAAGCTGTGGACTCTAGCTGTTGCAGCGTATTCCAAAAAGATAAAGGGGGGGAAAAAGGCAGAGAACAGTGTCGGTGAAGCAGTGGATTCTGAATAAACCTGAAATGTGATCTCTTTCATTGTCTACTCAAGGAACTGGAAGGCAATGATCCTACCAGCCACAACAATTTCTTTAGGATGGACACCACAACATTCAATGAGTTAATTACTATCACTTGTTACTCCTGGTCCACTTGTTGGCCATCTTGGCTGTGTTTGTGGTCTGGTGAGGGTGCTGACCTCATCTCAGAGGGGTAATGGGGTACAGTAATGTCACCCGATCTCTGCTAAAAATAGAGCCTGGCCCTATTTTGGTCCATCAACCCCAATGGTGTGATGCTGTGCTGTGTCCGAACTCTTGTTATGGGGGGGGGGGGCTTACAGGATCCAATTTAGCTACTTAATGGATGTGATCCCAATTGTCAGAACTCTTGTTATCAGTCCATATGGGGGGGGGGGGCTAAATGAGCCAACTTTACCTACGTAACCTTATACAATTAGGTTGGTGGGAATTGGATGAGGAAAATCTTATTGTGTATGTCGGGCTTATTTAAACAGTTAAATAGAATTTCAATCTACCTGGAAATTGATTTACCAGTGCTTTTGAAAACAAGCTAGGAAAATGAAAGGTCAAACTGCATACATTCCTGTCGATGACACTGCGCAAGTTAATGGGGATTGCAGTGCTAATTCACATTTTCAACTTCTTTCTCCAAAACAATTGGCCTACTGCTTCCCAATTTGGTAAAGATAATCTATGGGTCTGAGAATTTTTTCCCATATAATAATATATAACCTTGAGGTCAACGGTCAAGGTAATATCCTTGTTGCATTTTTCTGCTGACTCAGCAATTTTCACATATTGGCTTATACCTTCTTAATGGTGCATTGTAGGTCCAAGGTAGCAATTGCATGTTACTAGGAAAGTACCTATGGGCTTTCAATTTGTATGGTTTATTTTTAAGCCAAGTGGCCTTGAAAGGTCAAACTCTATACGATCCCGTTGATTACTATAAGTCAATGGGGATGGCAATACTAATACACCTTTTCAACTTCTCCAAAACAATTGGCCAGATTCACTTCAAACTTGGCGAGGATGTTCAATGGGAGGTATCTACCAACTGTGTTCAAGTGGTTATACTCCAATGATTTTTGGATTTTTAATGTTTTTTTTTTTCTTTTGGTGAATTTTTGCATTCCCATTGATGATCATATAAGTTAATAGGGTCTGCAATAATAGTTGATATTCTGACTTTTTGAAAACTATAAGACAGATTCACTTGCAACTTTTGGTACAAATAATCTATTGATTTCGGGACTTTTCCATATGATTGTGGATGATCTTCAGGTCACAGGTCAAGGTCACAATGCGATACAATATAAAATGGTTTCTCTGCCACATCTTCAAATGGGTATGATTGAAGTCTATCAAACTCTCAAAGGTAAGGTCACAGGGCTGCTTGGGGGATGCATAATGTTTTTCACACAAAAAATTCACTTCTAGTTTTTATTGGCATAAATAACACAGGTAAGTTTAGACCTTCATGTCAGGGATTCATAGTTGTCTTCTTTATTCATGTACCTATACTTTCAATGTAAATGGCTAAATTCTATTATACCAGTGTACATGCAAGCACCATTTAAATGAAGTGTGGTGTTTTAAGTAATTCATGGATAATTTATGACATGCTGTACATATACGGCTACTTCCTTTGCCTCAGTTTGAAATGAAAGAGCAACCATATCATGTGCTCAGAAACAGCCCAGAAAACATATTGTTGGCTTCAGATATTTGCCCAGGCATATATATAATTTTGAAATCTGCAGTTTTACCTTTTACCAGTAAAATGTGTGGAAAAGGGGATGCTAATTAATCAACAGTACTGTAGATCAACACTTGGATGCCAATATTATCAGTTACTCCATGAAGGAGCCTCGGGTACAGAAATATACACTGCTGGATGACATCTGTATCTTCTGAGGCCGAAACAGATAACGTCATCCACTGGTGTCTATTTCTATAAACTGGGCTCCTTCACGGAGTAACAAATCTCGTATTATAAAGTAAGTGACAAAATTATTTCCTCCCTTGATGTCGAGGAAAACCTGCAGCTTGCAGCCGCCATGGTCACTCTCATCTTTAAAGCGTAGAACGGGGCGTCACGGTTCCAGAGTGAGGTTATCCAAAGATACAAAATCAAGCCGGGGATATGGACTGGTACACCCGGCGTGTGCAGTACGTTTTAACCGATAACATTGTTTGTTAGTTAACAAAATGAGATATGAATTATTTTTTGTTCTTTTTTGGGGGAAATCTTAGAAAATGTCCAAAACCGCGTGGCCAATTGCTTTGAAATTGCTTAAGAATCACTTCTGGGGATCCCAGACCTTAATACATGTATGTTCAACAGGTGGCATTGTGACTTGTCCCCATTTATAATGATTTTTTTTGTTGTGTTTTCACTATTTTTGACCTCTTCTCCAAAATCATCTCTCAGATTGTGCCGAAACTCAGTGGAAATATTCCTTGTCAAAGGGTCACACAAGACTGTTTGCTAGGCAGGGTTGCTGTGGATCCCTGAATTTTAACAATTTTTTCAATTTGGGTACTTGTCGGTCAATGCATACATTCCTATTGATTATTATGCGAGTCAATGGGAATTGCAATCATAAATCACATTTTCGACCTCATTTCCAAAACCACATTCATTCCAAACTTGATGGGATGTACCTTTGATGGGTTCCTACTATACTGAACCCCAATGAAAAGTATCCACATAAAAAAATTAACACATTAATTTTGTAAGTTACTAAGTACTGTGTGTGCATATATGCATGGTTTGGAGCCTACATCAGGGTCATTCAGGACAACTTTTTAACTTTTGCTGGGTTGTTACATAATGCATGTGACTTTTGTGCACCGAATATGGCTTCTGACCACCACTCCTATTGGATGGCTAAAATGACCTGATGTTTTCAGTGGCTTTAAAAAGGGATGTTCAGCCAAGAAAAAAGCCAGTGGTCTCAGGTGTGTTGAGGCGATCATGCCGCGTCTGAGCCAAGGTCAAAGACACCATACTTTGGGGCTTGCAGAGGGTGGAGTCCCAATCACTCAAATCGCACAAAGAATGGGGTGTACTCGGCGCACCATCCAACGACTAATTGAACGGCAACAAGAAACTGGATCCGTAGATGATCGGCCTAGGCCTGGCCGAGAAAGAGTGACAACACCTGGCCAAGACCGTCACATCCGGCTGATGCACCTGCGAGACCGTTTCCGTACAGCAGCCCAAACAGCCCGTGAGACTCAAGGGGTGAATCACCGTCCTGTCAGTAGTTCTACTGTGGAGAGGCGACTGAGGAGCAGTGGCCTAACAGCCAGAAGACCTTACAGGGGTAACCTGCTGACCCAACCCAGAAGAGAAAGACGACTGCAGTGGTGTAGAGCACACTCCAGGTGGACTCGCCAGCAGTGGAATACCGTCCTTTTTACTGACGAGTCCCGTTTTTGTGTCAGCAGAGCAGATGGCAGAGAACGTGTGTGGCGCCGGACTGGGGAGAGATATGCAGATGCCTGTGTCCGTCAGGCAGATCGATGGGGTGGACCCTCTGTCATGGTGTGGGCAGGCATCAGCAACCGCTACCGGACACCCCTAGTGGTCATTCAAGGGATCCTCAATGCTAGGCGGTACATTGATGAGGTGCTGGAGCCGCACATGGTCCCATTTATGGAGCAGCATCAAGATCTGGCGATCTTTCAGCAGGACAATGCACGTGCACACTCTGCAAGATTAACAATGAACTTTCTCAATGAGAACAACATCAATGTCATGGAATGGCCAGCGTTCTCACCCGATCTGAGCCCTATTGAACATTTGTGGGATCAGTTAGGCCAAGGTATTCAACGGAGGACACCTAGGCCTACTACCCGAAACCAGCTGATCCAAGCTCTGCAGGAAGAATGGAATAATGTTCCCCAACACAGAATTCAAACCCTGGTCAGCAGTATGCGCCGCAGATGTATAGCATGTGTTGATGCTCGAGGTGGCCACATCCCATATTGAACAGAAAAATTTGTGTGACTTTCAATTAGGGCAGTTAATGACATTTTTTGCCTGTAAGTGACGTTAATGTCGGTAGAGCGTGACATTATTTTTACGCCAGAAAAGTGAATGCTTTGTTAAGTTCTAAGCACGTCTAGGTATGAAATGTTTCAAGTATAAACAATAAAATACTTCAAAATTGGCATGTGGATACTTTTCATTGGGGTTCAGTATATGTGTGTTCATATGACGATGCTTCAGTGATTTTTCCATTTTTCATGAAATGTTTGTTCCTTTTTTTGGCAAATTTCAAATCTTCAAAAATCTTCCTACTCCAAAATTGCATGGCCAATTGCTTCAAAATTACATAGGAACACTTCGGGGGGGTCCAGACCTTAATTTGTTCACCAGGTGGCACTTTGATTTTTTTGCCCATTTTTAAATGTTTTTTTGTGTGTTTTGGCTATTTTTAACTTCTCCAAGACCATCACTGAGATTGTGCTGAAACTTGGTGGAAATGTTCCTTGACAAAGGGTCAAACAAAGTTGTGCACAAGGTGGCATTGATGTGAATCCTAGATTTTTAACATTTTTTTTCAGTTCACGTACTAGTCATTTAATGCATACATTCCTATTGATTACTAAGTGTATGTCGGTCAATGGGAATTGCAATAGCACTTTATAGTTTTGACTTCTCCAAAACCATCAGTCACATTCCCTTCAAACTTAATGGCAATTACATTGGGTGCATCCCTAACAAGTTTGTTCAAACGGTCATGCTTCAGTGGTTTTTGTATCTTTTATGAAATTTAACTTTCACATGTTTCATCTTTAGCATTTCATTCCCAGGGACATGCAGTCTTGACATGTAATGATGGTGATGGCTGTTACAATTCTTGCTGGCCTCCCCTATTGTTTGGACATTGTTACTGTATCATTATACAATCTTACATGTTGGGCTGTGTCCACCAGAGGGAACAGCCAGTATGTGCCTGTGAACAGTGACTCTTGGCACTGCCCTGTATTATGCTGATGCAATCACTGCAAGTCACACAGGTGATGTGCATGTTGGCTGCATTGGTATGGTTCATTTGCATAGCCCAAGTGTGTAAATTTCTTATAATGGTCACAAATTAAACAGATTTGGCCAGATTCATGCCAAACTCTCCAGGGATGTACCTTTGATAGGCCTCTACCTATTTTGTAGAAACAGGCATGTTCCATCCATTTATTTTGGAAAATCTTAAAAAAGTTTTAGTAGGAAACTTGAACATGAGAATTTCTTCTAATGATCATAACTTGCATAATTTTGGCCAGATTTGTGTTAAACTTGGTGGGGATGTACCTTTGATAAGTGTCTACTTGAATTTTTTTGCAAGTGGATACACTTCAGTGATTTTTTTTAAAAAAATATGATTTGTTTGGTTCATTTATTGGGGAAAATCTTTTTTATATTAAACTACTCAGCCAGTTGTTTCTGAATTGCATAGGGACCCTTCTGAGAGTAAGGATGAGACATGGACAGTACATGGGTGACCTTGACTTCATTTTCAAGGTCACAGGGCAAGATATGTGAAGTTCACTGTTCATATAACTTAAGAACTAATAGAGCTATGACTTTGAAATTACACACGCTAGTCTCTTAAATGAGTGCAAGACTCACACAGTACATGAGTGACCTTGACCCTAATCCCAAGGTCTGTTACTGTTCACATTACAACTTGTGAACTGTGTGAGCTGGAACTTTAATGTTGAATTGGTTTATGGTCATCTATACAGGAAAGATTAAGACAATGCACAAGTGACCTAGACCTCATTCCCAAGGTCATAGGGCATTTTATGTGAATTTTTGCTATTCATGTGATAACCTAAAAAGTGTTTGCACTGCGACTGATCTTGTACATGAGGATGGTCCTGTGTGAGGGCTAGATTCAGAATAGGTTGATGCCCTTGGCCTGATTTTCAAGGTTACAGGACTCATTATGTGAACTTTACTGTTGATTTGATAATTAAGTTGAGATGTGTTGGAGCTAGGACCTTGATGTTGCACATGGCAGTGAACCGGCATAAGACACAAACTTAGACAGAACATAGGTGACATCATCGTCAGCCCAAGGTTACAGGGCCTGGGCAGAAGGAGTTAAAAGACTGACTTGCAAAATTTGCATATACAGTGTATCTGAGAAATTCCCTATGAGGTATGTAGGTCAGTAGATGACCAGTCTGAGATATATTGTAGAATGCTGAGAAGACGACATGAGTGCTGCATCCCATCACTATGTAAGTGCTGTACACCATAATTATTGATGTGAAAGTTCTGAAATAGACATTCTTGATTCCCTAGTGGACATAAACTGGTAGCAGAGCATAGTTCAAGATGTCAAAACAAGAGTAATGTGGAAGAGGGTTCAGCAAAGAAAGATGCAGAACACGCTGACAACCATGCTGCCTCAGAGAGCGATGCTGACTGCACAGTGAAACCTCAATATGAAGATAATACAGTATGAGAGCATTATAAAAAAAAAACAGAAAAGGAGCCAGATAGTGAGAAAGTGGTTGAGACAGAAGAAAAGTTTAACCTACAAGTAAAGATAAGGAGATAACGCTTGGCAAAACCCAAAGAGAAAAGTACACTGGCAGCCATCAGAAGGCATATAATAGAAGTACAGAAAACTGTCAAAACTTTTTACAGCGTTAACTATGTTAATTCTTCTACTTGTGCATCTTGTAGTTGTACATTATTTTTTTGTTTGTTAGTTTTGTTTTTTTTTTTTTTTTTTTTGAAATTTACTGACCCTATATGGCTACAATTGAAGTATCACTACTGTCCAACTGGAAATCTCTGTAGTAAAATTTAGATGCCCTGGAGCATTTTTTCAACTTCTTCGCATGAGAAACATTTATTTTGCTACAATGCTCCAGTTGGACAGCCCTGCATGAGTATACATGTACAGCTCCTATCTCATCATTACAAATATAGTGAGGAAAATATTGCATGGACCGACCTGTAAAAATATAATCTGTTTTGTGGTGAGCTGTTAAGAGTATTTTTTTATAAATTGTTTATTTTGTAGTCTTCTCCACCATTTATTTTTTTCTGACATGGCATTTGGGCCAGTACATTCTCATGTTTTGCTTCCCCCAAACTTCATTTTAATGGTTCAGTTAATGTAAGCTTTGTTAATCAGTTAAATAATTTGTCTGCCATTTGAGCCTACATAATCACAAAGTTAACTGGTTCTCATAATTTTTTAGGAGGACCAGTTAACTTTGAGATTATGTGGGCCCAAATGGTCAAGACATGATCACAAAACAGTCTTTGCAGTTTACGTTGGTATTGAATAGTGCACTGCAAGTTTTAATAAGTAATGGTTGAAAAATTTTCAGTGGCATACATACATAGTACATATTGCCATATGTAGTTAGCTGTGTATTTTGTCTGGATCTGCAGGTTGTCCTACATGTAAATCAAGGGCAGCCCATTCCAGCTGAACTCAAGCTGCTTGCTATCGTCATGCCATAAGAGTGCTGCTGAAAACATTGAGGAGACTGAGAAATTCCAGACCATCGGTCATTGTGGTAAAGTTACTGGGAGGACTGCTCCAGCCACACAAGTATGGCATTAAAGGCGACAGCAAAGGATTTTTAAAAAATGGGATTGAGACAAAAGGCTGTGTGTGAAACACCTGAAGGTGAGATATGAACATAATTCCTTTCTGGCAAAATTTCAGTTATATGTACATGTATGCACAATTTTGTGGCAATATGTCATCAAATTTTACTTGAAAACCAGAAAATACATGTACCTGATACTGAAAATAATTATTTGCTGGGTGTTTAATTAGAAAATTAATGAAACTTAGCAAAATGGATGATTAGTTTGCAAACATGAAATTTGAAGTGAAATTCCATGATAAGTCTTCTTGTCAGTGGGAGACATGAAGTTTTTACTTTTTTTTGTCCCTCCCTCTAGCAATGTCATTTCACCTGATATTGTAGACATAAATTGAGGTAAACTGAAGCACTTTATTGGAATAATAATGTCATGAAGATAAGATTAAGACCAAGGGTTGAACATTTGTATCCTGTGTTACTTAAGGAAAGTACATGTAAGTAGTTCTCACAAAGATGTTTTTCAATATATATCCTTGATGATAAGATCATTTTAATTGAAAAATGGGTCCAATGAAGTAATGTCTAGGTAAACATTTTCAAATATTGGATGTTCTGTAGCCTGAAACATAAATTTTGTTATTTCAGTTATGGCAACTAGAAAACTGAAGATATGCCTGAAAGACTTCACACAGGTCATCAATTAACAGATAAAGACAGGCCGTCACATCTTATCTCGAGCTGAAACTACTGGACTTTTTTTTTTTTAAAGACTGGTGGCTGAAGCAAACTTCAAGCGATACCAGAAATGAAGCCTAGCTCTGATTTTTTTGTGCTGGACTTTTGATTGCCCACACATCCCAACTCATAAAAATATTTATGAGTATATAAGACTCAAAGGCTCAAGTAACTTACTGTGGACTTGGTATATTACACAATGATCTTAATTAAAGTAATTACATAGGCATTAAAGGGAAACAGCATCTGATGATATATCGACCTCTCAATGACATTCCAGCAAGATCTTTTGATATAGAAGTCTGAATAAATTACATGCTTGATCCAGCTAGCAAAAGTATTGTGTTATTCTGGAAATGTACACACATATGGCCCTGTGTGTGTATATCATTACAATGTATATGTACTGTGAATGTACCATTTCACATGATTTTCCTTGTTTTTTGCATTTCAGACATTTGATTGAGTTTTAAATTAATACCATTTTGAACAATCCTTTGGTTTAACCCATGGTCAAATAATATTTCACTAAATTTTTACTTTTACAGTATTTTGCCAATGCCAATAGTGAAATAAGGTTGAATTTACAGTATCTCATCTCATCTGCGGCATAGTAAGCTTGACTTTAAGGGCGTCACTGCTGAATTAGCAACCAGCTCTCTCCATTCTTCTTGGTCCTCTGCTTTTCTCAGCCACTCGTTGAGTTTTATGCCTGTTTTTTCTTGGATTACAGTATATTGATACACTTGTTCTTGCTGGGGGAAAAAGTGTGGAAATATCCTTGAATATTTTATGGAGCTTTGAGGGCAATGAAAATAAATGATTTATGAGAAATAGTAAAATGGATAATTCTTGGAGGACTGTTTATTGTGCCAGTTGTCAAACTTGTGAGACAATACTGAATTTTCTTTTGGATATTCAACATGAAGATTAGTCGATCATAGCTATAAATAACACACATGCAAATTCAATTTTTTTCTTATAGTTTTTGCAGGTGGTGTGAAACTCGATGGATATATATATATATATATGTATATATGCCGCAGACACAGAGCCACCATAATTCCCGCCATAATTGTGGACATCATATTCCCGTTAGTGGATCTATGGCAGATGCACAGCTTTCATCCTTCCAACACAAACCCATCGTGTTTCCACTAACGGGGAAAAGGCGGGCATATGGTGGAAATTTTGGCCATCACATGCCCACTATATTTCTGCTAATGCATCTACTGTGGACGTACATCCATATATCCACTATATTCCCGTTAGTGGATCTATGGCGGAAGCACAGCCATCATCTTTCCACCACAAACCCGTAATGTTTCCACTAACAGGAAAAGGGTGGAAATTGTGGCCACTGTATTCCCGCTGATGCATCTATGGTGGTCGTAAAGCCGTATACCCACTATATTCCCACTAGTGGAACTATGGCGGACACACAGCCATCATCCTTCCACCACAAATTGGAGAAGGGCGGAATAATGGTGGGGATTTGGGCCACCACATACCCACAATATTCCCGCTAGTGGATCTATGGTGGACGTACAGCCATCATCCTTCCACTACAAATCCATGTTTCCACTAACGGGAAAAGGGTGGCCTTATGGTGGGAATTTAATTAGACCAGGTACCATAAACCCACTATATTCCCAACATTGGAAAAATGGTGGATACGGCCATCATTGTCCCGCAAATCCCCTATAGGTGGCATAAGCACGCTATCTTCCCGCCATTAATCCGCAATTCCTGTTGGCCGACACAAGACCGCCATCACCACAATGGTGGGATTTGGGCGGAAAAGTTGTCTGATTTGCAGATCAAAACTCCATAACCTTTTTCAAAGTTCTTTCTGGAAACATGGCGGGAATACAAATATTCCCGCCATATGACCACCGTTTCACGTGCCATCATATTTCCACCCTATTCCCACCAAAAACCCCCTATTAATTTCGGTAAGGGAAGTGTTAGAGCTGATAGAGAAATGTGATCCTGACAAACTTGACACAGATATGGGCCCACTTCTACAGCAGCAGGAATGGGTGTCACACAGCAGAGGGCTGTCTGTGTCATGATGACACAAAGAGATATGTACTGCAAGAAAGAAAAGACTGATGAGTTTTGAAAACTATGTACTGAGATGGAAGAATTAGAAGAAATCACAGACATGCACACATACATGTAGCATGGTGCCACTGAGTATGTGTACTTAAAATACAGAAAGTCACAGCAAAGATAAAAAAAAGGAAAGGAAAAAAGAACAAGGTTGAAAAAGAGTGTGACAGCAACATGAAAAAAAAACAAAGGAGAAAATGTTACCGAGGAATTACAGGCCCATTAAACCAATGCAGAAAAAATGAAAACGAAGAGGAAAGTGACAAAGGTGAAAAAGAGAACAAAAATGAATAAGATGAATGCAGGAATGAAGAAACAAAGGATATTAGTCATAAAAACATGGAAAAAATTGCAACAGAGCAAGCTAAAATTCAGCAAAAAAGCACAGAAAAAAGAAACTTTGAAGTTCTGAAGAAAAGATGTAAAACAGATCCGGATGTGGCCAGACTGATACAGGTAATTGATGAAGGCCAAGGTCAAGCAGCCCAGGCTGAAGTTATAGGCGTGCATGGCTTGTATGGTGAACCAGGACCAATTAACCCCCCAGCATCCAACAGTGACAATGCAGCACTGCAGCAAGACATGTGGGAATAACTGGCACATATATCCATCCCTGTATTTTCTGGACAAATCAAAACTTAGGAAAGTTGGAAAGCTGCCTTTGAGGCATGCATTGATAGAGCCCCAGCAACTCCAGAATACAAAGGACTGCAAATCAGGGAACATCTACAAAGCAATGCCTTAAAGGTAATGGAAAGCTTGGCCATTAAGCAGCTGTGTATTAAGCAGCCAAAGAAAGACTCAAAAACGAAATATGGTGGTGCCAAGCAAAGGTTATAGCCATGCAATTTGCGGAAATACACAATTTCAAGTCAATCCTACAAGCACAAATTAAGGAAGATGTGGCAAAATTTACAGTTGTACTGGATCTTATCATGATCAATATATTAAAGGAGGAATGCACAGTAATTTGGGCAGTTGCCTAATTTATTCAGTGCTACCGAGAAAAATGACGTGCGGAATGGTGGCAGAAATGACAGTGGTTATGAAGAACCCATTGATATATTACATGCCGGTATGTGGATCAGGAAAGAAACAGAATATAGAAAAATGGCCCGTTAAACTGTCCGAGGCTTTTTGGAGCAATATTCACAGCCATATGATAGGAAAGAGCAAAAGTTTACTCAGTCGAGGTCCATCATCCAATCATACATCTGACTACAAATGTCCTGTGAATGGCTGCCAAGTTACAAATAGACATGTCATATGGCGTTGTGACCGATGCAAAGTGTCAGTAAAAGATAGGAGACTGCAAAAGAGCCATGATTGTGCTACTGTTGCTTAGCGACAAAACATTGTGGAAATGAGTGCAAAAAAGTGTGGAATAAATGGTTGTAGAATAAATCACAATAGACTTTTACATGAAAACAGAGTTTCTGTAAACAGAGAGCCAGAAAGTACAGATAGGCGAACCGAAGTGAAACAGGTACATGGTTGTTCCACGGAAGAGAGCAGAAACTCCAGCACAGAGCAACTACCTAGTGCCAGTATGACCATCATGATGACTGTAAATCAACAAAATTGACAAAGAGTCAAAATTCATTTCATTGTAAACATTACCAGTCATCCTTAAGAATGGAACTTGTAGAATCAAATTGAATGCATTGTTAAATTATGCTAGTACATGCACTTACATAAATAACAGTGTTGCTGCAGAGCTCGGTCTAGAAGGAAACATCAACAGAACAATAATCAATGGTGTGAATCGTGAACAAGAGACCTTTGAAACAATTGCCGGTGGAAGTGGGACCGGAAAGTATGGACAAAAAAGTAAACATGATTAAAACTTGTCACAATGTAACAGGGGATTTACAAGCCCTTGACTGTAATGAACAAAAAGTGAAGTTCAAACATTAGAAAAATATGGTATATATTTTCCTAAGTTTGTGAGAAGAGAAGAAATCAAGTAGATCTGCTGATAGGCCTAGATTTGCATCACAGCATCCAAGAAATTCTTGGTAACCCAAGACAGCCTACAACAAGATTCACAACACTGGGATGGCCTAGTATTGGTATGGTGGAAAAAGGACAACAAGGAAATTCATGCATAAACTTCTCAAGAAGGTACCTTTGTCGCGAAGCCTTGGTCTTGCAAGAAAGCAGTCACACACTTCAGTAATTCTGGCAAATAGAGGAAGTACAAATGGAAAAAAGAACCTTTCAAAGGAGAAGGTCAAGCAGCAGTTGAAAAAGTGGTAAAATCACTGAAATATTTAAAATGCAAGATATAAAGAAGGAATTCCCTGGAGAGAGAATGATTTAAAATTGCCAAACAACAAACAGATGGCAATCAACCAACTGGAGAGCACTGAAAAGCATCTTTTCGAAAATTGGCCTCAGAGATGAAAATAAGAAATTATTAGGCAGTATGTCGGGAAGGGCCATATGAAAAAGATCACACCTGAACAACAACAAAATACAAAGTGGTATCTACCACATTTCCCAGTGGTAAAGGAGGATTGAGGTACAACTAAAGTGTGCATTGTGTTTGATGCTTTGGCAAAATTAGAGGATGTGTCACTTCATGACTAAATTCATCAGGGACCCAAGTTATTCCAAGACTTAGTGAATGTCATAATGCAGTTCAGGAAAACACCAGTGGCCTTAATCTGTGACATCAGTGAAATGTATTTACAAATCGATATAGAGCACAAAGATAGATCGTATCATCACTTCTTGATGTATGAGTTCCATAGATTTGTATTTAGGGTCAACACCGCACCTTTCCTGGCCCAGTTCATTGCACAAGAAAATGTCAAACGACACCAGGAGAGAACCCCTATGGCTTCAGAAACAATTCTGAATGCCACAAACATGGATGACTCCACTGTGTTGATAGTGTAGAAGACAGACTGAGACTTTACAGGGAATTAAAAGACCTGTGGAGTGCGGCAGATATGGAAGCCCAAAAGTGGCTTTCAAACTGTGAAACAAAAGCACTAGCTGCAATCCTTCTAGAGAGTAGAGCAGCAGAAATACACCTGGAAGAAGGTAAACCTTCATCAGTTAAGACCGTAGGAGTGCTTTGGAAGGCAAATGTGGACTTTACCTTTGAGTTGAGACCACTGACCCAAGAAGGTAAAACAGGAACTATCTTCAACCCAATAGGAATGATGTCAGTTCATGTCAGATGGGGAAAGATATTGATGCAAAGAAAAAAGATGGGCTTCAGGCATTAAAAATTGGCAAACCAGAAAATGGCAAAATTGGACATGAAAGACATAAAGTTCATAATTATTGAAAAAAAATTGTCCTAGAAGACTTATAGTCATGATACATAAAATTATAGATAGCTATCTTTTTTTTAATCTTTTCATATAATGGACTTTAATGAGATTGAATGTTCTCAAAAAAGGCCTAAATATGATCACAATGTTTGGTGAATTCAGCATTTCCTTAGGAACATAAAACAGATTTTTAAGTACATTTCTTCGACAAGCTACATGATAGAAGAAAACCAGAATAAATTCAAACATATTCTGGTATTTTAAATGGTGCTTTATAGAATTAGACTGATAAAAGAAAAAGAGACTTTTGATATAAAGAGACATTTTATTTTAATAGGCCTTTAAATTTGAAGTAGATCTAATGGGGAAGGCAGAAATGGACAAAAGGAGTTGAAAGATTGACATGCAAGATTTGCATATATCAGAGAAATTTCTATTAGAAGTATGTGGGTTAGCAGATGACCAGTCTGATATAGAATGCAAAGATGACATGAGCACAGCATCTAATCACCAGGAAGTTGTATACCATAATTATTGATATAAAAGTTCTGAAATAGACATTCTTGATTCCCAAGTGAACACAACACCTACATAAAACTTTAGAACTCAAGAACTATGTGTATGAAGATGGATTTGTATGCAAGTTGATTTGATAATAACAGCACATGTGTATGCTCTGTGGGTGCATTAATATTATGTATAACCCCCAGGGGCTACAGGTAGCAAGAAGCGGCCTACGACAGTTACAAGCTTGCCTAATTGTACTTGATATGTGGCTAATATTTTCATTGCATTCTTTTGACATAAATACAAAAGACTTCCATTCTTTTCTGACTTGCCCTATAATTCTACTGTTAACATCCAAAGATTATTAGAAAGTCTGGCTACAATAATCTACAGTTTTTAGACTTGTCTGTTTTGCTACTTAACTTTATCTTTTGGCATCTTTCTGTTTTAATATTCACTATCGGACATTTTAGGCTTACATGTTTTCTGTTAGGTAAACCCCCAGGGGCTACAGGTGGCAAGAAGCGGCCTACGACAGTTGCATGTTTGCCTAATTGTACTTAAAATCCTGTTAAGAAAAATTGTTTTGATAGCATGTTTTTGGCATAAATGCTAATGACTTCCATTCTTTTCTGACATGCCTAAATGCGCATTTACTCACTATTAAAAAATTACTCAAAATTGACAGTATTTTCTCAAGTGTCACAAACCTGACACATTAAGTTGACACATTGACTCAGGGTTGGCAGTTAAATAGAGCTTAATTGTTTGAGGAGTAGGTGTCATCATGGAGTTTGTTTTACATCTCTGGTACAGGATGTACATTGTTGCAGTCCTTGTTAGGATTTTCCTTGGTCTGTACAGGTGGTCTAGCTGCAACTGTTTATTTTACAATCACTGGGACTGAATATAATGCCCCAGCTTGTTTCCACTTCAGTTAAACATTGGCGGATGGTTTAACTAGGAAAAGCTGTCCAGCTAGAAAGGGTACATTTTGGTTCAGGGGTAAGTCAAATTGTTCTTATCTGAACCTGTACTATGAAAATTTGGTAATTATGGTTTGTTTGACAGGTATTCTTCTTTGATATGAAGCTCTGCATTTACAAGCAAAACTTCACATATTTAGCTAATTCATCAATTGCCACGTTCATATTCATATTTATTCATTATTATGTGGGTTGTCTTTGCTGAATATTTAGCTTAGGCAAGGAGCCGCTACTCAGAGAGACGTGTACGGGTAAAAGGCTCCGAAACATGTTGAGTAGTTACCCGCTGAAGACCCTTTAATTTATTTGGGCTGATACAGCCTATGTCAAAATTTTACAGAGGAACGTGTGCAATATAGACAATAGTAATTCCATATATATATACAGGTTAGACAGGGACAGGTTAGCTTATGGAGAGTAATGAGTTCGAACTGCGGTATAGGATATTGACTACTAGGAAGTGGTTCTGGGCAAAAAGACACAAATACAATTCTGTTCGCTTTGAACCATTGATGCTTGGTGGATAGGTCTGTACAGGCTAGTCCCCGATCTATGATTTTCAATGCATACTGGAATTCCAGGTAACGTCTTTAGTCTAGCACCCATTTGGACTTGTTTTAGTTATTGTTATTGTTATTGTTAATTTTGTTACTCGGTGGACTTAACAACGACGAACCAGGATAAGGTTTAGGGACATGACTACAGATAAATGGCATGATGGGCTTTCAAAATTATGTTTAAAATCTAGTACAATCATGAACAGTGAGATAAACAATGAAAACGGTTCAGCGTTAGCCTCGAGCGCTGATTTTAGAATATGTTTTGATGGAAATTGTAACTGTCTATTCTGCAAGTCAAATTTCACAAAGAACAAAGAGTTTCACAGTAACGTTACTAACAAAAAATTCAAATTAAGGAACCCCCGATTGGAAAATTTGGTATTATCTTGTGAATCTACCAATATCATTTATTTGTTATCCTGCATCAAATGTAAAGCACAATATGTGGGCCTAACTACTCAATCAGTTAAAAAGAGATTCAGTGGTCATAAAACTACAATTAAAAATCACAAGTTAAACACTTTTTTGTGTAACCATTTCAATTCTGCAGAACATTCACATTTGGATTGCCGGATACAAATTATTGATTACATAGAGCCAAATTTGTTAGACCAAGACAGTTATGTTAACACAAGGAAATTATTACAAATGGAAGATTTTTGGATCAAAACACTTAATTCAGCTTTTCCTTATGGACTCAATGACAGAATTTTAGGCTTCGGTGATGTTAGGAATTTGGACTTTACAACTCTTGACAGAAGTCGCACACCTTTTCATAACAATCAGGCTGGTATTCAAAGAAGAAGAAGAAGCCATGGACAAAGAAAATCACGGAAAAACAGGAAATGCAGGAACATGGATACAAAAGACCTTGTCCAAAATTTACTACAGGCTTTCTCCAATGGTATTGATCAATTACATACAGCTCTTAAAGCACTATCATTTCGAGACATAACAAGAATTAATGAATATTTGGGTCTCACTGATTCAGAACACACATTTCCGCAAAATTTTTGTGAAATTGTGTATGCTTACACAACAACTATTCGGAAACCAGATTCTAATAAGAAAAAATTAGATCAAAAGTTTTGCAGCATTCCTTTCAAACACAAAATCATTGACTCACTAAACATTCAGTCCCTTTTCAAATTGAAATTTGTTCGTAACATGATTCCCAAGGAATGCAAAATAAAAGATCCCCCCATCATTTCCTATAAATATGGCAACAATATTGGACAAAGTATCATGAATTACAAAAAAATTCTGGCTTCAATTACTCTTGAGGATATCGCAGCAAATCAAAATTGTGGCTGTATGTCTAATAGTAAATATTCTAATTTTGTTGATGCACACCACAAACATGTATTTACAGGTAACTTGGATATAATACAAAATTCAGGTTTAAAAGAAATAATGAAAAAAGGTACAAAATTTCGGATATGTCCCAAGTTGAATATTGACAGTATTTTTCAGGATACATGTGATGCACTCGACTCCTACTGTATGAAATGGGCAAAGAAAGAAAAAATGGAATTTCAAAAATTTGAAGGATGGTTATCAAACTTGAAAAGAGTCTTTAGAAATAGAATTTATCGTTACAAATCCCACATTAAGAATTTCAATACGGTTAATCTAAAAGAGCCTAAAGTTTCTAAAGCAGTCAAAGAACTACAAAATAGATTTGTAGTCACTAACATAGATAAGGCAGGTAACAATTTTGGGATTATCTGCAAAAAATTATTATCTGGATGTTTTGAAAAAGGAACTTGGTATAAACAATATTTCAGACATAAGAGGAAATGACGTTTATAAATTACACAAACAATCCATTGATAATTTGATTGATGCACATAAAGATGAGATGAAAAGGAATTTTAATATCAAAATTTCTGAAGAGGACTCCTCTATTCCACTTTTGTTCTGGATACCCAAATTACATCAAAACCCTTTTAAATCTAGATTCATAGCTGGTGCTTCAAAATGTACTACAAAGCAATTATCAAAAGAAGTAACATTGTGTTTGACTGCAATTAGGAATCATTTTTGTAAATACTGTAATGCAATTTCTAGAAACTGTGAAATAAATTGTTTTTGGAGTATTAACAATTCTTCCGAGTTTGTATCTAAAATCAAAGATGTAAAGGCAAATAATATCAAATGTTTTGATTTTTCTACACTGTACACAAATCTACCCATAGATGAAGTCAAAAGTTCACTTTCAGAATTAATTAGCAAAATGTTTAAACATAATGGTAAACCATACATAAATATTAATTCATATACAAAGAAAGCATACTGGTCACACAATAAATATTCAAAAAGTAACGTTAAATCTTACACTGTTGAAACTTTGATAGATGCTATAAAATTTCTCTTGGATAATACTTTTGTTCAATGCGGACCACTGGTTTTTCAACAAATAAAAGGCATTCCAATGGGTAGCAACTGCTCCCCTTTACTGGCAGATTTATATTTAACCTGGCTTGAATTTAAGTATATGAATAAATTGATGAAAAAGGACTTTCAAATGGCTACAAAATTATCAAACAACGCAAGATATATTGATGACATTGCTTGTGTAAATGTACAAAATTTCAATGAAATTGCTAAAGAAATTTACCCAAAAGATATCCCTTTGGAGGGTAACAATTCAGATGGTTTCAGAGATGTGTTTTTGGACTTGGATATTCAGGTAACTAATGACAGGTTTTATATAAAAGTCTATCACAAAATAGATGAGTTTAACTTTGAAGTAGTTAATTATCCTTTCCCAGACAGTAATATTTCCGATACTATTGGATATAATATATTTTTGTCACAAATTTTGAGATTTGGTCGTATTTGTTCTAAATTTCAGGACTTTGCATCAAGAACCAAATTTATTTACAATAAACTTGAGTCAAGAGGATTCAAAGGTGTACTTTTGATCAAATATTTCTACACATTTTGCTGTAAATATCCCGAGATGGTTAGAAAGTTTGGCTTCAATAATTTTAGAGATTTTAGACTTGCCTGTTTTGCTACTTAATTTCATCTTTTGACACCATTATGTTTAAACGTTCACCTTTCGGACATTTTAGGCTAGCTTGTTTTCTGTTAGGTAAACCCCCAGGGGCTACAGGTAGCAAGAAGCGGCCTACGACAGTTACAAGCTTGCCTAATTGTATTTGATATGTGGCTAATATTTTCATTGCATTCTTTTGACATAAATACAAAAGACTTCCATTCTTTTCTGACTTGCCCTATAATTCTACTGTTAACATCCAAAGATTATTAGTAAGTCTGGCTACAATAATCTACAGTTTTTAGACTTGTCTGTTTTGCTACTTAACTTTATCTTTTGGCATCTTTCTGTTTTAATATTCACTATCGGACATTTTAGGCTTACATGTTTTCTGTTAGGTAAACCCCCAGGGGCCACAGGTAGCAAGAAGCGGCCTACGACAGTTGCATGTTTGCCTAATTGTACTTAAAATCCTGTTAAGAAAAATTGTTTTGATAGCATGTTTTTGGCATAAATGCTAATGACTTCCATTCTTTTCTGACATGCCTAAATGCGCATTTACTCACTATTAAAAAATTACTCAAAATTGACAGTATTTTCTCAAGTGTCACAAACCTGACACATTAAGTTGACACATTGACTCAGGGTTGGCAGTTAAATAGAGCTTAATTGTTTGAGGAGTAGGTGTCATCATGGAGTTTGTTTTACATCTCTGGTACAGGATGTACATTGTTGCAGTCCTTGTTAGGATTTTCCTTGGTCTGTACAGGTGGTCTAGCTGCAACTGTTTATTTTACAATCACTGAGACTGAATATAATGCCCCAGCTTGTTTCCACTTCAGTTAAACATTGGCGGATGGTTTAACTAGGAAAAGCTGTCCAGCTAGAAAGGGTACATTTTGGCTCAGGGGTAAGTCAAATTGTTCTTATCTGAACCTATACTATGAAAATTTGGTAATTATGGTTTGTTTGACAGGTATTCTTCTTTGATATGAAGCTCTGCATTTACAAGCAAAACTTCACATATTTAGCTAATTCATCAATTGCCACGTTCATATTCATATTTATTCATTATTATGTGGGTTGTCTTTGCTGAATATTTAGCTTAGGCAAGGAGCCGCTACTCAGAGAGACGTGTACGGGTAAAAGGCTCCGAAACATGTTGAGTAGTTACCCGCTGAAGACCCTTTAATTTATTTGGGCTGATACAGCCTATGTCAAAATTTTACAGAGGAACGTGTGCAATATAGACAATAGTAATTCCATATATATATACAGGTTAGACAGGGACAGGTTAGCTTATGGAGAGTAATGAGTTCGAACTGCGGTATAGGATATTGACTACTAGGAAGTGGTTCTGGGCAAAAAGACACAAATACAATTCTGTTCGCTTTGAACCATTGATGCTTGGTGGATAGGTCTGTACAGGCTAGTCCCCGATCTATGATTTTCAATGCATACTGGAATTCCAGGTAACGTCTTTAGTCTAGCACCCATTTGGACTTGTTTTAGTTATTGTTATTGTTATTGTTAATTTTGTTACTCGGTGGACTTAACAACGACGAACCAGGATAAGGTTTAGGGACATGACTACAGATAAACGGCATGATGGGCTTTCAAAATTATGTTTAAAATCTAGTACAATCATGAACAGTGAGATAAACAATGAAAACGGTTCAGCGTTAGCCTCGAGCGCTGATTTTAGAATATGTTTTGATGGAAATTGTAACTGTCTATTCTGCAAGTCAAATTTCACAAAGAACAAAGAGTTTCACAGTAACGTTACTAACAAAAAATTCAAATTAAGGAACCCCCGATTGGAAAATTTGGTATTATCTTGTGAATCTACCAATATCATTTATTTGTTATCCTGCATCAAATGTAAAGCACAATATGTGGGCCTAACTACTCAATCAGTTAAAAAGAGATTCAGTGGTCATAAAACTACAATTAAAAATCACAAGTTAAACACTTTTTTGTGTAACCATTTCAATTCTGCAGAACATTCACATTTGGATTGCCGGATACAAATTATTGATTACATAGAGCCAAATTTGTTAGACCAAGACAGTTATGTTAACACAAGGAAATTATTACAAATGGAAGATTTTTGGATCAAAACACTTAATTCAGCTTTTCCTTATGGACTCAATGACAGAATTTTAGGCTTCGGTGATGTTAGGAATTTGGACTTTACAACACTTGACAGAAGTCGCACACCTTTTCATAACAATCAGGCTGGTATTCAAAGAAGAAGAAGAAGCCATGGACAAAGAAAATTACGGAAAAACAGGAAATGCAGGAACATGGATACAAAAGACCTTGTCCAAAATTTACTACAGGCTTTCTCCAATGGTATTGATCAATTACATACAGCTCTTAAAGCACTATCATTTCGAGACATAACAAGAATTAATGAATATTTGGGTCTCACTGATTCAGAACACACATTTCCGCAAAATTTTTGTGAAATTGTGTATGCTTACACAACAACTATTCGGAAACCAGATTCTAATAAGAAAAAATTAGATCAAATGTTTTGCAGCATTCCTTTCAAACACAAAATCATTGACTCACTAAACATTCAGTCCCTTTTCAAATTGAAATTTGTTCGTAACATGATTCCCAAGGAATGCAAAATAAAAGATCCCCCCATCATTTCCTATAAATATGGCAACAATATTGGACAAAGTATCATGAATTACAAAAAAATTCTGGCTTCAATTACTCTTGAGGATATCGCAGCAAATCAAAATTGTGGCTGTATGTCTAATAGTAAATATTCTAATTTTGTTGATGCACACCACAAACATGTATTTACAGGTAACTTGGATATAATACAAAATTCAGGTTTAAAAGAAATAATGAAAAAAGGTACAAAATTTCGGATATGTCCCAAGTTGAATATTGACAGTATTTTTCAGGATACATGTGATGCACTCGACTCCTACTGTATGAAATGGGCAAAGAAAGAAAAAATGGAATTTCAAAAATTTGAAGGATGGTTATCAAACTTGAAAAGAGTCTTTAGAAATAGAATTTATCGTTACAGCTGAGGAGAGTAAAAAGGCCCAAGTGTAGATTACACAAATATTTGTAAGAAAGTATTACAATCCTTGCTGATGGAACCTCCAAATGTTAAGGTACATTTCTTCAAATTCTTTGAAAAATTAAACGTAAAATACATGATTAAATAAAGACCGTCATTGCTCTCCAAACATTATGGAAGGGTTCATCTAGTATACAAAATGTTGAGAGATCACCTCAGTGAGAGGGTACACTTTATACATTCATATGTTCTTTCAAAACTGGCAATTTCTCAAGAGACACTATATATGTCCCTTAAACAATGAAGCATGCAATGTGAAAACCCTATTTGATTAGAATTCATTTGGTCAAAATCAACATACAGTGTGAAACAAATCCAATACTGAAACATAAACAAACAAGTCAACGTAATCCAGATGATGATGATAAATAAAACAAAACAATACCAGATTGCCAAATAACAGTATCCCTCTGTGGACAAAATTACAAGCACTCAACGTAGCCACAGGCTTACCTGTCATGTGTGTCTGCCAATGTGTTTAATTCTTCTTCCCATAAGATATCTTTCTTTGTTTTGTTGAAGAACATCAACTTTGTGGACCTGTGTTCAAAAGTCAAAACTTTCTTTCATCACCATGGTGGAGAAAAAACTATTGCTCCTTTACAACATTTACATATCACATAATTAAGAAGGGTCATTGTTTCAAAACCCACTCCATGCACAAATATTATCTGTGTTAATGACAAGCTTCTTTTCAGCTTATTACTGCAGCAGTAAATATCACGTGGTCTACCTGTGTTTGCACTGTCAGTCAAACGGCTTGAAGTTCATTCTGATTGGTCAATAAGTGTTAAACTATACAGGCCAGATCTTTACAGATACATGTAGGTCTCATCTGACTGGTTTTTTTATGTCCACGATTATAAAAGCAAGATCTGCAGTTCCTCTCTAATCGCTTGATATGTCAAAGATGATATCCAGTAAAACAAAAACAAAAAACAAAACAAAAATCCAATGTCCTTTTGATTGCCAGCAAAAGAGCTCCAATCTCTTTTTTTTTATATTCTTGCCAAAACACACATAAAGCTGCTCCAATCAATAATAATTTGCTTTGTTGTTCAAAAGAAACTCAAATTACATGTACATAAATTTTATTCCTTTTATCATCTCTGGACAACAACACAGTGGTCCCTGTCACCAGAGCCCACTACTACAGCAACGAAAGAGTGATCTTATGAGACAGGTGGTCTTTCATGACAGGTAAATTAACATGGGAAGTATAGGACTTGCCAATTTGGAAAAGGGTCTCTTGTGGAAGGGTGGCCTCTCACGACAGGGGTCTCTCATGAGAGGGACTACTGTATTTCTAATTACCTGATTTTGGTTTGTGTATCCTGAACGACAGTGTTCCAGATAAGCCTGGCCATGGGAGTAAAGCCAGTGCCTGCTGCCAACATGACCAGATCTGTATAGTCAATTAATAGCTGCTCCCTGAATGTCCCAGTATGGTTGCTGATGCTCAACCTATCACCTTATGGAAAAAAACAAAGACTATTTCTATGCTAACCAATGGCTCTTCCTTGAATGTGGCCACTCTGACTTTGTGCATGTCTCCATGCAAATACAGAAAAGGGACAAACAACATGTCAACATTGAATACAACTGGTTCTGCTGCATTGATTTCATTTGCAAAAAGTGCAAGTTGAATGACAATTTCAGTGGAACACTTTTAATGCTCGCTGCTCTCAATGCATTTTCAGAAATCCTTCCCACAGATACTTTGCTAACATGAGGCAAAAAGTTCAAGTACAATAACTGGTCTTGCATTGTGCCACCACTAGGTTTCTGTACTACAAGCCTAATTGTATTATTCAGTAACTGTTACAATGATGTAAATGTTGTAAGATGTACAATATTGCATGCAGCTTCAATGCTCCTGTTCAACACCTACAATGTAGGATGTACCTCTACAGGCTATAATAGCACAAACAATACAGTGCTCCCTGTTTGTGTGCTGGCAATGAGGTCCACAAAGAAGTCCACTTTATAGCAAAACTGCCTTCATACAAGGAGACTTTTAATATATAGGTGATGGGAAAAGTAATTGAATGGGAGCCATAGTGTCTATCATAAGAAACTGCTTTGCAATGAAGGGTATGATAATGGATTGTACAAGATGGAATGTAACTGCCAAAGTAACTAAACTTGTCGCTGGTACAACTTGGCATGTAAACCTTAAAAGTGTCAAATACTACATTAAATTATTTCATTACCAATTACATGAAAACCCGCCGGTACTTTCAGACCTGTATCCACTATCAGGGCAACCTTCTCCGCTAAGCTCCATCTTTGACCCAGTGGGGGCACTTGGCATGTCCGCCCAGTGCTGCTACTTAATTCATGGCCTTGGGGCGACTTCACTGTTGGATACAATATTCCTACTCTGAGCCCAATGCCACCCACAACTGGTAACCTCAAGGCATGGTATTTACATTTTCAAGTAATACTCACTCTGGAAAAGTTCCATTATGTATTGTACATTACATTCATTCAACAAATTAACCTTCCCTTAACCCTAATCACACATATATTTGGGATACTACCTCTTCAGATACCAACTGCTTCAGACACAACCGAGCGGGCATATTCAAGTTAAGATAGTAAGTCTCCTTGTAAAAGTTCTTTGACAACCGTTTGCCCTGGTAACTCAGAAAATGGACACATGGAACCTGGCGAAGTATTACAATAACAGTCACCGCACAACTGCAGCTATGCTGTTTCCCGGCCCAAGTTAACCCTCCAGACAAGTTGAAATAAAATATTGTGTTTCACTTGACTTTACTGCAAAATAACTGCACACAATAGCCATTTCTCGATAAAATCTTTCAGCCTGGGTCGATCACTTTTTATTAGGGAATGGCAGTTTGAAACATTTTTTTATGTTTCATAAAATTTATTTAGAGTTGGGCCTTTTCAGAAGGGTTGGTCGCGTTACCGGAACAACACATATATTTTTGTTTGTCCTTAAATAGGTAACTTGGACATTTGTTGAAACATGTTTAAAATGGATGTTCTTTCCCTTTCTACACATCACCTCCTTTGACGTCAGTTTAATTTGTTACCTGGGCACAGCTGGATGCAATTGTTCTTTCAAATTTTCCAGTCAGCATTTACTTGAATTTACAAAAGAGCAACGCCACATAGTAATTATTTTCCCAAAATGATATGCGTACCTATTGCCAGCCCTCCTATATGAGGAGTGAGGGTACCGTCAGGGTAGATTTTGATCATGAGGTATATCACTTGTCCTTTCGTCTGCCTCTGGTCTTGTTTCTCTGGGATAAGGCTAGGTGGCACCACTGTATAGCTGTGCACCACCTCCACACCTGCATCATAAAACAACTGATGATCTCACTTCTGTTGATGATGATTCGTGTTTGCCAAATTCCAACAAGTTCAGAATATGTTGTTCTGTTTGCACCAAGATTTTCTAATCAGGTATCTGTCCACATCTGACCCATTTACTAAACCCATTATAAAGCCAGCTTCAGAAAATCTGCATAGACTCAGAGAACTATTGTTTCACTTACATTAAATCTCACCAATCATTCATCATGGTACATTCAGCAATTTGCGGGCTTGAATGCTTAATTTGTTCTGAAGCACACCGAACAACGATTCAAATGCTTTCAGAAAGCTCCCCAAGATATCTTTCTCGATCTACCCTCAGACTGAATTCCGAAATACGAGCCCAGGCCATTTTTCACCGCTCACATGCTAGAAGTTTAATAGCAGAACAAACACACCTAAAAGCATATATTTAGCACTGTATCTCCATCTGGTTAATTCCTCCCTAACAAGATCACTCTAAATCATGCTTGAATGTTTCAAAAAACTTAATATTATGACTCATTATTACCATTCACTGCTCATTACTACCATATGAGGCATTTTCATTAATTTTATACTTTATTTAAAGAAGTAATTTCTTTCAAAAATTATGTTTTCTACAATATATTTACAAACTTTTCTTTTTCCTTTTTTCTATTTACAAACTTATTGATAAATAAAACATGTTACTCTTAAGATACAGCGGGAGTCAACAGCCTTCCTCAGTGTGGCAGGCCTGCTAAGTGGCCACCTACATAAATAAAAGCTGTTGACCTCAGGCATCCACTGCATGCAGAATGCATGGAGTGTCCTACCAGTGCAAAAGAAAGCTGTTGACCACTGGCATCCGGTTATGGTACCACTCTTTTACATTCTCATGCTTGATCATCGATAAAGTAAACAATGGATTCAGTCCCACGGATTGAAGCTGACAACATCCAAACACCAGAAGCTTTGTGTCTTTCAAGAAGGGAAGCTGTGAAATGGGCCTGAACTAAAGCCATCTACATTAATAACAAAATGATAATGATTCAATCGATCATAATCATTATGGTGGGTCAGACCACCTCATTTCTGATTTACCTGAAATATTTTTCCTGATGTGAATATGGTGCCCAGTGGGTGTACACATCCTGGTTCCCTCAGGTAATGCCAAGCCAAAAAGCTTACAGTCATGTGTGACCAGCTCCACTGACAACACTTTACAGTCTCTGTATACAATATCTGCAATGATCACAACATGCATCATTCACAGTCCAGGAAAAATGGCAATTAAACAATTTTGGCTATTTTAATATTTACATTTTTTTCTATTAAATCAGTCCAAGTTGCCAGATGATTTATGATGTGTACAAGCCACAAGTCACATTTAACAAGTTTGCTTACAGAGTTTGTTGCTAAGCTGCTCAGATTACTTATTCTGCCCTTAATCAATCATATATGTCATGATTTTCAACACATCAACTGGACTCACATTCAAAATTTCTACAATCATTAATTTCATATCATACAACACTGAAAGTTACACTGCGATAAGAATGTCCCAAGATTTTGTAAGTAGAAAATCATAAATAAAATAAAGCACAGCAGCTTGGCACGTGTGCATGTAAGACCGGATGTCACACCTTATGAACACCATAAAGATTTCTGTATATCTGACAAGATGGCAACTACCATATATATACTCCAATTTTAGCACATGCCCTAACAGAAGCATACCCCTTACTTTTTTATATTGGCAGTTTTATTTAAAATGCATTATTTTTTTAATATTTTGAAACATCAACTGCTTCTGATGAAAGAAGAGCGTTCATTATTGTTATTTTATGCTACATGGACTGTATAATAAGCTTAAGTGTAATTGCTTGTGGTATTGTAAATTAGGACATATCATTATCACAAAACTCTGCGAAAGCCATATCTGCTCCAGGAAATCTTTGCATAAGCACAGCTTGCTAGTACTGTTTGAATGAAGATGGTATAATGTTTACAACACAAAACAAAATGGGCACATCAGACCCTTCCCTCACCTCTGTCTGCTGTCTTGGAGAATGTACCATTTCCTGGGAGTGCCTGCCCTATGTCACTCCACCTCTTCTCCTTGTCCACTTTAGGAAGAATTATCTCAACCTTACCACTCGGGCGCAAGACTTTCACTGGAAGTAAATACAAAGTGGCACACTTTTTTGTTGTTGTTACTTTTTTTTTTTTTTTTTTGCTGGACAGGCTGCAATGTTCTTTGATGAAAATGTTCCAGATACAGCTTCATCTCATCTTAATAGAAATTTATGGGGTCACACTTGAAACTATGGAAAAAAACTTCTGGGTGAGAGCTTGGGTTAGGGTTTTTATATGTGTCATTATCAATAGGCTGTACTCTATCATTTTTTTTCCTTCTCACAAATCTGGCACAAATAGGATACAAAACAGAAGTTCAGTTCTGGTTATCACTGACAGTGACTTGACAAATGAATTAGGTTGGGGCAGGTCATTTCCCCAGTTGAATGAACTGTAACACACATCTGTCAATGATTAGCTATGCTGCAATAGCAACTTAGATTATTTCTGAGACATTTTCGGCATAGGCGCTCCAGGATCCATCATGCAATTACTCATACATCACATGTCTAGTATACACCCATATCGTTTACATGGATTACGGAAAAGGCCAAGCCTATATTAATCACTCTCCATGGCACAGATGTTGGCGTACACTTTCCAAATTGTTTGGTGGAGGAAACCAAAGAAGTTGGAGAAAACCACCGTCCACAGTCAGTGTGTTAGGAATGCTTTTCACTTGCTTCCCCATCTGTAAATCAAACTGGGGCCGCAGAGGTGAAAGGTGAGCATTGTATGTGCGCCAGGTATATCTACACAAATGATTGACTATTTTGACATCATAGTCAAAGACAACTCCCCTGAGATAGACTGTGTTTAGAATCAATTGTCTGCTTCCCAGGAGCAGTTTTGAATCATCCATGGCTTTGACGAAGGGCCCTGAGAACTTTGCCAGAACACAATTTGATGAACCGAGGACAGCTTCTCCAGACAGATTGCCCCATAATTGCAAATCATGCTAAACAACTGACCAATCATTAATTCATTTTCCTGTCACCAAAGTCACATTGTAGTATCAATTAAAAGAAAATGCACCTGCATATTACACACGAAACATATGCCAGCATGGCGAGACAGGTAGTTATGTGTTGCATAATTTTTACACAAAGACATTTTGCTCTCTTACTTGTACAAAAATATGTTTATCCTGTTACTCTCAAGTCAAATAAGTCTGACTGGATCATTATACATATAATGCAACAGGGCTAGTCTGGGGCGGATCTTGGATTTTTCAACAGGAGAGTGGAATGTATATAAACCTCCCTCCCCCCCCCCCCCGCCCGTATTGTTTGGAATTGAAGGGCTTAATGCAAGAACCTGATAAGTCTATTTTTTATGAAACTGAGAAAACGAGCCTTGAAGTTGCTGAACACACCACTGATGACAGTGATGTGCTCTGCGTCTAGATCACATGTATGACTGGTTGTAATTTATTATGACTCATTTTTCTATTTTTCATGAAAACAATGTTTGATACAGAGTTTAACATCTATGTTTTTTTTTTCATTGTTATCATGTTATTGCACAACGGACAATCTCACTGTAGGCTTATTTGTTTTGGCTGAAATCATTAAACTTGTTATAGGGGCGTACTCAGTTACCAATTTAAGGGACCAGCCCCACAGAGCTTCTGACCAACCAGAGCTAAGCATTATGTTGAGTTATCAACTTCATGTGTACAAATAATTTATGATTGTTATGCCTATATACGATGTTTCATCCACTGAACAGTATGTAGGCCTAGTTCATTTATCCTCACTTTATTGCTAGTAGGCCTACCTGTTAACTCATGTTGACAGCTTGGGGCCTTTGTAGTTTAGGCTTGTTACTTTGAGTTATCAAATATTTGCATGGAACATATCGTTACTCTGCGTTTCATAACTTATGCATATAAATAGTGTTGGATACGGAAAAATAATACGACGACAGATGATAGTATAGGCCACACACATTTATTGGTTGCCCACAACACGAATACAACAAGGATGCCCTTAGAGGTTACATGACAGGTTACAGATGGGCACCTTCACCGGAACATCCTGGACATACCATAACTGCAATAGAAGTTAATACACTTACAAACAGTTCGAGTTTATACTTCAACTCTTTCCACTTATGACAATTATTTTGCGTACAAAATATAAATCTTACGCTTCAAAAATTTACAATTATTTCGCGAATAAAGTACAAGTTTTAGGCTTATAAATGTATCTCTGCGTTAAACTACATGAGTTATATAATATTAATTTTACTTCATGCTCAAGAAGAATACAATTGACATATATACGAGTATAACACTTTGTATTGAATGATACACTTACTACCCTTAAAAATACTTTACTGGCGTCCTATGCCTTACAACGTGAAACACATCAAGTCATAGCTACGACTATTTAAGCTTAAAAGACGCAAAGTGAGAGTTTTATAACAAACCTGAATTTATAATACTTATTTTGGTTTAGCACGAATATGAACTACTTGTAGCAAGCGCTTAGACGGCAAACTGTATATACATATATATATATATATATATATATATATATATATATATATATATATATATACATGTATATATATATACATGTATATACATATATATATATATATATATATATATATATATATATATATATATATATATATAATGCGTACACGAAGTTTATGGGCCTACATCCTAGTTTCCTTTATCCAGTGACACCCGGGTTATTATAGCTACCAATAAAATAGATGATACGTACAGCATGAAAACTTCAATAAAATGCAATAAAATTGAAAACTTCAAAGTTTTAAGGAATTGGTCAAACTTACAATTTTCGAGTTCCCTTATGGCGTTTCATGACCGGGCTCTATGCTTAGCTCTTTGCTCCAATGATACCTGTCGGTACGAAGTCAAAGCCCCAGTACACGCACAGGGAATACTGGAGTATATATAGGGAACGTGCTTCCGATTCGCACGTACGCCCAATTAGCAGTGACCAATAGCGCTTGAGAAAACTACAAAGGCATATAATCAATTCCCGTGCAACAGTTCAACTTGTGGTTTCACCACCAGGGATGCACGAAACAACCCCACATGCCACCAAAATTGTATAGGCCTACTGATCGCTATAATTTCGAGGATTTGCTCCTGTAATAGGCCTAATAAATTCTTACATGGGAAATGACAAATGGTATGTATTCTCAACAAGCTGTTGCATACTTGGGTATGACTTCTATGTTGAGTTATCATGAACTTGTATTAATTTCCTGACAATATTACTCCAAATGATTCATATTTTTTTTTGCCAGGATAAAGAATGAGAGGCTGCGAATGAAATTATGCCATTTATGGGCAAAAAGCTGTATATCGATTCGCGAGTTAACAGGTTCTTGTTTTAAGCTATTCATTTGGTTTAATTGCGAATTAGCGCCGCGTCCGAGCAAAGGGAGTCCTCCTCCTAGCCCCACCCTCACCCTTCTCATTGTCCCGGTAGGCTTTTTTTCAAAGAATAAAGAATAAAAGGGAAAATCACACAAATGACATTCAAAACATCATGGCGCAGGCAAGAAGCTCGCAGCTGATAAAAACACGGCGCTTTGCACACTAATCTGATGCGGATATTGAAGCCAGGCGCGTTAACACTATTCCTAAAAACACACAGAAGTCAAATGTGAATTAAAGCAACTGACGCCCTGAATGAATATAATATGCAAACAGCTAGCACTGTCAAAGCGGGTGCAGCTTTAATCCTTATGAAGGTGTGGCCTATTCTATTGGGCGGCACCGACCTGCTGGTCTTGAGCATCTTTATTCTACTGGGCGCCACTTGACGGCAAGTACCAATGTGGCAACCGCTTTGCGTTCGGAATTCCGAAGTTTAGTCCGCGGCACCAATAACCATTTGCTATATTGTTTACATGAATTAACCATCAAACTTGTGATATTTTCCGACAATCGTGCCTGGGTTTGGTTTTCATCTTGTGTTGCATGCAATGATGCACAGTTGAATTCCGTCGACAATTCTGAGGCACGTTTTTCGGAAAGTGGTTAAATTTCATTATCTGACAGGTTATGGTGAAACACGGCGCAAAACGGGTGGTCGCATACCTTCACCCAGTCACTTTGAAGGTTCCTCAGAGTGATGTGTATAATTTATTCAATTATTGCTGGGCCCAGCCATAACAAAATATAATAAATTAGAAGATGTCCGGTTGTAAATAACTCTTTTTGTTGTGGTGTATCAACAGTGTAGTGGCTTTTTATCGTGTCCCGACATTGTTCATGCAGTAAACCCGTCGGCCGCCCACAGAAAGGGATCTGGTTCTCCTGAAATCGTGCGCAAGAATTTCAAAGTAAATTGACCTCGGTAACCTTAAAATTGAATCAAGGTCATTATCCTTCAAACTTGATTTCACCTTTCGAAAGAGAGATCAACTCTAAAAGCTTTGTGATCTTAGCTTATCTGGTTCTTCTGATATTCCTTGCAATTTTTTAATGGATTGACCCTTGTGACCTTAAAATCAGGTCAAGGTCACGGTCCTTCGAAGCTGAGCTAAAACCGTACAAGGGTGATTAACTATAAAAGCCTTAGGGCCTATGATCCTTTCTTATCCTGTTCTTAAGATCTCATGTACAAGACATGTATTAAAGAGAAAAATTGCCTCTGGTGACCTTAAAATAAGGTCAAAGTCAATGTCAGTCAAACTTGACAAAGACCCTTACAATGGCAATTATCTGTAAATGTTTCATGATCATAGCAATTTTGGTACTCCTGATATTGCGGGCAAGAAGTTCATAGAGAATTGACTCAGGTGACCTCAAAATTGGGTCCAGGTCATTGTCCTTCGAACATGACGTAAACTTCAAAAAGGGTAAACTAAAAAAAAGTTTATTTGCATGTTCATAGTTGTTCTGAAATCGCACGCAAGAAGAACTCATGTACCTTATTAAAGAGAAAAATTGCCCCTGGTGACCTTTAAATTAGATCAAGGTCACTGTCCTTCAAACTTGACCAAGCCCTTACAAGGGTGATTGTCGCTACCTAAATGTTTCAGTCATAATCCTAGCAATTCTGGTTCTCCTGATATTGCGTGGAGGAAATTCATAGAGGATTGACCTAGCTGACCTTAAAATGGGGTCAGAGCCATTGTCCTTCGAACATGACGTAAACTTTAAAAAGTGTGAGCAATTAAAAAAGTTTCATGATCCCAGCTTGTCTGGTTCTTCTGAAATTACGCGCAACAAGAAGGGACACAGGGGCGCACGGAAAAAAATTACAGACTCGCTTGAACTGGCTATTTTTCAGAATTCTCCCCGTGTGTGCTTCAGCCATGTGCTATAGATCTTTGCTGTTCAGTTGTTCAATTAGTGATCTATTTCAGATAATTTGTTCTAGCCTCCTTAATTTTACACGCTAAGCCAATTTCACACTGTTGAAATTTACGTACTGCTGTCACCTTTAGTTCATTCAAGGACTGACTGTGAATGAAAGTGAAGACAAAATCAACATTTTTACAGTCTATACATTTTAATAAATGCAGTTTTATACCAGTTATCGCTATATACAGCATGAGCACAGCCAGTGACAGGCACGTGGGAGCGTGTAGGGCATGTGCTATTAATAAGACAGACCACTGTAAGGGTGCACGACAGAATTAATGCGCAAAGTTTTAGGGACCAAGTAAGTGCCACTGAAAAGTTCACATGGTACATGCATTCAGTGATCTCCAGCAGATGTTATTTCAGGGGGAGACCAATATTGTGTGTGAAAATGAGCCCCATAGTATTTTTGCTGTCAGATGCATAAGTTTTTTTTTTAACTGAACCTTGCATCAGGTGAAATGTATTAATACATAAAATATATGGTTCTGTGTTGTCAATTTGTCTGGTGACCACCAGGTGTCATTTTTGAACAGCCATAAAAAGAATTTGTCGAAAACTTTTTTTGTAATTAGATCAAAATGTAGTGCCTGGGACATGATCCATTCAAAGATTGCATTTTCCATACAGCTAGGGTGCTGGGTGATGGCATGCTTTTACATACTTTTATGCATGTATATATATATATATATATATATATATATATATATATATATATATATATATATATATGTGTGTGTGTGTGTGTGTGTGTGTGTGTGTGTGTGTGATGTCATAATTAAAATACCATAAGGTTGTCAAAGTACTGGAAGTACTGATCATGTGTCGAGTGTCAGTCAGTTATATTGTCACAATATTGTGACAGACACAATACACACATGGGTCATATGGTTCACATACACCAACAGTTGATCATCATATGTCACAGGTAATGCAGTTGGTTAAATGACTGCATCAGGACTGTCACTGGGTGTTGCTGTGCTGTACATTCACAGTATGTTCAAATAATTGTGGTCACTGGGCACAGAGTGGTTGGGGGATACCTCATTCAACTTGGACAGTCTTTTAAGATTGCACAGTCTTGTACGTAAGATGTGGCGGCGGTTTATTCTGTTGATTCTGCGGTGATACCTGCAATAGTAGAGTTCTCTGTTGATGAGTTTCACAAACTTAGAGTATATTGTTTTTGATGTAAATGGAACACCCAACCTTTCACGAGCTTTTAACAGTGAAAATACACTGCCCATGCATGGCTGTGCATGGCACTGTGGGTTCTGCCATCCAAGTTTTTAACACATAATTTATGTTTGGGCACATGCTTCACAGTTCTGAGGTGCAGGGCCTCAACTTTATTGGTATTAAGACCAAACCACTGCTGCTTCAAGCTTGCTGCTGAAAGTTTGTAATCTACAATATGTTGTAGCCGTTTTTTATCCTCTTTTGTGGGATTGAGGGTCCTCATGCCTGTGTTGTGGCCCTTACCCTCATAAAACAGTGACTTTCTTCTACATTGATTGTGTTTACCGCTCAGACAGTTCACTATGTTTTGTCTTGCTTGATCTGCAGCATGATACATCATGTTTGTTGACGCACCATGCTTCTTTATTGCAAGCGTCAATTCAGTCTGACAACTTATAACTAACTTGTTGGCCAGATATGCACGATTGAAGTTGAAACTACTGTCGGTGGCTTTTCCAGCAAGTTGCGTACTGAAGGATGTACCGTAGCATTTTTTTCTCTGAAAGCGTGAGACGTGCACAGTACATCTCAACTGGTCAGGAGCTGTCTTAATTTTGGCACATCCATCACTTATTACATGGGCCACCTTAAGACCATTTTTTTCAATTTTTTCAATATTTTTGGACACTGCCTTTGGCTCCCTGCTATCAATGGCAGCTGTCTCCTCCATGTTGGCATATTTTCCAATTTTAGAGAAGGTCTGCTGTGCAAGCACCAGGCCAGTTTCAGCATCAATCATGGGTGTATGTGGCAGAGTTCCAGCCTGGTACATACTTCTGCTTTTGAGTGGTTTGTTGTACACTGTGTCTGTCATTACTTGAAGCTCGCTGCCTCGCGCATCCACCAGCAGCCTCTGGTTTTCATCCATGTGCTCTGTGTTCAGTATTGTGTAGTTCACAGAGCACTTGTCCACCAAAGCCTGCAGTGTCTTTGCATTTGGAGCATGACAGTCCAGGGCTGCAAACATTAGTCTAGTGTCTTCAATGCTGATGGGACTTTTCATCAAGAAGGTTCCCAACTGCAGATTAATTGATGCTGGGGCCCGTCCAGGTCCTGGCCTCTTGCACACTTTGTACAACCTGTGCGTCTGTCTAAATTTGCACTTGGTACAACACACTGTCACTGTTGGACCAAGACCAAAGTCAACAACATTGCAAATTTTAATGCAGGCTGCATGGCTTGAATTGTGCTCATTGACACACTCTGTCAATAGGTTAGCCAGACTGCCAATGTCTACTATTCTGTTACCCCAGTCACCTGGACTGATGTCAGCATCTCGGTCCCTTGGCCTGTAACATCTTTGGTGCTCTGTGGTATCCTGTTTGCCTGGTTTGTTGGAAACCATGAACAGTGGGTCCAACAGAAGTCTGCTTGTCACCATTGGCTGTGTTGTGTGGCCTCTGTCCCCCATGAACAATTTTCTTTAGGTGTTTGTAGCTGCTTTTACTTAGTGTTGCACTGCGCCTCTTGGAACCCATCTTCAAATTTGCTGCTCTAGACACTCTGACACACTTGTATACTGCTTCTCAACTTGCTCACGACTGTTCAAATGGTACAGAAACAGGATGTTAAAGCAGGGCACGCCCCTGTGCTGAGTAGAGGCTGCTGTCCCCAGGCCTGCAGGAAGTACCCCACAAGCACATTGTGGCTAGGGCTAATAGACGAATCCGCGAGTTAGCGGAGTTAGAATTGGAAGCGGAGATCGGAATTACAGTAAAAATTTGGGGACCATCTCCGAAATGTACAAATTCATTTATACTTATGACTCGGCTCTGTCAACAGAGTCGCATTCAAATGAAGACCTTCACAAAGAAACAACGCCACATATAATTCATTGACCTGTTCATTGTTTAATTGCATATCTAAATTTTGGAATGAATGATGAATCCATTAACTATTACAATGAAGCTTGGATACCACATTTATATACCTCACGCTATGGATGTATCTTAAAATACACTTTGTATATATACCCGTGGAATTTCACTCCATAATCCAGCATTTAACCAGGTAAATTTATGAAACTAATGTCTAATTTTGCACCGTCCTTTTGTGTGTCCATTCATGTGACAGATAGCTACCGCTGCTGGAGCAAATCATGTGCTGTAGCTCGTTACCAGTCAAAACAAGTCCACTCTTCTTTGCGCTAACCCAGCACAAAGTTGCACAATGGCAGCCATCTTCCATCGTGGGTGACGATAAAGTGTTCCAATTATTTTGAATAACTTAAGCAGTCTGATGACATGCTCAACGTACACACGATATTTGCTGAGCTGTCTGTTGAACTGGGTACACATAAATCTTTGGTTGAAAGGACGCTGATTAATTTGTTGGTTGGTAAATGGTGTCATTAAGGGATGGCCATTGGGGTATATTTTGTCTGCCAGCAGAACACATTCATTGGGGAAATCTAACTCTCTTCCTGGTCCTATTTCGGGCATCAGATGCAACATTTGGGCATCATTACAGTGCCCACGGAAGCCAGAGTGAATGTAGACTATTTCTTTCTTGTTGTTAATAATTACTTGTGTGTGTATGCAATGATAACAACGACAACCAGAATAATATAAACGTTGAGGCTCAACAATAGGTCTGTGTATCCGGTGGGATGTGCCGTCCATGGCGCCTACAGCATCATAGATGTGTCTCCAGTTGCCCCTCATTTCCATCCACTCATTTGTAGTTGGCCATCTAACGTTTGGTGCATACGTCTCATGTAATACTGGCCAGTAAAGGTTGACAAGATCACAAACACGCTGACTTCTTATGTTAAATAAAATGCTTAGAAAAGAATAAGTGGGGTAGCTTTTGAGCCACAAAAGCACCAAAAGTAGCTGATTGCGTGGGGAAAGGGGACCGTTTTGAATGTAAGAGTTCCTGCTGACCAATGGATAAACGGTAACAAGCATTTCTAATAAAGTGTCAGGCGTTTCTCCTGATACACGGAAAAACTCGTGAGGATGCTCCTGGAACAGAATGAACACATCCCTTCCTCCCCACATTTCCTGGTCATTGATAGCAAACCGGTTCCGCGGGATAGCACGATTGTACGATAAGGTCCTTGGAGGTCTCACCAGAAAGAGCAAAATAGGCAGCAATGCTCTCACGATATGAATACTACTGGGAGGTGGGTAGGTGATACCTGGCATCAACCTTACCAACCGCCTTCGATCCATCGCCACTTTAACCGATGCAAGAAACTGAATATATAAAAAAAACGTTAATTAGTTATTAACCTATATGACAATGTTAAAATGCGAGAGGGGATAATTTAGGCTTTGCTTTCTTCCCAATTGCCTTTTGATAATAAAATATGTTTAAACCAATGTAACAATGGTGATCAGCATTTGTTATTTGATTCTTTTAGTGCAAACAGAGACTGAAGTCGCACTGATGATCATACGTTAATTCACGAAAAAAATCTCAAATTAAACATAAAGACCGCTTAAATATAGTGAGGTGCACTATTAGAAAAAACACATTTCCGAAAACAGCGTCAAATGTCTGAAATAACGTATCAAAACTACTGAAAAACAAAGATACAAAATAATATCTTTGATAATTCCCCTGACTTTTTAAGGTCAGAAGTCACGACATTCAAAGGCCACAAGTCACGGTATTATGCACTTATCATGTGTTCCGTCATTGACTTTCTTTCCGGTGACACAGGAATAAAAGTTGCTGTTTCTGTGCACATTGTTCTCAAAGTAAGCGGTGGTTTTAAGTTGCGTCATGTCTAAAGGTAAGTTATTTTGATGTTTCTTTATCGACGTACCTGATTATTTAAGAATACCGGGTCAACTAATCGTCCCAGTCCAAATTTGCCGCAAAATTCAAAGCGTGAATTATAAAATTCTCTCTGCCTTGCAAGGATAACCGTGTTGCGTACGACAAAAGCTTTGAAGGAGCAGTGACAATGGTAACATGACAAGTGTTCTTACATAATAACTATAATTAGAAGGCGTACACGCGGTGAATTCTTCTCAGACAATGTTCCAATTTCAGGTCCCAACCAGTACTGATTGGCGCAAAGTGCATTTGTAACAGCGTGACGCTATCATAAAGATAGGTCCACAGTATACGAAACAAGAAAAAGATATAATTTAAAAAAAATTTTGGAACTAAACCGTAATAAAAATCATTGTAAAATTTCGTGAAAAATTGTGTACGTATTTAGTTAATTACTTATTTATTTTTAATTTTAGCCAAACCTTCGAAAGTATCCGCGCCGCGTTTCGCCAAGGAAGAGGTGATTCTTATGCTCAGGAGTTACCAGGCACATGAGGCTGATTGGGATGCTGTCATAGAAACAGTCCAAGAGAATTCCCATGTGTTACCGGAGAAAACCCGGAGATACTACAATGTGTCACCAGTGAAGGCTATAAAAGACCGATTGCAGAGTAAATTGCGCCAGTACATGTCGCTAAGAGATATCGAGGATGAAGAAATCAGGTATTGAAATAAAACGGGAATCAATAGGAAGGCCAGGTGACTTGTAGCCCATATATTTGTTCAAAGTTATCGTATAAGACGTTGAAAAGATAGCAACATTCTACTAAAGTAAATAAATGATATATATATATATATATATATATATATATATATATATATATATATATATATATATATATATATATATATATATATATATATATATATATATATATATATATACAGATCATTAATGGGATGGTTGGACGGATGGACCGATACACAAATTTTAAAAAAGACCTTGTAATGTACAATTTGATTTATTTTCAAAACTTGTCTGCTTTTGCATTATTCACGATGAAAGCTTACAAAGTGTGTGTGTGTGTGTGTGTGTGTGTGTATGTGTGTGTGTGTGTGTGAAAACATATATAAAAGTAAGGATACTGATACATACAAGTTCCTATTTTTTTTTTCATGTTTTAAATGTTGTCATATTTTATAGGGAACTTGTTGACGATATCAAACGGGCAGAGGTGCAACCAACTGTACCGAAGTTACCAGTTTCCACATCGTCACAAGACAGAGAAAACCATGTGCGCTCCATAAGGCCAATCAACCAAGCTGCTGGTCCCACAGCTACACCAGAAGCAGGCCCGTCAGGTTTATCGGTAGCCAGCCAGAGACAAGCACTTGACCGCAGAGATCAGTATATTTGTGGAACCGATTCGGATGATTTCAGCGACGTTGAAGAAGAAAGTGAGCGTAGGTCCACACATCGGATTCCTCTCCAAGAAGTGGATCAATCTACCCAACGCAGTAAAAGTTACAAGAAAAGGGGTAGAAGGTCAAGGAGTCTGGTAGAAATGGCACGCAAAGACCACCGAACTTACCAAAAATTCATGAAGAAGACCATGCCCAAGGTTCTCGGCGCTTTGGGTGTGTCGGCGACCGACACAGATGATAGCTCCTCGAGCAGTGAATAAAGCGTGTAGTTCACACATGTAACACAGTGTATGCGCAATAAATATTGAAGAAAACATGTGTTTTATTGTTTTATTCAAGTTCCATCCCCATTAAGCAAAAGCGTCCGTAATCATGAGATTCGCTATTTCATTGCTGATATAGAAAACAATAGTTGCAAGGGTATGTTGCATTTCCATATGCAAATTGGGGGGGGGGAGAGGGGGGTTTCTGAGACGCCCCCTCAAAACACTTGCTCAACTCCGATCTCCAACTCGGATTACTAATTCTGCAAAGTCGCGGATTCGTCTACTAGTACTAGGGGGAGGTGGGGCCAGAGAGAGTGATAATTTACCATGTTATGGATAACCATATGGATTATGGATTACTTTCTGCAGCTGGTATTTTTATTGAAATAGACAACATTGTCAACTTTATGAACACACTTGCATATGGGCATGAATGGGAAAAATTTTTGCTATTAGATCCAGCGACCTGGCCTCCAAATTTTGTCTTTTTTGTTAATCAACAGCTGCTGTAACTTCTAATTTTTACCCTTAGCATAAAAAATTTATATGTCTTACTGTTATTTTTAATTGTTTCATATTGAGAAGTTTGAGCAAGTAGTACTACCAGAGCTGGTTGCCATGGCAATTTGCCCGAAAATATCCCATTCATGCCCACATTTTCTGGTGTTTATTTGATGTAGAAAATTCTTACGAACATTTTGGTGTATAAAACATACATGTTTGTAATCCATTGAGTGAATTAGAAGGTGGTAGCTCTGTTCGTCTGTGTTTCCACAGGTTAAATTACTGGCGTGAAACCATAACGTGAGGCCCCCAGCGGCCATGTCAGTGAACGCTCAGATTTGGTATTGTTGCGCGAGATTCCAACAGTCACTCTTCGTACCCACTACGTCTCTGCCACAGGTTAGGACACTGTTTCAATGGGGATATAGAGATCTTGGGCACAGTGCTTAAATTTGTGAAACAGTGTCTAACAAAAAGAAAGGCTATAGGCCTACGACAGACCGGTTTGTTCAGGTGCTCAGTCAAGGTACTACGGCCTCGCGCTTCTTGATTGGCCAAGTAAAATGGGCGATAGAGGGACCTAGCGACCAGGTGCTACTGTCTGATCCCTCCCACCTTATTATTATCGATACTTTGTAATGCTGCCGTTCGCATCTTAGGCTGTGCCTAGAACATATTTAGTATAAATACTCAGCTCGCTACTAGGTTGAACCTACTTCCTTATTACTAACACCTGGTTTATAAAATTTATACAACTGTCTATCCTCAGGTATAGAGTCAAAAGCAAGGCTGAAATCGATAAAAGCAGAATAAATCTTACGTTTTTTTATGAAATATTTGTCGATAGCCTTTTTGATTAGGGGCCGTCCATAATTGTCTGTGTCGATGCTTTCTTATGAATCGGCGAAAGAAAACGATGTTTCCAAATTTCTGGAAAATTACCTATTTCCAAAACCAAGTTCGATAGATCGCATAAAATGTGGGATATATATGGGGCTGCTGTCTGTATCCTTTCACCTTGTCAGATCCGGGCCAGTCTGTTTACCAGCACGGATATCATTACTACCAGTCGGTATTGCATAATAATTAAAACGCACGTTTTCCTCAAGCCATGACGAGATTCTGATTTTATGTATAAAACTGTTGACGTAACTATCGAATACATTAGTCTGGTTTACGACATCGATATACATATGACTGTGATACGACACCATTCAATACTTGTTTGCATGGCAGCCACTTATATAATTAGGGACTGATAAATAAAGTTTTCCGCCGGTTCAACGTATAGGCGGAAAACATTGTTTTACCGGGTCGGAAAGTAACACGTACAAAACAAGTCTTTGTGGCTTTACAGCCAGGTATTTCATGTTAGGGGGGTGAAGTAAGTACAGTCCTATATAAACCCTTGTGATGCAAGGGGAAAATCATTCCAGGCTTGCGCGTTCACACGTCTTGGCTTATTAATCGCTGATTGGGACTGGTGACTGGTCTGCGGCGTCAACGCTTTATACTCCATGTGGCTGTGGGGCTTTCTAGCTTTGCTTGGCATTTTCGCTGAAGTTTTTGTAATGACAGACACGGACACCGGTTTTGTGGCTTCAAATTCTGCCAATGTTAATATGGGCGACTCAGAGAGTTCTGCTACACACAACGCAGGGGGAGAAAACATGTTATTGCAAAGTATAAGCACTCTTATTGACAGAAAATTCGACCAACTTAAGCATGAGGTGGCGTACAAAACTGACGAGGGCATTGATGAGATGAGACGCATTCGGTTTTCTGAGCGCAGGGCCTTTAACCGTAAAGGCAATAAGAAACAGTTTGAATTTAATGAAAAAATCCTGGATTGTATGGACACTGCGTCTACAAGCATTGAACATAAGAAATACGACAACGCCAACGCTGTGCTTGAAAAAGGTAAACTTTTTCTACAAGATAGGCAAAAGTTGATTTTGATCGCGGATACCGAAAAGTTGGGATGGAAAGTGGCAGAGGAGTACGAATTCAACGAGTTATGTACGGACGAAGACGACCAGCGCAAATTGTGGCGGGCTGTCCAAAGGGCGGAAAAGAGAGCGAGGGAGGAACAAAAGGAGGTCCAGGCGAAACGGCGTCGGACGTCAGGGCCAACGCCCCATCCGGGATCTTCTCCTGTGGTGTCCGGACAGGACATTCAGACGATTATCAGGCGTACACCAGGTGGGGACCGGTCTAAGGATATCTGCCATTTCTGTGGACAACTAGGACATTGGCGGGCTGACTGTGCGGCGCTGAAACGTCTGTCCACACAACAGGCTGGACAGTTAAGTACTTTTTCGGTGATTCATAGATTGGGTCATAGTTTTCTAGACAAGACAGATGTAATTTCCCCTATAGGGAGGCTAGCCAATAAGATTAAGTTTTGGCGGACCATATCAGATTCTAAATTTATTTTGGGGGTCATTTCCGAAGGTTACAAGTTACCTTTTGTATCAACTCCCGTGTCTGCAAAATTTGCAAACAATGTTTCTGCGCACAAGCATTCGGAATTTGTTGACATGGAAATTGAAAACTTACTTTCAAAGGGGTGCATAAAAATTTCCAGAGAAGAACCTTATATGGTAAATCCATTGTCCGTTAAGGAAAACAGATCTGGAAAGTTGAGATTAATATTGGACCTAAGTTTCCTCAATTTATTTTTGTTTAAAAACAAATTTAAAATGGAAGACATTGCCGCTGCAAGAAATGTTTTCGACAAGGGTTCCTTTGTCTTTGCCTATGACATTAAATCTGCCTATCATCATGTTGAAATCAACGATGAATTTCATACTTACCTTGGATTTAAATGGTGGTACAAAGATGCTGTTACCTATTTTGAATTCCGTTGCCTTCCATTTGGTTGTTCCACGGCATCATATTTGTTTACCAAATTATGTAAACCCCTAGTTCAAAAATGGCGAAGCTTATATATTGGAAACTTGATTTATATTGACGACGGAATTGGAGGGTCTGTTGACAGGGACGAGTCGATCAGGCAGTCGGAAATAGTGAGGGAAGATCTCAAAAGCTCGGGTTTTTTAGAAAGCCCAGATAAATGTGAATGGACACCAAAACAAAAGGTGAAGTAGCTAGGGCACATTATCGATTTTAAGAACAATGTAATATCGGTTACAGAACAAAGAGTTGAAAGTTTAATCAATCATATCAAAGAAGTTCTGTTTCTGGCCAACTTGAAATGTGTTCCTGTGCGTACAATCGCAGCCATTGCTGGTAAAATCAACTCCATGTATCATGTGCTTGGTAATTTGGCAAAACTACGAACACGCTTCATGCATATCAAATGTAAAAATGTCAATGGAATCAATATCAGAGTTGATCTTTTGGTTTAATAATATCAGGGTATTAAATCGGGCTCCTTGGTGCTTACTGGAAGTCACCAATAGCATTCCTGCCAACGTAAAGGTATATAGTGACGCTTCTAAATTGGCCTATGGAGGATTTATTTTGCCAGATGGATATGGTTCCTTTATTATCCAAGGTAATTGGTCGCAGGAAGAGGTTGAACAGAGCTCCACAAGGCGGGAACTCAAAGCAGTTGAAATGATGCTACAATCTGTTAAAACTAAAATACAACACCGTGTTACTATGGGACACAGACAATCAGTGTGTGCCATCAATAATAAAAGGGGGCAGTATGAAATTGCACTTGCATACCATTGCAATCAGCATTTTTAACATTTGCCAACAATTTGATATCCAATTAAAACAGATTTGGGTCCCAAGAGAGAAAAATGAAATAGCAGATTTATTGAGTAAAATTTGCGACAAGGATGATTGGTCGCTGGACTTTCACCGTCTTCAAGATTCTAAATACAATTTGGGGTCCTTTCACAATAGACCGATTTGCCACTTTTTACAATACAAAGTGTGTAAGGTTCAATTCGAAATTCTGGAACCCAAATACAGAAGGAGTTGACGCTTTTAATTTTCATTGGGGAGGGGAAAATAATTGGGTCGTTCCCCCGCCATGCATGATTACACGAGTCATCAAACACATGAAAAAATGCAAGGCAAATGGTGTTGTAGTAATTCCTTTGTGGCGATCAAGTAAATTTTGGCCTATCATTTGTCCGGATGGGACACACTTTGGTGACTACGTGTGGGATTGGAGGTTATTACCAGATTTGCCCGGAATTGTGCACTTTGGCAAATATCGCAATACAGTTTTTTGTGGGAAAAAGTTGAAATTTCGCATGCTTGCACTTCGAGTGAATTTCTGTTTGCCTGCTCGAAAAGCGACACTGGGGTTTTGCACGCAGCTTATAGGTAAATGTAGTATATGTGCATCTAATATCGAGCCATGTAACATTTACAATCTATGAAAGTTAAAGTGGCTTTTGATAAGCATACATATACTGAACCCCAATGAAAAGTATCCACATGCCAATTTTGAAGTATTTTATTGTTTATACTTGAAACATTTCATACCTAGACGTGCTTAGAACTTAACAAAGCATTCACTTTTCTGGCGTAAAAATAATGTCACGCTCTACCGACATTAACGTCACTTACAGGCAAAAAATGTCATTAACTGCCCTAATTGAAAGTCACACAAATTTTTCTGTTCAATATGGGATGTGGCCACCTCGAGCATCAACACGTGCTATACATCTGCGGCGCATACTGCTGACCAGGGTTTGAATTCTGTGTTGGGGAACATTATTCCATTCTTCCTGCAGAGCTTGGATCAGCTGGTTTCGGGTAGTAGGCCTAGGTGTCCTCCGTTGAATACCTTGGCCTAACTGATCCCACAAATGTTCAATAGGGCTCAGATCGGGTGAGAACGCTGGCCATTCCATGACATTGATGTTGTTCTCATTGAGAAAGTTCATTGTTAATCTTGCAGAGTGTGCACGTGCATTGTCCTGCTGAAAGATCGCCAGATCTTGATGCTGCTCCATAAATGGGACCATGTGCGGCTCCAGCACCTCATCAATGTACCGCCTAGCATTGAGGATCCCTTGAATGACCACTAGGGGTGTCCGGTAGCGGTTGCTGATGCCTGCCCACACCATGACAGAGGGTCCACCCCATCGATCTGCCTGACGGACACAGGCATCTGCATATCTCTCCCCAGTCCGGCGCCACACACGTTCTCTGCCATCTGCTCTGCTGACACAAAAACGGGACTCGTCAGTAAAAAGGACGGTATTCCACTGCTGGCGAGTCCACCTGGAGTGTGCTCTACACCACTGCAGTCGTCTTTCTCTTCTGGGTTGGGTCAGCAGGTTACCCCTGTAAGGTCTTCTGGCTGTTAGGCCACTGCTCCTCAGTCGCCTCTCCACAGTAGAACTACTGACAGGACGGTGATTCACCCCTTGAGTCTCACGGGCTGTTTGGGCTGCTGTACGGAAACGGTCTCGCAGGTGCATCAGCCGGATGTGACGGTCTTGGCCAGGTGTTGCCACTCTTTCTCGGCCAGGCCTAGGCCGATCATCTACGGATCCAGTTTCTTGTTGCCGTTCAATTAGTCGTTGGATGGTGCGCCGAGTACACCCCATTCTTTGTGCGATTTGAGTGATTGGGACTCCACCCTCTGCAAGCCCCAAAGCATGGTGTCTTTGACCTTGGCTCAGACGCGGCATGATCGCCTCAACACACCTGAGACCACTGGCTTTTTTCTTGGCTGAACATCCCTTTTTAAAGCCACTGAAAACATCAGGTCATTTTAGCCATCCAATAGGAGTGGTGGTCAGAAGCCATATTCGGTGCACAAAAGTCACATGCATTATGTAACAACCCAGCAAAAGTTAAAAAGTTGTCCTGAATGACCCTGATGTAGGCTCCAAACCATGCATATATGCACACAAAGTACTTAGTAACTTACAAAATTAATGTGTTAATTTTTTTATGTGGATACTTTTCATTGGGGTTCAGTATATATGTACATAAGGCTGAGTTGACTAAATCGAATATAGGCTGGTGGTTCGTTACCAGGCAAGCGAGTATGACATGATCGATTGGAATATTGGTAGTTTTGGAAGGCTACTGGTTGTATATGTGAGGTACAGGTATGCTTTGGGCGCAAGACACATGCATGTGAGTATGGTTACCGCAGATAGGTGGCCTATGGGAGGCATATGAGCACCTGGGATAGGTGGCCGTTTGGTAGGCACATGATCACCTGGGATAGGTGGCCCTTTGGGGGTGTATGATTACCTTGGAAAGGTGGCTTTTGGGAGGCTTATGATAACCGCGGACTGATAATTGTTGTAAGGCATAATTACATGATCATACATTCATGAAAACCTTATAAGAATGTAATCGTCCCAGTAATTGGCATTCTTAAATATTTTCTTATTTTGCCATTCTTAAGACTATTAAGTTATCAATGAGATATTAATACAAGATTTAATGTTACAATGCATCTACTTAACCAGTTCATACAATCATAAAATGGCTCGAATCTTAAGTTATATATCAACATATTACTGGTAAGAATGCATTTTATAGGCATTTTACTTCACGATCTGCTTACAGTTATAATTACACATATTAAACTAGAGTCCATTGGATAAAATATTATTGTACTATCAATACACATGATCAGGAAGATTATGCTTAGAGCAGATATTTTACATTACAGACATGAAAGTTTGGAAGCAAATGGCCATTTGTGGAGCTTACAAGAATGATCTGCCTGAGGAACTGAGACCACTTATTGATAAATTACCCACTGTCCTTTTGCAATCAAAGGCGGCGGGAACGGTTCGGACCTATGTTGGACATTTGAAGCCATGGATTACATTTGCCAAGAGATTTGGTATGACTGTTTTCCCAGCTAGACGCATGGATTTAACGGTTTTCTTTCTACAATTACTTGAGGACAAGAAGTCCGCAAATGCTATTGTGAGTACTTATTATGCTTTAAAATGGGTTCACCAATTTTCTGATCGCTCTTGCAATCCTTTGGATAACGCACTCATCAAGAACGTTGTTGAATCTGGCAAAAGAGTATATGCCAAACCAGTAGTTCATAGACCTGCTTTACCAGCTGAAGCTCTCAGCTTGTTGTGCTTGAAATTTCGAGATTCAAAGGACATTTTGGTGCGCAGAGACATTGCAATGTGTTTATTAGCGTTTGCGGGTTTTTTAAGATACAGCGAGTTGTCCAATCTCCGCTGCAGAGACGTTCGAATATTTGAACAGCATGCCCAGTTGCATATAAGTAAAAGTAAGATGGACCAATACAGACAAGGTGATGATCTACTGATTAGTGCTACTGGCAATGTGTCGTGCCCTGTTCATAACTTAAGAAAGTTCTTTGCTACGGCAGGAATAGATACTTTGTCTGATCAATTTTTATTTAAACCAGGTTTCAAAACTGGGAATATAAGCAAACTAGTAAAAACAAACAAAAGTCTAAGCTATACTAGAATGAATGAGATTATTAGAAATCGTTTGAGGGAGTTTCTGCCAAATGTATACTATACATTCGTTTTGATCTGGGGGTGCTTCAGCAGCAGCACAATCGGGAATTGATGAGCGAATTTTTCAGAGACATGGGAGGTGGAAATCCCAGGAGTCTAAAAACCGATATGTAGAGGACAGCCTCAGCAAGCGGTTGTCGGTTACACAAAAACTGGGTTTGTAAGTTCATCGTGGCTTGAGAGTAAAGTCATGAGCTGGGGTGAAACATTATAACCAAATTTGCGGGCTTAAGTAGCTATTTATAAAGCCACTTTGTTGCCGTAAACTATACTTGTTCATACGATCCAGACTCAGCGCGAGCTCTCTTCTAATTATATACATGCGTTATTCTTTTATTCTTTGTAAGGTAATGGCAAATGTTAAGTAGAGGTAAAACTAAAGTTTTCCGCCGGTTCAACGTATAGGCGGAAAACATTGTTTTACCGGGTCGGAAAGTAACACGTACAAAACAAGTCTTTGTGGCTTTACAGCCAGGTATTTCATGTTAGGGGGGTGAAGTAAGTACAGTCCTATATAAACCCTTGTGATGCAAGGGGAAAATCATTCCAGGCTTGCGCGTTCACACGTCTTGGCTTATTTATCGCTCATTAGAATTTAATGTTGATGCTTTGAGAGAATTGGAAGACATGGAGTATACCTGCTACGCTTTCTAGAGTTTTTGGCCCAGGGGGTTTTATCTCTAGTTTTGGTGCGGGGGGTATTATGTTGATGCTGACTGGTTGGAAGCTGGTAAATCTTGTGATTCACTGAATTGTTACAGTTTAAAATATATCTTTCTGAACCGCAATTTATTATGCATATCAATGTATATCTGTCACGGTCCTGTAAGCCAATAAAGACTCAGCGCGAGCTCTCTTCTAATTATATACATGCGTTATTCTTTTATTCTTTGTAAGGTAATGGCTAATGTTAAGTAGAGGTAAAACCACTTAATAGTGTCGAATCGCAGTCTTGTACCAAATATTGCATAAGTGGTACAGAATACAGGTCCAAAAGTCATATTTGTTCAGGCCACATATTTTGCAGCATAATAGTGCATATTTAAAAACAGTAATTTTTTTACCTTTTATGCATAACTTGGCAACAGGATGGTGGCAGTGCTATACGTTTACTGCGGGGCGTTATTCATAATATCACCATTGTTGTATATGTATGGCTCAAACAGTCCTCAGAAAAAATTAAAAATTTCCAGGTGGTAGCACTGGCAAGTGCCTCTCCCTGAGACATGGGCTCCAATCTTCAAACAACGTGACTATATCCTTATCCTTTTCCAGGGATCCACGACATGCTGACGGCACGCCAACTATTACTGGGTACCCGACAAGCCAGAGAGTTATGCTCCGTAGATTACATTCAACAGTCCAAGTACACGCGTGCAAACTTCGAGCCTCGTTCAATCAATTCCTCTTTTGCGTGTCCTGTGGTGGGTTTAACCATCTATATGACGGTGGTGCATCTTATTTTTTCCAAAGGAGATGCGTCAACCCGTGGTACTCAGGGCAACTAATATTCCCTCGCCCAGCTCTAATCATTAGAGACGATTCTTTATGGCAAACTTTTTTATCGTTTATTCCATAATTGAACACTCTGAAAATATATTTCATATATGGTATTACACATACGGGAAAAAGATTTTTTTCTATGTCAAATAATCATATATTTTTTATGTTATGTTATTTTACGGTAAAAAAGAGATATTACACATAAGTGAAATAAAAAGTTCACTTTACATTTGTGAAAAACAAGTCCACATATGTTTTAAATTATCTAAATCTATGTATAATTCTTTTTCACTTATGTGAGATAAAGATTTATACCTATGCCAAAATCATTTACATATGCAAAATTATTTTACAAACGTGTAATAGATGTATACATATTAAATAAAAGTCCAATTGCACATATTTGAAATCTATTTCACATATGGATAACTCTTTTTTACACAAGTGAAATAATAATTTGTCTTACACGTGTGAAAAAGATTAACACGTGTATGAAATAAGCTCAAAAATGCTGTACCCTGAAAATTACTGATTCCAAACCATCTTCTAGCGTCAAATTGCGAGACTTGCCCATAAAACCAGAAAATATGATGGGAACCAACGCCACCCACAGCCAAAAGCGAGCTGCACTCCCTTTAATGGGTGACACTGAGTACATGGCAAAGCTAGGGAACATCCGTTGGAGCGAATCTTTTATCAATAAAATCATTACAATTTTATATACGTAGAATGTATTTACATGTGTGTGAAATAAAAGTATAAGTACACATATGTGTAAAACTATTTTATCTGCGTGTTAATATTTCTACACACGTGGAACTCATTTTTAATAATGTGAAAAAAAAATATGAAATGGCTTTGCACATATTTGAAAGATATTTATACATATTTGGTATACTTATCTATTTATGTGTGTGAAATTAACTTTCATTTGCACATGAGGCATCTTCCTGCACCTCATATTGAATATATTGTCTACGTAACCTGCTCTAAGCAAGAAATTGAACCATACGCCATATATAGTTTAATCTTTTAAACAAGGGAAACTGGGATAACCCATGTTGCAAACGCTAAGAAAGTGATGTAGCTGCATAGGTTCCTATAACACACCTGGTAAACCTCAACAATGTTCAAATAAACAAGAGTGCTATGTTAATAGCCCATGCTCATATGACCTAGAGATTCATCACACTTGTGGCTCTGTGAACTTGGGAAAGGATCAGGGTCACCCATGCACTGAGTAAGTATGACCTATGGAAGAACACTAACATATGCAACATCAAGGTCCCAGTTCAAGAAGTTGTCAAGTTATAGTGAAGAGTAAAATTCATGTATGTTGCCCTGTGACCCCAGAAATGAGGCCAATGTCACTCATGTACTGTCTAAGCATGACCTTTATAGAGAGACATTAACATGTGCAATATCAAAGTCCAAACTCAAGATGGATCTCAAGTTATCAAGTGAACAGTATATTTCATGTCGGTTGTCCTGTGACCTTGGGAATGAAGTCAAGGTCCAAAAATCACTGGGGCATGACCAACTGCTCAAAATAGGTAGACACTTATCAAAGGTACATTCCTACAAAGTTTGACACAAAGGTCGCCAAAATTATTTAAGTTAAAAAGATAACAAGAAATTCCCATGTTAAACTTTTCTATTAAAACTTTTTTACAGATTTCAAAAAAAAAAAAAATCCTAAAACATCTTTCTCACGTGGAGCACTAACTGTGCTCCACTCAGAATGCCTGACAGCCTGCTGGCTGCCATTCTCCCATAACCGCAATCCAAATAAACTTCATTGCTTAAGTAACTACATATCACTGGAATTTCAGTAATGTTTACAAAAAAAGGATGAATGACATCACAGTACTTTGGACATCTTTTATATCACACCTTGTGTTGATGCGCTGCTCTCTCTTAAAAAAAAGGCGATTTATGGACAGGCGCTTAGGTTTAGTTACCAGATTTCTCAGCCTCTCGAAAATATTCCAGTTCCTCTCGGTGGGATATTTGATGAATCGATTACGTAATCTTGCCTTGTTCATTATTGCTTTCCGAAACACTGGGTTCATATAGGAAGGCTGATTTAGTTTTGAAAGGGGCATGATCGTTTATGTTTGGCAGCAATTTGGAAAAGTACCATGTTATGGTGGTCAACATCAACAAACATCTCGCATAAAACGGTGCATTTTCAATATCATGAGTAAATGAGTGCTCATTAAAGTTCTTAAAGCTACGGTACATGATTCTGTCAAGTCTTTTTTTGGAGCATTTCGAGGCATAACAGCGTGAATTAGTTTATGGTGGTCGCTTAAACCCGTTTCAATTGCACCAGTGTTAGTAAGTTGTCTTTTGTTTGTCACCAAGATTTCATCAATAAGTGTACCCAAATTTGACTTAAGACCAGTTTCTTTTATCTGTCATGTTACCGAGGTCAAATGTTTCGCAGAAATGCTCTAGGCTATTATGTGATTTTGACAGATCATAGTTCAAATCTGCTATAACTGCATACTTTGGAAAAGCAGTTAAGGTATGATCACAGGTTTGGCCTCCATCATTCCATTTCCCTGAACCCCTTGATTTAAGATACAACAAAAGGAACCGTCCTCCCCTTACCCTGCCAAAAGTAAGAACTAAACGTTTGAAAAATTTCATCGTGCAATATGGACTTTTTTTATAACCAGTGACCACTTGATGAATGTGGATTATTTAACCACACTTTGACATTTAACCCAGTTTTAGTTCTTGTACAAATATTATACATCATGCATGTATTGCTATCCAACCTCGGGGTTGCAACTGATAAATAAATAAATAAATAAATAAATAGACATTATATTATAGCATAACGAAAGCGGTCGGTATGCGAACAAGAAAAGAAATTTGTCTTGCGTAAAACAACTTCAAGTGCAGGAGGTATCCATGTCAGAGCGCCTTGAACAAGGAATGTGTGATCGCACATAAACAAGTAGGCCACCTTCATTTCCATCTTTATCTTTTTGGGAAAATGTGGTAGCCATTAATAGCAAATTGTGCATCGGGAAAACTCTCATCCAGCTTTTTTTCAGCAATTCGGTTAAATGTAATGGAGATAAACCGTTAACAATTTTGTACATAAACGTCAATTTGTACTTTCCCCTTCTTTGTGCTGAGCTTTCCCATTCAGACTCTTCATATAAGCGTACCAGAAGCATGACGCATAGCGCCAGTCACTACCCTTGCGGCCGCCAGGTTTACACACTCTAACATTGGACTTAACTGGTCAGAGCAGCCGTGCCAGAGGACGTCGGCATATTCGATAACAGGTCGTATATAAGTAAGATACAATTTTTCAAGTGTTTTCCTATTTAAGAAATAGCTTAGTTTACGCAGACAATCTACTCTTTTCATCGCCGAAACGTAAATCGATTTTATATGATTTTCCCAAGTTCCTTTTTGATTAAAAAATTACGCCTAAATGCATGTGGTCCTCAAGTCCTCTATCGTATGACCGTTTAAATGTACAGATAAATCATTATGTCTGGGGGCAAACCCGCACATTTTGTTTTTCCAAGAATTTTTTTTTCTTTCCATCTTACTTTCTTTCTTTCTTTCTTCTTTACGACAAAATTGGTTCGGAGTTTTTATCGGACTCTATCATTCCAACTATCACCAAACTTGCCACGGTTACTCACCTACCGGTGAAATTAAGCACCTAGGTTGGAATAGTCATGATATTTAAAATTATGCAAGTTAGGGCCAATTAACTTGAATAAGTGTCATGTCATTTTGGTATGTGTATGCGGCTGGTGGCGCAGGGCACTTTGAACAGGGACCTACATGTGATGAATTATTCTGCTACAAAAATTTGAAATGGGTTATGGCTTTGCTCTCTCTCTCTCTCTCTCTCTCTCTCTCTCTCTCTCTCTCTCTCTCTCTCTCTCTCTCTCTCTCTCTCTCTCTCCTCCCCCCACCCTCTTTCTTTTTTTATGTCTGTGTGTACAAAATATGAAGATCTTGAGAGTTTTAGATTGGGGAACAATTTATGAACATTTTAGCAAAAGTCATTATCGTTTGTCCTTCAGAAAAGGTTCTAGTAAATATTGTATTACTGCATTGGGCCTTTAACCTTGACCTTCAGCACAAATTTTGACATATTCAGTAAACTGACTTTATTTTGCTGTTGTGTTTTATGTTTTTTCGTTTGTTTCACTCATGAAACAAATCCATAAAATAAAAACCGCTGAGAAAAAAAAAATTAACTTAGGTTTAATGGATTTTTTTTCTTTACAAAATGACAAATTTAAAACTTGAGTGAAATGCCTCAAATAAAAAAAATCCAAACCTGTGAATATGTAGAGAACACACGTGCTGCCTTATGGCTGTAACATTACCACAGGACACCATGGGGGTGATGGGTTTTGTTGGAAAATAAATATTTGTCACATGTTCATAGTTAGAAATCCAATAACAGGTGGTACTACATATACATTAACACTGTTTCCATATAAAGTTTCCGCTATAAAGCTGTATATAAAATTATTTTTAGTCTCACTATGCAGATCCATTTACCCCTCTTTCATCATGGATCGCTCCAAAGCATGTGACACACTGCATCATTGCAAACCCTTCACATTTGAAGTGTACTTGTGGTGGCAGTTGTGTGTTCCCATTTTACTCATCATTAACTTTCACTTTTATTTCCACACTGGGAAAAACTTTTCATTTCATACTTAGAGACAGCATTTACTTGTCATAAAATTCTTACAGATCCTAATTAGAGGCACACTGTGGAGACAGCGCAGTTATTCTTTGTGGTGAATGATATAAAAAAAACATGGAGTGGCGGTTTCCAATACTGAACTTAGAATGGAGGCTTTTTATTCTACTTGGAATGGAGGTTCTCTAATGCACTAGCTTGGAAAGGAGGCTTCTCATTACAGAGTGATGATAAATGGCTGCCAAACATTGCATATAATAATAATTTGACAACATGTTTGAAAAGGTCCCATTATTACATCAAAAATGTTCAGGCTGTTAATTTGAACACATAAATCCTATGCACATTGACTACCCCCTTGATTGATAAGTAACGTTTTGACAACTTTTTCTAGTAGTGTATAATGTGTTATAGCATACAGCCTTGCAGCAAGGAACTGGTTTTAAGTTGATTCAGTTGAATTTATATGAAGGGAATTCAAACTAGATCTGTTACAACTGTCAGGATAAAGACAGTGTACATAACTTTAACAGTTGCACATCGGCTGTCATTGTTATTAGTATGTCATAATTTTTACTTTTGTTTATGCATATATATATATAAAGTATATGCGTAATTCTATTTTATTACTTGGACTAAACAGAGCATTAATGTATTGTATTTTTCCATTTTGTATCTAATGTGTTGTAAATTGCAACTCATTGAACTTCAAGTGAATGTTAAAGCTTATACATGTATTGCAGCCCTTTTTGGGAAGTGGCAATTTGCGATACGTGATATGTAAAAAATAATGTTGCTCTGATTTGTGACATACCTACAGTGATATGTGACATTAAAATGAATTACTGTGGTAGGTTTCTATCTAACATTTTTGTGATATGCAACATTTAAAAAAGCAGCTCTTATTTATGATATGCACCAAACAGGGAGTAGTCATTAGCTTTCCAATAATAAATACTTTTCATACATTTAGACTAATACTCTTCTGTCTATCTGCACCAACAGGTAGTAGCCCCCCCCCCCCCCTCCAATGCTTTTGGTATATTTTGCGTCATTAAGCTTAGACATTAGCCTTGAACACTTCCAACATACTACAGATAGATGTATTATTCTGCTTCAGAATCACAGCAATAAACATTTTTCAAAGCATTTCTATAATTCAAATTTTGCAAGCACTCAGACAGATTTGCTGTGAAGTAAATCTTTCTTTCCTAGTTTGGTTTGTATTTACTGATTGTCAACAATCCAGCTTTACTTTCATTTATTTTTATGAAGCACTGATTGGCCCACACGGCTACTGCGCCGAGGTCACCATTAAGGGTCATTGCTACTTTGTCTTCATACCCATCATCAACAGTTAGGAACAATGATATGTCGCCTACGAACACACGAATATTAGATTCAACTATACCTAAATCACTTATATAAATTGAAAACAACAAAGGACCAAGGATGGATCCCTGGGGCACGTCTGCACTAATGTTTTTCGATGTGGAAGACTGGCTATTAACAACTACTCTTTGTGTACAGTTTGGTTAGTAATTTTCGAACCAACACAATAATTTCCCTTTTTTGCCAAACTGTCTGAGCTTTTGAATTAAGCCTTTGTGCCAAACTGTCAAAAGCACGACTGAGATCAAAAGAAAAAACAAACAAGAGCAAAAAATAAAAAAAATAAAAATAAAAAAAAACTTAACATCTTTTCCCTCATCAATAGCCTCACATATTAGTTCATATACGTTAGGCAGCTGGCACACAAAAGAGTCACCTGACAAATATGCAGATTGCCAGCGGACAAATAAGTTATTCGAAAGACAATAATTATATACACGATTAAAACCATTTCTTAAAAACTTTCCAAACACAACTTAAGAGCGAAATAGCTCTATAATTTCCTTTGTGCTGTTTAGAATTCTGCTTGTAAATAAGGTAGATATTTCCCTCTTTCCATTTGTCATGGAAAATATATTCGTCCAGAGACCTTTTGAGCATGATATACAAAACTTTTGCTGCAGGATTTGCAATAAATTAAGTAAATTGGTAGGCTTACTTATCTCATCAGGGCCATTCACTGTTGTGATAATTTGTTACAGTGCAGTTTGTTGACTCGACAGTTTGTAAAAACATAACGTGCGGCATGTTGACTACACAAAACAAAAAGGTACACTGTGGACTTTGATAAATGGTGTCCATGTGATGACAGAACAGTTCTTGATGCGACTCCAATACAGTTGTCCCTCTTTAACAAGAAAATACACTGAAAAGGTACAGTAAAATACTGTATTGTACTTTATCAATAGTAAATGCATACATCATAACATTGTGTTGATTGAATAAAAAGATTCCGGATTCCGGATTCCTGATTCCTTTGGAAAGACCACCCCTAGGGCACATAAAAAATGGTCACATAATGCAGGTTGTCTCCCAAAAGAGGGGTCTCTCAGAAGAGGGACTATTGTACTGTGTTTATTTTATGTATGGTTTGGTGTCTGCTGAATTGTTTACCCAGGAGAATAGTATTTGTAGTGTAATTTGCAGCATACGTGTTTTTGAGAAAAGTCTCAAACGGTCACATAGAATTGAAAGTATCAATAGCGTGCTGTACTGATGTCAATTCTACACATCCTCACAGTTTTTCCAGATAAGACAAGAGTTCCCTGTTTTGATGTTCTCCACGGGAAGGGGGGAGACATTAAAAGGACTGCCATTTTCAATGCATTTTTGTTATCTTAAATACTTTGTTGCAGTGCAGTACATTCTCTACATTTTCTTTAAAAACACAATGAAAACATACAGTTCTGGTCCCATTTACATACATCTATCAGTTACTACTAAAATGGTGCTAAATTAATAATATATCCTTACAACTTATAAGCTGCTTAATAAGGGAAATCAGTGGAATGAAAATCTGCAGATATATGTTGCTCTCAGAATAAAGAGGATATAAAGAATTTACATGTGACTTCATGTGTTCTTGTGCTTTGAAATTAGTGTTGTTTGATTTTGTTCAATTAGATTGGTTTGATCACCCATGTATTTTCCTTCTTTTTTTTTATTTGCCTGCCTGTTATTTGGTTCGCGTGACGTGAAAAGCATAAAAATCTAGTTGACAAATGTTTGACATTGAGTTGGAGAGGAAGTAGCTCACACAATATTTAGGTGCATGTATATTGCAAAGGTATTCTTGTGAAATATATTGTTTTAGTTTTTCAAATCCGACTTAAATTTATAAAGAGGGACGGCCTTGAGTTAACATGGCAGGAATGACAATTGTTTTTTTGGCTTGGTTGTATCACATGACCCAACATTGGTGCCTATAAATGAAAATCGTTGGATATGGTGCCCCCTTTTCAGATAGACAGAATGGTTTGTTTTTTATTGATTGGAAGATTTCATACACATTCAGCTTTTCACGAAAATAAGGTATTTCACCACACAAAGTGACTTCAAAATAAATAATAATAATAATAATAATAATAATAATAATAATAATAATAATAATAATAATAATAATAATAATAATAATAATAATAATAATAAAGGTTGACAACATGTTTGAAAGTCTAATATTTCACCTGTGTTAACTTAGGAGTCAAATTGGCAGAAGGGCTGGTCATATAAAGCAGATAAGCCTACTAATACATAAAATATTTATAGTGTAGATCGTAACAGGTCCAGGTTATAATTATCACAGGTGTAACCAGAAAAACGGTTGTCTTACTACTCTGATAAATGCAAACCCATAGATACTGTCAACAAACACACTGATATAGGGTTAGTGTATCGGTGGTCAATACCTATCACCTAGCACACTGAAGCTATAATCTCATTACATGTACTTCTTAACACATCACAAAGTCGACAAATTAGGTCCGTATCTGGAAGAAGAAGAAGAAGAAGAAGAAGAAGAAGAAGAAGAAGAAGAAGAAGAAGAAGAAGAAGAAGAAGAAGAAGAAGAAGAAGAAGAAGAAGAAGAAGAAGAAGAAGAAGAAGAAGAAGAAAAAAGTGAGCTGGCAGCTTAAACTCATACACATTACTTTTCAACCTCACAGTGAAGGGCTGATTTATGTAATTTAAATAGTTGCCATAATTGCAAGTCATGAGATGAAAAAAAAAATATTGTGACTGTCTATAGACTACAAAAAAATGGGTCATGGTTGGACAAAATTGAAAGCATGTTGACACAACAAGTATGAAAATATGGACAAATGAGCATGAATTGATACCCATTTTCAAACGGTTATAAAATCTTTATTCTGCTGATGTTTTGTTATATCTGCCTGTCTCAATGTTTAGGCACTGAGCACTTTAAGTCTCAATTCAGTGAGGAAATTTATCTTGACAGGAATATTATGAGTTAAATAATCGAAAAAGTGAAGCTTATATTTTAAATTGGCAATAGATCTGAAGCTCATTATAGGCTCCTCCCTCTCCAGTTGTATACTTTTGATGCAGACACATTATATAGCAATTCTATTCTTTTTCTGAACTCAAGAATGCCTTTTATACATTAGTACCACCTAGATTTTTTATTAATCTTTTATTGTCCGGACATGTGGCATACATCTAGTTTGGTGGCTACATTTATCTAATCAAGTAAAATAAAGTATATCAGTCTCAGGAAAAGTAATAACAAATTATTAAATAAGTAAATTACTCCATTTTTATCATGTTTTCTTTTCTCTGCAATTCCGTGTTCTTTGTTGTTAAGCTTGAACAAATCTGTCATGAATGTATTATAATCGGGTAAACATTGGGTATATTTACACCTGTAAAAGTATTTTTTCCTCAAAATAAAGGCATATTATGAATGTTTTCTACGTTACTTAAACATAAATATTTGGGAAAAATTGATGCAATAGTGCACAAAAAAATGTAAGCTTTAATTAACACTTTATGTTGCCAAATAATACAAGCAAACAAAGCGCCCTTGCTTGACCCCAGGTTACAATTGCAAACACAAAACTAGACGTCTGTCAGTGTCCTGTTGTGTCCTGCGGTGTCATGTGTTGTCCTTCGGTGATTAGACCCACCGCTGAATGCACACCCTCTCGTTCTTTAACTAATACATAACATATGTTCTCATCACATGCGCCTGGTAACCAATAATGATTTTAATGATCACAAAAACTGAACCACTTGTAGTTTGGTGCTATTTTTAAGTTGAGAAGCCTAACAAGGTCTACCAAGTAACAGCTGTCATGATTGGTTGGTTACAAAACCCTGGGTATTGCACTTTTTCAAAACCCTGGGATTTGTGACGTCACAAAACCCGTGAGTTTTGCAATCTCACAAAACTCACGGGTTTGTTCTGTGTTTCATTTCAAAGCATTACAAAAACCACGGTTTTCTTGCAGAAGAAAATATGTCAGTTGTATACCTTTCAACAAGAAATTGTGTGAAACATTTGGGTTACAAGTTATCAGAGCAAAACTTGGATACTACGCTTATGACGCTTATGGCGTAATGTCATAAACTTGTACTCCAATGTACACCGGCTTGTGACGTTGTGTTTAATCCGTATTACCGATGCTGTATGCCATGCTCATGTATATTACAATCCATACCGCAATTTCCAGCAGGTAATAGCTCATAGTGATAAGAGGCAGAGACGACGTTTGACCACTGAACTAGATCTTTGGTCACTAGTTGCATTGTTTAGTCATCTTGATACTGAAAAAAATTGATTCCATACAGCGTGATTAAAAGTTAAAGTTGCTAATCATGTGCAGGTGTTACGTACTGAAGCATTCACGTCCAAGCTAGTATTGTCAGTAAATTTAGAGTCATATTACTACTATTTTCCCATGGTAGCTTAATGCACTGAAACACTGTTTTTACAACAAAGACAATTTTAGCTCTGCTGACCATAGCAGAGCTCATGCCATTACTCACGACTGCCCGTCCGCTCCTTCTTCCGTCCGGAAACTTTTGTTTGTGAGCATGATACAGTCAACAGTTTTCAAGATAGCCCCATATAACTTTCAAGACTGATCAAGTGCGGAAACTTTTGTTTGTGAGCATGATACAGTCAACAGTTTTCAAGATAGCCCCATATAACTTTCAAGACTGATCAAGTGTATGAACATGGAGGTATTAACACCTCCATGGTATGAAAATCTAGGTCGAGATCGATATTGGTGGCCCCACTTACAGCATTATTTATTATATGGGTCAAAATGTGAAAATCTTGTAACCACTCTGGCATGACAGATTTTCATGAAATTAAGTGGGATTGTGTATGTGGTCAAAATTTCAGATACACATGGTACAAGTGACGCCACCTGTAATTTTACGGGAATTATGGGCCAAAATGTGCTGAATTCCAGATCTCAATAACAATTGAATTAGACATGCTAGATTTATAGGATATGTAGATTATGTCCAATGCTCATATGATATATAATATCAGTGACCTTGCCCTGTGTTTTGTTAGGTCACCGGACCTGTAATGTTGGATGGGGTGATTTTATATTGGGAGGGTGTAGCTTGACATTAATGGGAAAGGGAATTGAGCCTCCAGATCAAAATTGCACTTGAGTACATGGTACATAAAACTCTGCTTGGTGACCCTTTTTTCGGGTAACCATGATCCCGTGATTGTGTCATCTTCCGTCTTTTTTCAAGGTCATTAAGCACTTATGAAAAGGATATTGTATTCAATATCTTGATAAAGAGTAAGTCGAATTTAATTCAATATCTTGATAAAGAATAAGGAGATTGATACCAAATGTATTAAAAAACAATGTGAATGATGTGGAAGTTTGATATTGCACAATGGGAAGGACATTGATTAATTTATAAAGGTTATGAAGGGAATGCTTTTCAGGAAATGATTTTCGGTGATGGTCATCAGATTATATATCATCAGCGCATTAGGCCCATGGGCCTCTTCCTCATATTGTTGAAAGCAAAAAAGCTAAGAAGAAAACTTTTATCAAGACTAAACGTATTATCAACCCATGACATCTGGTTTGAAACAGCCACTTCAGAAATAGCTTGGAACACAATACTTGGTTCCACTTGTATCCAGACTGCCTACTCAAATTTCTATGACAAAATGTCTATGGGTTATGATAAATATATTGCATAGGTAGAGGACAATATCAATAAACATAAACCCTGTGTCTTAGCGTCTTTAGTCAAGCCCATAAAATACAAACATTAGTAATATGTTCAAGATAAGTAATATACCCAGTAGGAAAACTGTGTCTTTACAACGGTGGCATCAATGGGTCAATTCCATGGCGCGTTCATGAAATTGGAATGATAACTGACATCTAAACACACGAAATGGAAGATGTGATAAGAGTATTCCTGTATTCCGGCTGGAGACGCACAAAGATTATATATATATATATATATATATATATATATATATCATGTTCAGAACGAGCGAGACTCGAACTTGCAATCTTTGGCACCCGTTATCTACCTGAAATAGGAAGCGCACATGTCCACTCGACCAAATCCCTATTCTTAAAAAGAATGGTTCAATGGAGGTAATTATGTGCGAGTCCATATCAACACGGTTATGCAGTATATGTTATGAGTCGGTATTCATTTCCAGAATCGGGGACCTAAATGCACTAGCATTAAGGAAATGCCGAAAATATATTTTATGGTCAGAACGAGCGAGACTCAAACTTGCAACCTTTGGCACCAGTCGCCTAACTGAAATGGGAAACGCACATATCCGCTCGACCAAATCCTTATTCTTAAAAAGAATGGCTCAATGGAGGTAGTTATTATTATATATAATATACTCAGAGATATATATGTATATATGTATATAAATATATATATACATATATATATATATATATATATATATATATATATATATATATATATATATATATATATATATATATATATATATATACAGTAAAACCTGTCTATTGCGGACACTGGTGGTTCTGGCAAAAGTGTCCGCAATAGACAGGTGTCCACAATAGGCTGAACTTTTGGGATTTCAGAGTACATTTGCTCTCAGTTTTTGTACATTATGCCCCTGACACTTTACTCAAACGCATCTTAACTTGGAATTTTACAGTTTTTATCTTTTAAGGGAAAAATTGTGTATGTATGGGCTTACCAGGCTAACGAAAGTTTCCGTATTTTCTTTTACTAACAAAATAGAAACAAACAACAAACATACCAAAGGGATATCCTATCCTTTGAGTACAGTATAACTGTATATGCCATTATTACAGATTGTGAATAACTTCACATGAGTCTCAGGGGGTCCTTTGTTTTAGGCTTAATGATTGATCTATGGAGCTTAATTGTTTGATAGAGAAAGTGTGAGCAACCCCACTCAACAGGAGCACCAGTGCTCAGAGACACCTGGCATGTTTGTTGAGGCATTGCACCCTAACTGCTTGGCTGAGTGAGTTTATCATGTGTTACAGGCCACTGAACAATGGATTAATTAGTCTTTGATGCCAGCTTAACATGTACCGCATTGTTCAGGCATTACAGCTTAGAACATCACAAGTTGCAAAAAAATACATTGATATATTTTGTCCGCAATAGACAGGTTGTTTTTGCATTTGGTACCCCAAAAAGTGTCCGCAATACACAATAGACAGGTGTCCACTGTAGACAGGTATCACCAATATGAAAATGACTTAAAAATATTCGGTTCTGGCCAAAACTGTCCGCATTAAGCAGGTGTCCACAAGGACAGGTTTTACTGTATATATATATATATATATATATATATATATATATATATATATATATGGATGTCCCTTTGCAATTCAAACTGTAAGCGTGGTCGTCATTGTGAGTGCACTGATGATCAACATTCATCATACATGTAACATGTAGATACATTTTAGTAGCTGTCAACATGTTTACATGCCTAGTTGCTCGAGCTTTGAGCATTAGTATATTTCGGCAAAAAATTTGAGCAAGAAGAAAAGGTTTGTTACTGCAGGATCACCTGTCTTCCTGTCTTAAAAGGCCACCTGTGTTGAAAGACCATTTTCCCCTAATGGTGAGTTTAATTTATATTTAGATTGTGGGTTAGATTTAGTTATCCGCGAAGAATGTAATTCATTAGTCTTAAAAAGTGGCCCCTCGAGATCGGATGGCATCTCAAAAGAGGGTGACCTCTCATGGCAGGGGCCTTTCAACACAGGGATACGAGTACTTGTTATGTTAGTCCATCTATCTTGAAAGACAAATGTTTTCCTGACAATGAGTGTGGCATGGAACAATCATCGGGGAAAAAATATTTTTTCCTCTAAAAAGTGACTTCCCAAGAGAGGGTGGCCTCTCACTGCAGGGCCTCTCCAGATGGGATACCATTACCTGTCATAAGTGACCACCTGTCTTGAAAGACCACCTGGTGTGTTCATCTTGTAGATGGCAACTCAGGAGAGACTAATAAATCAAGATCTAATGAATTTGTCCTATAGGGTGATGATATATGATTACATAAAGTTAGCATGGATTTTTTTTCCTATCATTCAAATGCTGCAGTTCAAATTTGTCTGGGTTGAATTTTTTGTGCTCCATAACAAATCCCTGTCACCTGAATGTGCAAAGCCCCACATAGAGTAGAACTTGTGGTTGTAAAGGAGTCTCTCTTGTTCTCTGTAGAAAAGCAATACTGTAACTTGGAAACGCGTTTTCTAATTGTGAGTTTAAGCCTTGTCACAGAAAAGGACACGTAACTTTTCCAATGTTCACTCAATCTGCTTCATTTAAAAACTAAATTGTTGAAAAATAGTTCTTTCCAGGAATATCTTTATCTCCATTTCTGAATGTGGTCACATGTGACTGATTTTTTTGGTAAGGGGTTACATTTCCTCGGGGGTAGGCCTAAATATGACTCTAACAGGCCAGCAGGATGTGGATAAGATCCTGGCAACAGTCGCCGAGTGATCCCAGCAACACTGGCCCGTAGCGAGGGGGGGAACAACCCCCCTTTTCAAACGAACATCCCTACCCGCCGTCAGCGAACCCCCTCAACCCCCCCCCCCCAAAAAAAAAAAAAACAAACAAACAAAAAAACCAAAGGCATCGCAAACTAAGGAGACTGAATACAATTACAAGCCTATCAAATACCAAGGCAGGTCTCGTAAGAAAATTTGAACACATTGGCAGTTTGTACTATTACGCCGAAATAGACTTGCATTGTTTTGTTTCATTGTTTAAGTTCAGCGTTAGACTCTCTTTAACATTAACTGCAACATGTGACCGAGCTTCATCATAAAAATTATTGACATGTTATGATGTGTGTTGGCTTTTAATCTTTTGCTCTCGTATTCAACAATCACATGGCAAAATGAAATGCTTCTACTTTCTCCTGTCATTTACTGTGCTTCTCTCTAGTTATTTCCAGCTGCGATTATAAATTAGATATGTTGGCGTTAAATGTAATAAAATAATAGCAAATGATGTTAACGATGTTTCCTTGGAGAAACACTCCTTTGAATTTGAGCCTCGATACAGGCTAGCTATAATCAGTCGGTTTCGCATCCATCAAGCTCTGCGTGCCATTGTTGGGCCGTGTAAAGAGCCTTCCTGAGTCAAAAACTTTCCTCCGGACTCATCGCTGTTGACAGACATCATGGCCCGCTGGTACACATTGGAAAGGTCCTTTTATTCGGAATCTTAATATGCCGGGTGGTAAACTATTTTATCCATTGAGGTGAACAGAAATAAAAATACATTGACATATCACAGAGGCTCCAAGTCTCCCAATTTAGCGGAAGATATCCAAATTTTCAGTACTTTTTAACAGTCTTCCGACAAAGAAGTAAACTCCCGATTTTTTAGAAGGCACCGAAAGGATTTAAGACCATTTAAAATTATGTAAATAAGTAGGCCCTGGTGGTTTGGGTCGATTTTCAGGCACTTCACGGGCACGTCACTTGTAACGTGCCTGAAATTCCCAGAACGCTGCCAACAGAGCATAAATTTCAAATATTTTTTCGGCGGAGAATGCCCCCAGAACCCCTAGGCAAGCTTCGCATCTTCAGTGCTAACAGAAAACCGAGTCTTCGCATTTGTTTCCATTTCCGGAGTTCTCCCTATTTTCCTTGAGTCTATACTTAGAGACTCTGATCATGATGTATGACACATCCAGGAGAGTATATATAGTATTTTATCATCTCATTTTTTGCATTCAAGCATTGATGAAGAACACCTTCGAATGTTTGCAGAATCCAGGAAATGCCGTATTTGAATACCTATTTTTAAAAAAAATTTCGGCGGGGTGGGTGGATAGGATCCCCCCTAGAGTGGCTTCGCCCCTACGGTACTCGCACAGCGCTAATTTTTACATCTTAAAAAAGGAACCCCCTTTATCCAAAAGCTCGCTAGGGGCCTGCAACATTCCTGGGCAGCTGTTGCAGGAAGACAATGCATGACTACATACTGGGCCTTCTTTAGCATGCTGCTGGTGAGCTTGCCTATCTCAGCCTGGGGAATTTGGTTCCACTGGTCTCTACGCCGCTGTGCCAGTTGGTCAAGGGTGGCGGCATGTTCGCCGTACCCGTCTTCGACTCGACGACCAAACACATCCAACAAACGTTCAATGGGAGACGGGTCTGAAGATCGGATTAGCCATGTCAATGTTTGGATGTTGTGCTGCTGGAGTGGAGATACTGCACGATGACTCGTGCTTGAAGAAGCGTGGTAGTCACACCAACTACCGGGCAGCCTTCAAACAAACAGAAAGGTCCTTTTTAGGACCACCATACCCTCCCAAAAGAGGTAATAAAATAACTGTTACAACAAACTAAGCAAGCTCGCCACACAGATCCTTACGCATATACCTGGCGTTGGCGGCGATGATCATGATGGCTGTTTTTTTTTGGCCATTGTTGTTTTGGCCTATAGGACTGCCATACGACACCAGGTAATACGTGTTCGCATGGCCGCCACTAATTATATAATTAGGGACTGCTAGCTATTAAAACACCTAATAGTGTCGAATGGCAGTCTTTTTCCGAACTTGCATAAGAGGTACAGAATATATGTCCAAAAGTCACATTTATCGGGCTATATATTTTGAAACATAAAATGCATATCGGAAAAGAGTAAATAATTTTCGACCTATAATGCAGAACTTTGCAACGATCGATAGGATGGTGATAGTTATATGTTTACTGTGGAGCGTTATTTATAATATCACCATTTTTATATACAGGGCTCAAACAGTTTCAAGAAAATTACTGAAATTTCCAGGTGGTAGCACTGGCAAAGACCTCAATATCCATGGGACATGTATGGGCTCCAACCTTGAAACAACGTGACTCTATGCCCTTGTCCTTTTCCAGGGAACCACGATATGCCGCCGATACGCCCACTATCACCGGATACCAAGCCAGTGACTCGTAGATTACACAGAACAGTCCCAGTACACATGTGCAAACTTTGAGCCTCTCGATGGCGTGTCCTCTGACAATATCAGAGATTCATATAACGTGTGATGCCTCCTATTTTTTTTTCCAAGGGAGAAATGTGTCAACTCGTCGTAATCAGGGCAAACAAAATTCACGTTATTCCTTTTGGTAAGACGTTTCAGCATTTATTCCATGATTATACATATTTGAAAAAAAAAATCTTTTTCACATATGGCATAATTTAAACCATTTCACATACGTGAGAAGGATTTCTGCGCATGGGAATTAATCATTTATTATTATATATATATATATATATAGAGAGAGAGAGAGAGAGAGAGAGAGAGAGAGAGAGAGAGAGAGAGAGAGAGATTTACGACATGTAAAATTCTTTTTCACATATGTGAAATAATATTCTTATTACACATGTGTGAAAGTATTTCATCGAATTAAAATAAGTGAAATAATTTATTTTATATATCTGAAAAAGATTAACACATATATAAAATTCTTTTATACATAGGTGTAAAATTTTCGCTCATGTGTAATGAAAGCATAATTACACATTATGTGTAAAACTATTTCAGATATGTATAAATCTATTCTACAAAATAGAATCATTCTACACATGTGAAAAAGATTTACACACAGGAAAAATAAAAGATTCATTTTCCATATGTGAAAAACAACTCCACATATGTGTGAATCTTGTACAGATATGTATAATTTTTTTTCTCGCATGTGAAATAATTAATTTTTGCAAATGTCAAATAGATTTACACATATGTGAAATGAAAGTCCATTTGCACATTTTTGAAAATTATTTCACATATGTGTAAATCTTTATCACATATATATAAATCTTTTTCACATAAGTGAAGTATACTCGACGAAAATCCTGTACGCTGAAAATTACTAATTTCTGACGATCATCTTTTGTCAAATTGCAAAACTTGTCTCCTGAGCAAGAGAATATGGCGAGGATCAACCCTAACCACAGTCAAGAGTGAGTTGCTCTCCCTATAATGGGCCACACTGAGCAAATGACAAAGATAGGGAACAGCCATTGGAGTGAATCTTTTATCAATAAAATCATCCCAATTTTACATATGTACAATGGATTTTCACATATGTGAAATAAAAGTATAAGTACACATATGTTTAAAAGTACATGTACTTCATAGATGCTAATTTATTTATACATCTGAAATTTTACATATGTGGAAAAGATTGACACACATGTGACATACTTTTACACATACGTGTAATATTGATTTTCTTTCACGAAAGTGAAATGTGCAAAATTTTATACATATGTATTAAAGAATTTCACAAATGTGTAGATACCTTTAAAAGTTGTGATTAAATTAAATTTGTACTCATAACGAGAATGTGCGGCTACGATTATTTAGGTCAGCTTTTCAGTACGCTGATCCATCGTCCGTCATCCCATTCTCTTGTCTGTCTGCCCAGCTATCTACAATTCACGCTTTTCGATTCACAAAAACCGATGACCAAATCTTTTCAAACTTAGTGGGTGTGTAACTTACATGGATCTCCACCCTGTTTCTCCAAATTGATCACAATTCAATATCATTACTCTTTTCTTTTCCAAAGAAAATATTTTTCTCTTCTCGGAATTGCTTAAGCAAGTAATTTAAACTCCCCTGGAATACTTTTGATAAGTAACGCTGGGGCTGCAACAGGTTTTTTTTTTGTCTGAGTTTTTTCTTTTGGTGACTTTTTCACCACTTCCTCCCAAAGTCAGGCTGCATTATTCATGTTATTTCAAACTTGGTTAGAATGCAGCTTGACTCAGTCTCCACCAACCTTTTTCTCAAGTTGAGGCGATTTATGGTTTCTACTTTTTAAACAATTTTCGAAATTGCAGAATGATCGATCAGAGTACGATAGCATGACAAACAGAGGGACACCAAAGCTAGTATACGTGCATATAATTGTACTTTTCGCCTGAACTCTTGATAAGATCAGTTTCAGTCTTGTTGGGAATCCACCTTGTGTAAATTCCTACCAAGTGTATTCAGTAAGTTACGTTCCTATGATTTTTATTTTTTCACGTATGGGTATTCCAGGCACCGAAAAGGGTTCTGAGGGTTACACGCTGAAGACCTGCTATTGTCTTTCAGGTTGATATTGCCTTTTTTTCAAAATAACTGTTTACATTTTTGACAAAATTCAAAGTAAACATAAAGATTAAATACTTCAATGTTTCTGTCGATATCCTGTCGAGATAGGCCGTAGAACTTAGCTTCGGATATTGATGACATCGAATTGTTGCAGTATTTTCTTTTAAGATAATCAAACGGGTTTCACAAACGATGCCAACAGCTTTAAAATTGTATAGGACCACTTCCGCATTCACTTGGTTGGCGGGAATGTAGCATCACATGGTCTCCACCACTAAACCTTTTCGATGAATGTCAATGCTTTCACGATTTTTTTATGTTATTCTGAAATGAGTAGCTAGAAAACACATTAACGATACTTAAAAATCACACAGAGTTGGAAAAATGGATAATTTAGTTGTTGAGTTTGCAAATAGCAATCGCCAAGTAAAAGTCAGGAGGGTCAATTTATTAAATTTTCGGGAAATGAATTTACACAAAAATTATACTGTATCACATTTCAGGCCACGCACGGATACAAACGATGATATTCAAACGTTTAACAATGATATAATTCCCATTTTTGAAACACCATTTTATGAGCACCCAATAAACTGATTTAAGGCGATTACAATCTATGGCAAATAAACATTACTATTCTGGACAAATACTTAGAATTTTTAAAACTTATTCTTGTTTTACTTCGTACAATCTGTTCTTTAACGGCCAACATGGCTTCAAAATTACATATCAGAGACTGCAGCTTTTGACGTTACTAACAGAATATTCGAAGTGCTTGATTCCGCAGAAATACCCGTTATATGGTGTGCATTTTGATTTGATGAAAGTTTTCTCTGATGTTCTTATTCATGATACTCGTCTCTGCAAACTCAACTACTATGGGGTCAAAGGTACCGCATTAAAATGATTTAAATTTGCTGTCACAAATAGATGTCAGTATTGATAGTATACGTTTTCACATAAAATCTTCTGTCTACTTTAACATGTGAATCGATGCCATCAATCTTGTGCCTGCTGCTTTTTATTATGTGCACCATTGTAAACTTTGAACAGCCTTCAATGCAATCTTTCTTTTTATCAACCTTTCAAGAACCATGAAAAAAAAGTAAGTATGTGAATATTACTTGGTCAACCCCATCAGACAAGAAACTCAACTTGCTGCTCATATCCCTACGAAAATATCACTAGTACCATAAGCTTAGTGCGCAATTATAATGACATCAATGATCATATTTGAATAATTTATTCAAACTTTGTAAGACTAAATAAAGATTCGTGGATTTTGGATTATAAAACCATCTATAAAATCTCTCTTTCTTTATATGCTCCTGTGCCAAAACATCAACCCTGGAGTTAAATTGTAACCTAAATATCTATAATGACCCTAATATTACAGGCCGATCAGTAACCCCCCATAATATTGGTCTCCCGAGCCTGAAGACATTCAACATGGCCCAACAACTCAAACACAAGCCACTTCGAGTGGGCATGATTGGAGCTAGTAACGTCAATTTTGGCTCCAAAGGATTACCGTGCAATCATGCGGCGCGCCTGGAAAAAATTGGTGGTGTGATGATAGTTGGAATAGCTGACCATCATATAAATCGGGCTCAGAATGTTCTGGCTTCCAGGAGAGCGAGCCCAAAGGGTGACATATATGAAAACTGTGGTGTTTATGCCAGTGCAGAGGAACTTCTGGCAAATGCAGAGATGGACGTTGTATTTCTTGCTATAGGCTCTGGAAGCCGAGGATCCCACGAAGCGGGAAAAGACATTGAGTTACAGGTCATTCGTCGGGGTCTGCATCTATTTGTCGAGAAACCTTTGTCTGTGGTTCCTCCAGAGGCAATACAACAATATGTACATGATGTAACTGCCACACAGAAAGAGCAGAATTTTATTTTATCCTTAGGATATATGTTCAGGTAGGAACGGGCACATCAAAGTCCACGGTGCGGTCCGTTGTCTTTGTCATTGTTGCACTGTAGTGTATCCTGTTGTATTTTCATGTCTCCCGGTGGAAGCCTAGGACATATTGTTTTAGTGCCCGTTTCTTCCGCTTCTTCTTAATCTTGTTGTTGTTGTTGTTGTTGTTGTTGTTGTTGTTGTTGTTGTTGTTGTTGTTGTTGTTGTTGTTGTTGTTCAGGTTCTTCAACACTTGGTTTCCGTGCGATAAGTCTTGAAGGACTTGACAGAATTTGATGAAACTTGGTGGGATTATGTATCTTGGCAAGACCTAGGTTCGAATTGTATTTGGATGACCCTGAGCGAATTCTCAAGGTCACAGGGTCACTTATTGAAATTGGTTTCCGTGTAATAAGTCTTGAAGAACTTGATGGAATTTGATGAAACTTCGTAGGATTATATATCTAGGCAAGACCTAGGTTGGGATTGTATTAGGATGACCTTGAGCGAATTCTCAAGGTCACAGGGTCACTTATATGAAATTGGTTTCCGTGTGATAAGTCATGAAGAACAGGATGGAATTTGATGAAACTTGGTAGGATTATGTATCAAGGTAGGACCAAGGTTTGGATTGTATTTGGGTGACCTTGACCTAATTTTCAAGGTCACAGGGTCATTTATGTGAAATTGGTTTCTCTGCAATAAGTCTTGCAGAACTTGATGAAAATTGCTAGAGTAATGTATCAAGGTGAGAGCTAAAATAGGATTGTAATTTTCAAGCAAACTTGGTCATTTGTAATTTGTTATCACCTGTAGCTTATTCAGAGACGTAAATGTTCCACCAGGAGACATTTGATTTTCTGTTGGAAAATCAGTCTGTTCTAGTTTCTTATAAATCTGTGTTCATTCACGTTTATTTACCCATTTACTTTCAGGTGTCACGTGGTCATGGTCGCGTGAACACATCTCCACAGAGGCCCCTGATTTGGAGTTTTAAAAAAAAAAGTTTATCCGCAACCAGTTGTTATTTGGATTTCATTAGACATTCTTTGTAGAAATATCTTGTGGATAGTGGACAGCTTGCGCGTACGTTTACAAGTTTGCTTCCTTTTTTGCCTTTTTCCGTTTAAAATCAGGAGCGTGATTCGTATGCCCCCTATCATAAGGAATTTATCTCATGCATTTATACAGTCGATCTATTGTAGCAATCGATCGAATATTTCCTTTTCTAATTCAAGGGCTTTTATTATTTTTTTTTGTTTGTTTGTTTGTTTTGTTTTGTTTTGTTTTGTTTGTTTTTTTTATATATATATATTTTTTTTACCGTTTTAAGAGGAAATGACTTTTGTGATCGTTTGTCACAATGTCTTTCAAAGGCGAATATGACACATAGTGAAGCCTCTTGTATCGTTAATTCCGAACTTAACAAATAGTAAGTATTTTATTAAAATAGTAAAAATTGTCTCTTAGTGTCGACAAAATGAAAGTTGGCTATTTCAATGTTTAAGAGTAAGTATCAATTTATTCCCTGGGGGCATCTCAAAGTGTGACTTTTCATCCACACATCCTACTGTCTATATCTATGACGTGGTCCTCTTCTTGCCAGCCACCATACAGGCTTGAAGATTTGAAATTTCCGATGGCCCTAATTTGTGTAATTGTCAAACTGTCGATTCATCTTAACGCAAAGACAAGACTCTATGTATGGAGGTATAATCATGCAAGGTTTAGAGTTTCTTCGCATAATAGTGTCGACCTGAAAAGTCTGAAGAAAAGAAAGAAAGAAAAAGGAAGGAAGGAAGGAAGAAGGAAGGAAGGAAAGAAAGAAATGAGTCGAAGAAAGAAAGAAAGAGAGAGAGAAAGAAAGAAAGAAAGAAAGAAAGAAAGAAAGAAAGAAAGAAAGAAAGAAAGAAAGAAAGAAAGAAAGAAAGAAAGAAAGAAAGAAAGAAATGTACATGGTGTTTCTGATGCAAATTGCAGATGCATTATATTGCAGCTGCATTTGACAAGGATCGAAGTCCTCATAGGGTACCGGTCCGCTGGACATAGCAGATATTAGGCATTAACCTGCAATATACGAACTGTCCATATGTTCTTCCCAGGTACCATGCAGCCATCATGAAGATGAGAGAGCTAATCAAGGAGCACGGTGGAAATGTCATGGCTTTCAATGGACGATACCACCTTGCATACAGCATGGGGGTTCCGCCATTTTTGTGGTTCATTGACAAAAGTGGTGGACCTATTGTGGAACAAGCCACTCATTTCTGCGATTTGGCGCGGTATTTAGCTGGCGACGTCATTGAAGAGTCTATAACCACCATATGTTTGAGAGACAACGACCCTGTAGAAACTGGGAAATTAAAGGAAGCAGACAAGTTTGAAAGCACGATCCCAAGTGAAAAGCGAGTTCCGCGAATAACGGCCACACAATGGCGCTTTACGAGCGGCGGAATAGGGACTCTCATGCATACCTTATCCGCTCATGGCTATCGCTTTGAGACAAGCATTGATGTCCTCATGGATGGCTTGAAGATGACTCTGGAGGAGCCCTATAGTGACAAATGTTGCTTGAGGATCCGGGACTTCCGTACTGGTAATGACGATGAGACTGTTCTTCACTTCGGGGACGACGATCCTTTCAAGACTGAGATTGAGACCTTCTTAGATGCTGTTCGCAACACGAATCACGCTGCGATCCGCAGTTCCTATGCTGATGCTGCCAAAACATACTCGCTTTCATGGGCCATTCGACGATCTGGTGAAAAAGGGAAGTTCCCACATTGATTGGAATAAAATGATGTTGATAAAGCATGAAAGAAACATTAGGCGATGATTTCTAAAAACACTGGCCTCAACATATCATCTACTTAGACATCATGATTCATGTAAGGTTTCCCAGCTGTTGTATACAGCACACATACATAGGGCCTGCATGCATACAAAGACAAACCATTTGTCTCAGTTGATCTATATTGCGTCAGTTGCATACCTTTCTGCAAGAAATTGTGTGAAAAATTTTGGTTACCGGTAACTTATCGGACCAAAACTTGGATCCCGGTACTTGAATGCTATCCTTTTTAATCCCTTTTGCGTATTATCACAAACTTTGAGTGTGTACTTGAACAGTGTGATCCCACTTACTTGCTTTTGATCACAATGTTATACAATAGCTACGTGTACTCCAACGGACCAGCTTGAGTTTAATCCTTATTTCCAATGGTGTATGTCATGCTCATGTATATTACAATACGGACGGAAAATTCTAGTAGCTAATAGCCCAGACTGATATAGTAGAGAGGGCTTATGGCCACTGAACTAAATCTTCGGTCAATGTTTGCATTGTTTAGTTATCTTGATGCTGAGAAAGCTTGTCTCCATATGAATAGCCATGATGTATCTAGACTGCCTATTCAAATGTCTCTGGCCAAATCTCTGTGTGTTGTGATAGATAAATTGCCAAGGTTAAGGACAAATGTACAATCAAAAAAAAATTATCCTGTGACTCGACATCTTACGTTAGGCTCATAAAATGTAAACATGAGTAATATACACAACATAATAAACGTTAAACGTGATGGAAAACTATATCTTAACAACCGAGGCACCAATGGGTTAATTCCATGGCGCATTCAAGATATTTGAATGATACCTGACAACATTGAAACATAATTGACGATGTGGTGATAGGATTCCGACGTTCAGGTTGAAGACTCACGAAGATCACAAATCTAATGGGATTTAACGCTTCCTAATAAAGTTTTTAAAATGTGTGCATTTTTCACATTCCAATTTAAATGTTCTTCCGGGCGAAAACTATCCTCACTACTTCTGATAGATATAGCAAAGAACTCAACAGCTAAAATGAACAAAAAGGGAGAGAGGACACCCCCGTCTTACTCCTCTAGTTAAAGTGAAGAATTCAGAGGCGTAGCCGTTATTAATAACGCAACAGGATGGATCATTATCCACTTCCATATTAATGGGAATATACCTTCAGTATATTTTTATCAAGGGTATTAAGTGAGTTACGTTGCGGTCATTTTTGATTTTTCAAAATATTATTGTGTTCACTCAGAGATTCAATTGCGGGTATTCCAGGCATCGAAAAGTGTTCTGATAGTTATCCGCTAAACACCACCTATGATCCTCCAGGCCGATATAGCCTTTTCACGCGTTTCAAATAAAAATTCAACTAAAAACAAAGAATAAAATTGACTGTTGTATTCTGTTTTTTTTTTCCCCTGCCAGAATTTGTGACATTTCCCAAAAGGCAAGCTGGACTCTCTTCACACTTCGCTGCCGGTTGAATATAGCATCACCTGGTCTCCACCACTAAACCTTTTCAATCGATGACACTGTGTTTTCACCAATTTTGGAAATTATATAATGATCAGCAAGAAGACATATTGACATGAACTCTGTACCGGTGTACACGAATGTTTGTAATTTTCTCACAGATCATCTCTAAACCAGGTTGGCCTATTGCTTCAAAAACTGAAAAGAACTATTGTATTTACAATTTTGACTTCCTCTCAAATACCGATGCTTCAGTGTTACCACTGTACATGTTTATAGCTACACAGACCACAGTGCATGTATTGCAATATTGTAAATGCAGCTTCCAGTCAGCAGAGCACAGGATCATCATGATCCTCTTGTTTTATGATTTCTTTTGCGTTGAGGTTGATATTTTTCAAATTCATAAAAAATAGAATTATTATTGCATTATCATATCCTTTGCAAACCTGGTAGAAGTCCATCTGGACAACATCCATGAGCAAAATCAAAACATTCCATGCAGCTGTTTTTGACACAAAGTGTCGACAATGTAAATACAATAGTGCAATAAATGCACTGTATTGCCATATATACATATGCAGTAGCAGCACTCACTAAGTTGCAAAGTTTGATATCCCGTAATTTTGTCAAAAATTACCATATCCACATTATTTTTTCAAACTTTTATCGTCTAAAGGCCAACTATATTCTGATAAAATTTTGAGCAATTATGTTTAGCCGTTCTGGAGAAGAAATCGAAAATAGCCTTGAGACACAATATACATTTTTAAAAAAATGAAAATTGCAGCGCCACCTTGTGGCCAAAATGAGAACTAGTCGACCCCAGGTGACCATATGTGCAATATCAAAGCAAGTAGCCAACTAGTTCTGGATATGAAGAATTTTTTTCCAAAAAAAAAAAATTAAAATATTCATTAAGAATAGACAAATTATTGCATCATCATCTCCTTCGCAAACTTCGTAGAGGTCTACCTGGGGAACATCCATGTGCAAAATCTAAACATTTCATGCTGCAGTTTTTGAGAAAACGACGAAAATGTAAAAAAGTCTGATGATAGATGGACGGACGACGGACACAAATGGATTCTATACGCTCTGCTGACTGACAAGTCAGCAGAGCTAAAATTGAAGAAAATTGCAGCGCCACCTATTATACAAATTAAGGTCTAGGGTTCCCAGGACGTGTCCCTATGTAATTTTGAACGAAATGGCTTTGTGGTTTTGAAGAAAAAGATTTTTTTTTAAATATGGCCTAAAAAGCATAAACCAAACAATTCATATAAGATAATTAATCGGTTTTCACAAACGATGCCAACAGCTTTAAAATTGCATAGGACCACTTCTGGATTCACTTGGTTGGCGGGAACGTATCATCACCTGGTCTCCACCACTAAACCTTTTCGATCAATGTCAATGCTTTCATAATTTTTAGCTCAGCTGACTTGTCAGTCAGCTCAGTTTATCTTATGGTATTCCGTCCGTCGTCCATCGTCCGTCAACAATTCACATTTTCGACTTCTTCTCCAAAATCGTCTGCCAGATCCACTTCAAACTTGGTGGGGATGTGCCTTGGGTAGATGTTTACCAAATTTGTTCGAATGGTCATGGTTCAGTGACTTTTGGATTTATAATGATTGGGGGGGGGATCTGAAAAAATCTTCTTCTCTGAAACCGCTCACCCAATTGCTTTCATATCACACAGGAACACTCTTTAGGAGTCCTTGTTCTTAATTTCTTCACCAGGAGGTGCTGCAATTTTTTTCTATTTTTTTATGAGTTTTTGTGTGTTATAGCTATTTTTGACTTCTTCTCCAGAACCGTCCCTGAGATTAAGCTGAAACATGGTGGATATGTTCCTTGTGGAAGGGTAAAAAAAATGGTTCACTATGTGGGAATGCTGCGGATTCCCGGTTTTCAACGATTTTTTTCAACTCGGGTACTCACAGGTCAATGCAGCTTTTCTATTGATTACTATGGAAGTCAATCAGCATTCTAATGCTAATTCACATTTTCGACTTCTTCTCCAAAATCGTCATCCAGATTTACTTCAAACTTGGTGGGGATGTACCTTGGGTGGGTGTCTACCAGGTTTGTTCCAATGGTCATGTTCCAATGAATTGTGGATTTTTTATGATTTTTTTTTTTTCAAAATCTTTACAAATGTTTTAATAGGAAAGTTTAACATGGGAATTTCTTGTAGTGGTTATAACTTAAATAATTTTGGCCAGATTTACTTCAAACTTGGTGGGGAGGTGCCTTGAGTGGATCTCTACCAAGTTTGTTCAAATGGTCACGGTCTATTGATTTTTAGATTTTTTTATGAATTTTTTTTCTTTTTTGGGACAAACCTTAAAAACTCTTCTCCTCTGAAACCGCTCACCCAATTGCTTTGATATCGTACATAAACACACCCAGGGACACCTAATTCCCAATTTGTTCACCAGGTGGCACTGCAATTTTTTATGAATTTTTTTGTATGGTTTTGCTATTTTTCACTTGTTCTCAGAACCGTCACTCAGATTAAGCTGAAATGTGATGGATATGTTCTTGTGGAAGGGTCAAACAAAGTTGTTTACTAGGTGGCACTGCTTTGGATTCCTGATTTTAAAGGATTTTCAATTCGGGTACTTATCGGTCAATTCGGCTTTCCTATTGATTACTATGTGAGTCAATGGGCATTCTAATGCTAATTCACAGGACAACCGACACAAAATTTACTGTTTACTTGATAACTTGATATCTGTTTTGAGTTAGTACCGTGATGCTGCACATGTTAATGTTTCTGTATGAAGGTCATGCTTAGACAGTACATGAATAACCCTTGACCTCGTTTCTGGGGTCATAGTGCAACATACATGAATTTTACTCTTCAGTATAACTTGAGAACAACTTGAACCTTGATGTTGCACATGTTAGTGTCCTTCTATAAAGGTCAGACTTACTCATAACATGGGTGACCTTGATCCTTTCCCAAGTTCATAGAGCTGCAAGTGTGATGAATATCTAGATCAGCTGAGCAAAGGCTGTTCACAAAGCCCTCTTGTTTTTATGTTATTCTGAAATGAGTAGCTAGAAAACACATTAACGATACTTAAAAATCACGTAGAGATAGAAAAAATGGATAATTTAGTTGGTGAGTTTGCAAATAGCAATCGCCAAATAAAAGTCAGGAGGGTCAATTTATTAAATTTTCAGGAAATGAATATACACAAAAATTATACTGTATCACATTTAGGCCACGCACGGATACAAACGATGATATTCAAACGTTTAAAAATAATTTATTTCCCATTTTTGAAACACCATTTTATGAGCACTCAATAAACTGATTGAAGGCGATTACAATCTATGGCTAATAAACATTACTGTTATGGACAAATACTTAAAAATTTTCAACTTATTCTTGTTTTACTTCGTACAATCTGTTCTTTAACGGCCAACATGGCTTCAAAATTACATATCAGAGACTGCCGCTTTTGACGTTACTAACAGAATATTCGAAGTGCTTGATTCCGCAGAAATACCCGTTATATGGTGTGCATTTTGATTTGGTGAAAGTTTTCTCTGATATTCTTATTCATGATACTCGTCTCTGCAAACTCAACTACTATGGGGTCAAAGGTACCGCATTAAAATTATTTAAACTTAATCTCACAAATAGATGTCAGTATTGATAGTATACTTTCTAACACAATCTTCTCTCTACTTTAACATGTGAATCGATGCGATCAATCTTGTGCCTGCTGCTTTTTATTATGTGCACCATTGTAAACTTTGAACAGCCTTCAATGCAATCTTTCTTTTTATCAACCTTTCAAGAACCATGAAAAAAAAGTAAGTATGTGAATATTACTTGGTCAACCCCATCAGACAAGAAACTCAACTTGCTGCTCATATCCCTCAGAAAATATCACTAGTACCATAAGCTCAGTGCGCAATTATAATGACACCAATGATCATATTTGAATAGTTTATTCAAAATTTGTAAGGCTAAATAAATCGTCGTGGATTTGGGGTTATAAAACCATCTATAAAATCTTTCTTGATTAAAAAAAGGATTCAACGTCTTCCCTTTGTGTGTATTTGAAGTCAAGTGGGCAACCATGGAGTATAGAGCTACCCTCCTTGGTGCAACCAAGGCCGAGACAACAATGGGCAAAGCAGTGGCTTGTCACCTTTAACAGTACAAAAACAATGCTTGTAAGTAGAAAACGAAATCCGTCATATTCCCCTATCCATTCAAGGGAAATACTCTTTTTAATGACACACAGTAAAGATATCTTGGCTTAACATTCAGTTCAGATTGATCGTGGTCTAGTCATATTAATTGTATAGTTTCCAAAGTTAAAAGACTTGTTGGTGTCATGAAAATGATGCAATATGAACTAAGCAGGCGTTCTCTCGAAATAGTATATTTTACGTATATCCAATCAATTTTAAAGTATGGAGATGGGGGGGGGGGATACACAGAGTCAGACGCAGACCTGTTGGAGGGTGTTCAACTGCCTGCAGCCCTTACAGTGACGGGAGCAATACGTTGTACAAGATACTCTAAATTTAACAGTGAAACTAAGTTGGGGACTCTTTCGAAACGTATAGAAAAAAAATACATTAAAAATACAGTTTGATGACCCTTTACACCAATTGACTCAAGGACGCTGCCCTGATTTTCTGTTCTTTTACTGGTGGAGTCTATGCATATGCTCCTGTGTCAAGACATAAACTGTGGAGTTAAATTGTAACCTAAATATCTATCATGACCTTAATATTACAGGCCGATCAGTAACCCATATAATATCGGTCTCTTGAGCCTGAAGACATTCAACATGGCCGAACAAGTCAAACACAAGCCACTTCGAGTGGGCATGATTGGAGCTGGTAATGTCAATTTTGGCTCCAAAGGATTACCGTGGAACCATGCTGCGCGCCTGGAAAAAATTGGTGGCGTGATAATAGTTGGAATAGCCGACCTTGATATAAATCGGGCTCAAAATGTTCTGGCTTCCAGGAAAGCGAGCCCAAAGGGTGACATATATGAAAACTGTGGTGTTTATGCCAGCGCAGAGGAACTCCTGGCAAATGCAGAGCTGGATGTTGTATTTCTTGGTATTGACCCTGGAAGCCGAGGATCCCACGAAGCGGGAAAAGACATTGAGTTACAGGTCATTCGTCGGGGTCTGCATCTATTTGTCGAGAAACCTTTGTCTGTGGTTCCTCCAGAGGCAATACAACAATATTTACATGATGTAACTGCCACACAGAAAGAGCAGAATGTTATTTTGTCCGTAGGATATATGTTCAGGTAGGAACGGGCACATCAAAGTCCATGGTGCGGTCCGTTTTATTTTCTTTGTCATTGTTGCACTGTAGTGTATCCTGTTGTATTTTTTCTTATAAATCTGTGTTCAGTCACGTTCATTTATCCATTTACTCTCAGGTGTCCCGTGGTCATGGTCGCGTGAACACGTTTCACAGAGGCCCCTGATTTGGAGTGGGGTTTTTTTAAAGTTTATTTTGCAACCAGTTGTTATCTGGATTTCATTAGCCTTCTGGATGGTTAGACATTCTATGTAGAAAAATTAAATGGATACTGGACAGCTTGCGAGTACGTTTCTAAGTTTGATTTTTTTCCCCCTTTTTTCGTTCAAAATGAGGAGCGTGATTCGTATGCCGCCTATCATAAGGAATTTCTCTCATGCATTTATACAGTCGATCTATTGTAGCAATCGATCGAATAATTCTTTTTGTAATTCAAGGGCTTTTTATGTTTATGTTTCCTGTATTCAACCGTTTTAAGATGAAAATGACTTTTGTAATCGTTTGTCACAATGTCTTTCAATGGCGAATATGACATATAGTGAACTTCTTGTATCGTTAATTCCGAACTTAACAAATAAGTATTTGATTAAAATTATAAAAATTGTCTCTTAATGTAGACAAAATAAAAATTGGCTGCTTCAATGTTTAAGAGTAAGATGCCAATTTATTCCCTGGGGCGCATCTCGAAGTGTGACTTTTCATCCACACAGCAGGACATACTAATGCCTACATCTATGACGTGGTCCTCCCTTGCCAGCCACCATACAGGCTCGAAGATTTGAAATTTCCGATGGCCATAATTTGTATAATTGTCAAAATGTCGACTCATCTTAACGAAAAGACAAGACTCTATGTATGGAGGTATAATCATGCCAGGTTTAGAGTTTTTTCGTATAATAGTGTCGACATGAAAAGTCTGAAGAAAAGAAAAGAAAAGAAAGAAAGAAAGAAAGAAAGAAAGAAAGAAAGAAAGAAAGAGAGAGAGAGAGAGAGAGAAAGAAAGAAAGAAAGAAAGAAAGAAAGAAAGAAAGAAAGAAAGAAAGAAAGAAAGAAAGAAAGAAAGTGTAACTGCTTTAATGTACATGGTGTTTCTCATGCAAATTGTAGATGCATTATATTGCAGCTGCATTTGACAAGGAAGTCCTCATAGGTACTGGTCCGCTGGACTAAGCAGATGTAAGGCATTAACCTGCAATATACGAATTGTCCATGTATTCTTCCCAGGTACCATGCAGCCATCATGAAGATGAGAGAGCTAATCAAGGAGAACGGTGGAAATGTCATGGCTTTCAATGGACGATACCACCTTGCATACAGCTTGGGGGTTCCGCCATTTTGGTGGTTCATTGACAAAAGTGGTGGACCTATAGTGGAACAAGCCACTCATTTCTGCGATTTGGCGCGGTATTTAGCTGGCGACGTCATTGAGGAGTCTATAACCACCATATGTTTGAGAGACAACGACCCTGTAGAAACTGGGAAATTAAAGGAAGCAGACAAGTTTGAAAGCACGATCCCAAGTGAAAAGCGAGTTCCGCGAATAACGGCCACACAATGGCGCTTTGCGAGCGGCGGAATAGGCACTCTCATGCATACCTTATCCATTCATGGCTATCGCTTTGAGGCAAGCATTGATGTCCTCATGGATGGCTTGAAGATGACTCTGGAGGAGCCCTATAGTGACAAATGTTGCTTGAGGATCCGGGACTTCCGTACTGGTAATGACGATGAGACTGTTCTTCACTTCGGGAACGACGATCCTTACAAGACTGAGATTGAGACCTTCTTAGATGCTGTTCGCAACACGAATCTCGCTGCGATCCGCAGTTCCTATGCTGATGCTGCCAAAACATACTCGCTTTCATGGGCCATTCGACGATCTGGTGAAAAAGGGAAGTTTCCACATTGATTCGAATAAAATGATGTTGATAAAGCATGAAAGAAACATTTGACGATGATTTCTAAAAACACTGCCCTCAACATATCATCTACTTTGACATCATGATTCATGTAAGGTTTCCCAGCTGTTGTATACAGCATACATACATAGGGCCTACATGCATACAAAAACAAACCATTTATCTCCGTTAATCTATATTGCGTCAGTTGCATACCTTTCTGCAAGAAACTGTGTGAAAAAAAATGGTTACAGGTAACTTATCGGACCAAAACTTGGACCCCGGTACTTGAATGCTATGCTTATGAATCCCTTTTGCGTATTATCACAAACTTTGAGTGTGCACTTGAACAGTGTGATCGCACTTACTCGCTTTTGATCACAAAGTTATATAATAGCTACGTGTACTCCAACGGAGCAGCTTGAGTTTAATCCTTATTGCCAATGGTGTATATCATGCTCATGTATATTACAAAACGGACGGAACTTTCTAGTAGCTAATAGCCCAGACTGATAAGGTATAGTAGAGAGGGCTTATGGCCACTGCACTAAATGTTCGGTCAATGTTTGCATTATTTAGTCATCTTGATGCTGAGAAAGCTTGTCTCCATATATATATATATATATATATACATATATAACCATATTGTATCTAGACTGCCTATTCAAATGTGGCTCTGGCCAAATCTCTATGTGCTATGATAGATAAATTGCCAAGGTTGAGGACAAATCAATAAACATTATCCTGTGACTCGGCATCTTCAGTTAGGCTCATAAAATGTAAACATGAGTAATATATACAACATAATAAACGTTAACGTGGTGGAAAACTATATCTTTACAACGGAGGCACCAATGGGTTAATTCCATGGCGCGTTCAAGATATTTGAATGATACCTGACAACATTTAAACATAATTGACGATGTGGTGAGAGGATTCCTACGTTCAGGTTGAAGACTCACGAAGATCATAAATCTAATGGGATTTAACGCTTCCTTACAAAGTTTGTAAAATGTGTGCATTTTTCACATTCCAATTTAAATGTTCTTCCGGGCGAAAACTATCCTCACTACTTCTGATAGACATAGCAAAGAACTCAACAGCTAAAATGAACAAAAAGGGAGACAGGACACCCCCGTCTTACTCCTCTGGTTAAAGTGAAGAATTCAGAGGCGTAGCCGTTATTAATAACGCAACAGGATGGATCATTATCCACTTCAATATTAATGGGAATATACCTTGAGTGTATTTTTACCAAGTGTATTAAGTGAGTTCCGTTGCGGTGATTTTTAATGTTTCAAAATATTTTCATGTTTACTCAGAGATGCAGGTGCGGGCATTCCAGGCATCGAAAAGTGTTCTGATAGTTATCCGCTAAACACCACCTATTATCCTCCAGGTTGATATACCTTTTTCACGTATTTCAAATAAATATTCAACTAAAAGCAAATAATAAAATTGACTGTTGTATTTTGTATATTATATATTTTTTTTCCTGCCAGAATTTGTGACATTTCCCAAAAGGCAAGCTGGACTCTCTTCACACTTCGCTGCCGGTTGAATATAGCATCACCTGGTCTCCACCACTACAGATTTTCAATCGATGACACTCTATTTTCACCAATTTTGGAAATTATATGATGATCAGCAAGAAGACATATTGACATGAACTATGTACCAGTGTACACGAATGTTTGTAATTTTCTCCCAGATCATCTCTAAACCAGGTTGGTCTATTGCTTCAGAAAATGAAAAGAAACGCTTCTTGGTACCACTATTTAACACCATATCTCAAAATTTGGTAATTGTTTTCTCCCAATGCGACTAATGAATAATTGAAAGTGTCCAATTTTACTCTATCGGGCAATACTGTCCTTTGAATCCGCATGCCAACGCAAGGGGACCTGTAATAAACTCTGAGCTTTATTTGGATGCATTTTTGGCTCTAAGCGCCGGATTCTCGTCAAAGACTGTTTTATGACCAAGTTGAAAATAAATTTGTGATTTCTGATGAATTGATACATAAAACTATGGAAGCATTTGTTTAACATGGATCGTGAAAAAGTCAAGTACCGATAATAACTATGCAGTCATTCTCCATGACACAGATAAATGGTGCATACATACTATCATTTTTTGTAGTAGATGAAAACCAAAGGACCAGGAGAAAGCAATGCACGGAGTGGTTGGCAAAATACAGGCGTGTGCCTGATTTCAGTTTCTTGTCTTTTTCTCTCGACGACGGCGAGTCATATTTGCCCTCACACTACTCATATGTGCTCATCTATACATGTACAAACGCACCATCCCATTTACACTAATATCGATATTTATAAAATCCCGAAGATTCAGATAATGCCATTCTGTCACACCATATTATATAGACACAAAAAAACTTAGCAAAATATGTCAGAACTTAATGATTTTTTTTTTCGTTCCAGGCATTAATATACCATGTCTAAACGCAAAATTGGATGAAAAGTTTAGTTGGGGAGCTAGCAAATAGCAATCACCAAAAAAGTTTGAAAGGTCAATTTATTGACTTTCCCGGAAATGACATTCCACGAAAAGTTATACTGAATAACATTGCAGGCTACCCACTGATACAAACGAGGATATTCAAATATTTATAATTCACTTCCGAGTTTTGAAACACCATTCTATGAACTCCCCCATAAACTGATTGAAGGCGATTCCGATCTGTACCTATCAAACCTGAATATTGTGTATAAATACAAGGAATTTTAAAATAAGAACCATGACAGTCCCGTGCTCTTATATGCACAGACTGAAGTGACCATGTGAACTACATCGAGGTCTCCTCTGTTTAAGACCATGATCACCCTTGCCAACATATATATATATATATATATATATATATATATATATATATATATATATATATACATATCGTAAAAAAAACCCAGAAAAATCGCAGCACAATCTGTTGAACAAATCCAGGTCCAGTGGTCCCAAGAAGTGTCCCTGTGCAATTTAGAAGCAATTGGCTGGGCGGTTTCCAAGATTTTTTAACATTTTGCCGAAAAATAAACAACAAAATTCATTTAAAATCCAGATCTCACTGGACCATGACCATTTGCACAAACCTGGTAGAGACCCACCCAAGGTACATCCCCACCAAGTTTCAGGCATCACCAGTATCGCCACCCTGTGAACAAACTTGTTCACCCCTCCTACAAGCTACATTTCCACCAACTTTCAGAACAATCCGAGTGACGATTTTGGAGAGGAAGTCGAAAATGACCTCAACGCAAAAGAAATCATAAAACAAAAGGATCACGATGAACCTGTGCTCTGCTGACTGGAATATGCTTTTACAATATTGCAATACATGCACTGTAGTCTGTATAGCTATATACATGTACAGTGGTAGCACTAAAGCATCGGTATTTGAGAGGAAGTCAAAACTGTAAATACAATAATGCAACACATGCACTGTGTTGCCATATATGCATATACACTGGCAGCACTCACTTACAGTCGCAAAGTTTGATATCCCATAACTTTGTCAAAAATTAACATATCCACACTAATTTAGCAAAGTTGTATTGTTTAAAGTCAAACTATATTCTAATAAAATTTTAAGCAATTCTGTTTTGCCGTTCTGGAGAATAAGTCCTTCACCACATACCTTAACACACAAATATTCATTTTTAAAATTTTTGAAAAAATTGAACCACCTGGTGGCCAAAATAATAACTACTTGACCCCGGGTGACCCTATTTGCAATATTCAAGCAATTGACCAGTGAGTTCTTCAGACAATGAATTTTTTTAATTTTTCAAAAAAAATAACTTTAAAAAATCATAAAAAATAGAAAAATTATTGCATTATCATCTCCTTTGCAAACTTGGTAGAGGTCCATCTGGGCAACATCCATGTGCAAAATCAAAACATTCCATGCAGCTGTTTCTAACAAGAAGTCGACAACGTAAATACAATAGTGCAATAAATGCACTGTATTGCCATATATACATATACAGTGGCAGCACTCACTTAGTCGCAAAGTTTGATATCCCGTAAGTTTGTCAAAAATTAAAATATGCACATTATTTTTTCAAACTTTTATTGTCTAAAAGCTAACTATATTCTGATAAAATTTTGAGCAATTCTGTAAAGCCGTTTTATAGAAAAAGTCGAAAATATCCTTGACACACAAAATTTATTAAAAACGGAAAAAAATCGCAGCGCCACCTGGTGGCCAAAATGAGAACTAGTCGACCCCAGGTGACCCTATGTGCAATATCAAAGCAATTGGCCAAGCAGTTCTTGATATCATGAATTTTTTTCAAAAAATAAATTAAAAAATTCATTAAAAATTGACAAATAATTGCATCATCATCTCCTTCGCAAATTTCGTACAGGTCCACCTGGGGAACATCCATGTGCAAAACCAAAACATTCCATGCAGACGTTTTTGAAAAGACGACGAAAATATGAAAAGTCTAATGACCGATGGACGGACGATGGACAAATTGATTCTATAAGCTCTGCTGACGTCAGCAGAGCTAAAAACGCAGCAAACTTGCAGCGCCAGCTATTATACAAATTAAGGTCTAGGGTTCCTAGGACGTGTCCCTATGCAATTTCGAAGGAATTGTCCTTGTGGTTTTGAAGAAGACTTTTTAAAATATGGCCTGAAAAACATTAACTAAAAACTTCATAAAAAAATCCAAATCACTGGACCGTGTCCATTGGAACAAACTTGGTAGAAACCCACCTAGGGTTCTTTGCTAGAAGGCTTGAAGTGAATCTGGTTGACAGCTTTGGAGAATAATTCGAAAATGTGAATTAACATTAGAATGCCCATTGACTTGCGTACTAATCATTAGGAAAAATTCATTTACCGACAAGTACCCGAATTGAAAAAATTGTTAACAATCGGGAATCCACAGCAGTGCCACCTAGTGAACAAATTTGACCCTTTCACAATAACCATTTCCACAGAGTTTTTGCTTAATCTGAGTAAAAGTTCTGGAGAAGTCGAAAATAGCAAAAGCACAAAACAAACATAAACAAGAGGACTGTGAAATGCACAGACTAAAGTTGTCCTGTGATCTATGATCTCAAGGTGACATCTGTTTCAGTCCATAAACAGTGTTGCCAACATGTACATATCCCCTTGCCGATCATAAAAAATAGAGTAAAATTGCAGCACCACCTGTTGAACAAATTAAGCTCCAGGGGTCTCCCACAAGTGTACCTGTGCAAGTTGAAGCAATTGCTGGTGGTTTCCCAGAAGATTTTTTTTAACATTTTGCCAAAAAATCAACAACAAAATTCATTGAAAATCCAAAATTCACTGCACCGTGACCATTTGAACAAAACCTGGTAGAGACTTACCCAAGGAACATCCCTAGCATATTTCAAGTGAATCTGCTTCATAGCTTTTGAGAAGTCAAAATAGGGATTTCCATTGCAATCCTCATTCACTTAAATAAATAGAATACATGCATCACCCAGCAAGCACCCAAATTGCAAAAATCGTTAAAAATCAGGCATCAAGAACACTAGGAGTCCCTCGGAGTGTTCCTGTGCGATATTAAAGCAGTTGGGCGAGTGGTTAAAGAGATTTTTTTTAGATTTGCCCAAAAAAGAACAATCATAAAACTAAATCCAAAAATCACTGGAGCATGACCATTTAAACAAACTTGGTAGAGAGCCACCCTAGGTACATTGCCACTAAGTTTGAAGTAAATCTGTCCGACGGTTTTAGAGAAGTCAAAAATGTGAATTAGCATAAGAATGTTCATGGACTTACATAGTAATCAATAGGAAAGGTTCATTTAACGATTAGTATCCGAATTTAAAACATCTTTAAAAATCAGGAATCCACAGCAGTGCTACCTATAGTGAACAACTTGTGTTTGACCCTTTCACAATGGGGCATATCCACCAAGTTCCAGCTTAATCTAAGTGACAGTTCTGCAGAAGAAGTCTAAAATAGCAAAAACACAAAAAAAATCATTAAAAATAGAAAACCACTTCATCGCCACCTGGTGAACTAATGAAGAACTAGGAGTCCCTAGGAGTGTTTCTGTGTGATGTCAATGGGATTGAATTGAAGGTTTTGGTGAAGAGTTTAAGATTTGCCCGCAAAAAGAACAAAAAATATCATAGAAAATGCAAAAGTCACTGGAGTGTGACCATTTGAACAAACCTGGTAAAAACCCACCCAAGGTTGATCCCCACCAAGGTTGAAGAGGATCCAGCTTAAGATTTTGGAGAAATTGAAAATATGAATTGTGGGCAGGATGGACAACAGACGACAAAGCCTCCTAAAAGCTTAGCTAACTGACGAATCAGCTGAGCAAAAAAAAAATCATTCCTGTCTCGTTTCACCACTTTACCATTTGTTCTCCCAAGGCCAGCAAGCCTTCAAAATAACATATCAGAGACTGCTGCTTTTGAGGTTACTGAGGGAATATTCATAGTACGCAATTCCGCAGAAATATTTGTTATGGTGTGCATTTTGACTTGGTGACATCTTTTTGTCACTTTGGATAATGATATCATTTCTACACACTCAACCAATATGAGCTCAAAGGTACCGCATTAAAATGATTTAAACTTAATGTCACAAATAGATGTCAGCATAGCACGTCCCTGATGTCAGTATTGATGGTATATGTTCGAACACACTCTTCTGTATACTTAAACAGGCAAATCACTGGGATCAATCCTGCTACTTTTATTCTATACACCATAATTGTAAACTTTGAACAACCTTCCATGTAATCTTTATTTCTATCAACGTATAAAATACAAGAAAAAAGCAAATATGGAATATTCATGGGTCAGCCCCATCAGACAGAAATTCAATTTGCTGGGCTATAGCCATATCCCTCCAAAAATATCACAAGTACCAGAAGCTCATTGGGCAATTAAAGTGACACCAAGGATATTTTATTGATTTATTCATAACTTTGTACAGCAAAATAAATATTCATTGTTCTTGGATGGTAAAACCTAAAAACTTTTTCTATCTCAAATAAAAATGGAGTCGATGTCTTCACTTGGTGTGGATTTGACGTTAAGTGTACAACCGAGGCCAAGACAAACTGATGATTGAGAGGCTGTTATTCTGAACTCTTTCATTGCCAACTTAGGACTCAGTCAACAGCTGTCCTTGGTACAGTTTGGTACAATGCACCCAAAGCACAACAAGGCAAGCTGTTGACCTGGACCTTTTTATGGTCTATACCACTGTAGTCGTCTTTGTGTTTCAATGAAAGGTCAGTCCACTCCCCCCCCCCCACCCCCCGAATAGGACTCCTATAATTATGTCAATTCGGCGCACATCACTTTTTGTCAAAGTTGGCTCTGAAAGAGTTAAAAAGTCTGGTACACTTTTCTTTCAAAAATTATTCCATTGATGGTAGAGTCAAAGCTAAGTTTAGCAACATGATTCAGTGACAGGTTTTGAAATCAGCTGCTTTACTATTCACTGGTCTATTTATTCCCTGTCAATTGTTTACTGTCTACTGGTCAACGCCCAGTGTTTCTCCAGGCTGCATTCTTTGGTACTTACAACTATTCCCACTTGTATGCATCCACACAGTACCTTCAACTTTTGTCATTTCAGTATTTTTTTTTGGGGGGGGGGGGGGGGGAGTGTTGGGAGAGTGTTTTTTGTTTTTGTTTTTGTTTTTGTTTTTGTTTTTAATACAACAGGTTCCTGTGCTGATCTTTTCAATCATTACAGATGTGAGCTGAATAAAATGGACAAAAAGTCCTTTCAATGTGAATATTTTCAGACTGATTTTCAACATTCTCACCAGATTGTAAAGCATATCATACACATGCATTGATCATAATGGACCCAGAGACCAACATAAGTCTGCTTTTGTAAATTCCATTTCAGTGTATACATAGCCATAAAGACAATTACAGCAACAAAATACATTTTATATTGCACATGTACCTCCACACAACAATACACACTTAGCATCCAGACAGCAAAATGCTCAAAAATTGTTAAGTTTTCCCTGCAGTGAGCAGCCACGCTTGCATTGCTTCATGCATAAGTACTATGTAATGTGCTTCTCTTTCATCTACCAACGCATGAAGCTCATTGTTCCTTCAATGGCCCACCAATTATCTGTGTGCATCTTATTACAATTCATAAGTTCTCTGTGGTGCTACAGGTCTTGGACCAGTAACCTAGGCTTAATGCATTTACATGTTAAGATGGCGACATTCGCTGGCTTATTTCTCCTTTTTCAAACGTAAAACCACAACTTCCTTTGCATTCTACTTCAATTAAGTTTATACCGGTAGCAGCAAGTTAAAACCAAGAAAATGGGGGGTCATGTGATTAGATTTTTTTTTTTTTTTTTTTTACGGGTGCATTTGTGTACCTTACCTCCATGATTGACCGTTTCGCACAAATTATGTCTCCAAAAATACACAAAGTTATCAAATGATTTAAAGTATTTCTAGAGTAGCAGTGCCTTTCTAAAACTCACAGTTGATTAGTATTTTCCTACCCAAAATTATGATAGGACTTGATTTGGATCAGTTGACTTGACCTTGAGGGGTTACTGGTCCAAGACCTATAGCACCACCTTCATGGTCTGTAATGGCTGTCAGTCAGTGTTCTCAGCAGATACTCTGAGTATAATCCATGGGGCTGCATGCCGTTTCATCATGCCATTGCCGAAGCCCAAATTGTACTTCTATGAGCAAAATGGTCAAAATATAACAAATCGAAGCTACCAAGCTAAAGGTATACATGGTGTCAAACCTTTCCAATGACTAACTGACATATTATTCAAAACCGCCTCAGAAAAATTCCCCCCAAATGGAAAAACATTAAACTTCCATGTTTATGTGTATCTGATACTTTCCATGACCCCACTTCAAAGGTGATGAATTGTGAAGAGTGGGTGACATGTAGACATGATATTCAATTAAGTTATACACAATCAGTGTTTCAACAATATAAATCATACAGCTGGAATTAATCACCAGTAAATAAAATGAAATATTATTTGGAAGTTAAGTAGGTGGAAATCATTTTACAAATTATTTGCCCCATCAAGCTGATGAGAACATCCACGGGGGGAAAAAAAACAAGGATCTGGAATGATCATTGAATGAAGGACACCGAGCATGGCTGGACAGACATGTATGGTATATGTACACACCGTAAATTTAACATAAACTTGGACCAACTAAGGACAGCAGTACCTGTTATTTGGGACCATCCATCCTGCCAGCCCACTGTGGTCTTATGTGGCTGGTGGTAAAACAACATAAAAGTACTGTCAAGAGTGCCAGTCGGATGGTCTTGAAGGTCTCTTTGGTCTCTCACCATGCTCACCAGACCCGCTCAGTAAGGTGGGTACATACACCATTGTATCACTGAGACCACTGAATCATAAGGACTAGTTCCCCATAACCTGCACCAATTAATTTTAACCAGAAAAGCAACAAAAGGAGCATCAACAGTGCAACCTTAGAGGTCGTTGCTATTGACATCAGCAGTTCCCGTTTTGTATGCCAACCACCCAGGACGGAAGGGAACATATAGTTGTACTCCATGGTGCTTCTACAGACAGGACATACACCAATGGTATTTTGCAGAAGCTAATATTTAAAAAATGGATCACAGACTGACAAATATTAAGGCAAACATTTACTGAAGAAGCACACAGTACATAGTACCTGCATATTAAGACCAGCCAGTTGCCAGTAAACAGTGGTCTTACATGAAGACTGTTTGGAAATATATAAGAAAATACTCCAATGTCAAGAATGGATGCATTTAAAAGATACGTGGTCTCTCATGAAAAGTGGTCTTTAGAGCAAGTATATAGATTCGTGGCATGTGAAATCTCACAAGCATATACAAATGTGTATCTTGGAGGTCAAAAAAATCCTGTGGATTTTCTTTTTCTCTACTTGTCTTAGAATTATGGAAGCTGAAAAGTCAGGTTTCCTTGCACATTTTAGGATCCAATGAAATTTATAATGATCTATTTGTAATACCATGGAAGATATAAAATAGCCCTGGGACTTTATTTCTGCTACACCTGATCTCTACAATTTTTGTAAAAGTTCTATTGAAGATGCAAGAAGCACCAGAAATGGAGCCAACTGACTGAATCCACATTGACCTACTGTTTTGCAGCATGTTGTGATACTACCATGATTCGTTTTCACACACATCACTCCATTTTTTGTTTTCTCTTTAATTGTTCACACTGCAACTGGTACAAAGATCAGTTGGTGTAAACAAAAACGGCTCTGAATTTGAAACTTAAAGTTGATAATATATGGGTAGTTAAATTGATGAAAAGCCACTGATGAATACCATAGCCATCCTGCTCCGTGCTGGCATTAGTACATGTACATCTCTCCTACACCCACTCCCTCTAAGTGACATATCTGGAAATAACGGTCATTTTGTTAATATGCCCTCATACCTCCAAGGCTCCAGTTCAGCTATTTTAGCAGGCAGTGAAAAAAGCTAAGCAGTGTAAAAGTAACTTCCATGAAAATATATCTTTATTGCTTACTTTTTCATTTTATCATCATCATCATCATCATCATCATCATCATCATCATCATCATCATCATCATCATCATCATCATCATCATCATCATCATCATCATCATCATCATCATCATCATCATCATCATCATCATCATCATCATCATCAATGAGTGCCAGTACTGTGGAGTATTCTGATGTTAAATTGCATGCAGTTATGTTCTTGTCAGGTGCAATGTCTCTAGTGTATATGATGCTGTGGTTCCAGTAACAAGACAGCACACAAGGTCCAAGGGGAGCAGAATCCCAGTCGTTAACCCTCCTCGTCAACACAGGCTGCTTAAAATCTGGTACCAGGGCCACACCAAAGGACCAGATAATGCCTCATTGGACATGTTCTGTTTGGAAACAAAACATCACTTAAACAGTATATAGGGAACAAAAATCACAAAAGAAGTCCTCTGGATTTACCACAAGCAAATCAATTTTTATGTGCACATTGCCACATTTTTTGTAAAATAATTTAACATGCCAGGTCACATAGAGAAAGATGTGCATCACTATCATGTCACCAAAATTATGACTATGCAGACACATCATCTGAGGACATATACCTACATGTTCTTCAAATCGCTGAAGATTGATTTCCACACACATGTAGGCATGCAACCTTTTCACGTTTGTCACAAATCTGTACATTTATTTTACAATTAGCTCACAAAGTATAAACATTAGCCAGAATTGAATTTTTTAATCATATATGTTTTTGGTTTTTTTTTTAAGTATTTAAGTGATGCTCCTGACTATATGTGCTTCGCTAGGTACTAGTTATCCTAAAGTGCTTTTGGTGCATCTCGATCATGAGGTTAATAGCCCAACATACATGTACATGTATATGTATTTGGATTTGTAAATCTAGCATCTTTAGAATCTTTTCTTCCACAGTCAAACTTGAAAAGCTCAGGACTGCAGTGTATCGCTGAAATGTCACAGCACTTTAAGCTGTCAACAGCAGTAACAGGACCCAAAACTAGTCCACTATGGTGGGGGTGGAATCTAATACAAGTACATGTGCATGTATGTACAATGAGTACAGGGGGATAGAGGTATCTTAATAAACCATGCAACAAAATATCAATGGCAAACGCACTTTTTTTCACAATTACAGCCATGTAGTATCGTACAAATTCATTTTTGTTCAAGATATATACATGCACTTACATCAACCTTCAACACACACACATAAAAGTATCAAGTACCAGTAAAAGACTGGCGAGGCCACAGTGCACTACTATTGAATTTTATGTTAATGTCACCTTGAACAATGATTAGTTTTGCAGCTCATGATGAAATTTACGTACATGTATCTTTCAGCTACAAGACCTGGATTTATTGTAAAAAAAATTTGGTGTTTCTGTCCACTGTGGCTTGATCTGTGAATTACAAAGGTAAGTCATGAGAATATACAACTAACCCTCCAGGCAGTGGTGCCCTCTACAGGCAGGGCACAACAACCTTCTCTTCTCACTCTTCCCCATTCTCCAATTGATTCATTTAATTTAAATAGCTTCAAATACCAATATGTACAAAACCTTATAACCACGTCAGTGATGCACCTTTATCGGATAAACACATCCACTGACACACCTCAGCATATGCAATATACGTCTTTATGAAAACCCTGCTAACACCACTTTTGACTGCCCCAGATTCACTCTGGAGTGGTACTGTTGCCTAATCAATTGTCTGTACATTCACCATAAAGTGCTCCTTAACAATCAGTTTCTCATCACAGATCAGCAAGCTTTGAGAGTTAGCACACTTTTTTTTTTTTTTTTTTTTTGCGGGGGAAGGTTGTCCATAGGACACAATACACTTCAGTAAATATGTTGGTTTCAACTTGACTACTCTACAGGTTTATAATGTATATTAATCTCATTTTTGATGCTCTGTCAAATCGGCCACTTGCTGTCTTTCTATTTACAAATTACACAATTTAGGTAATGTCCAACCAGTTTTGGATAATTTTGTTTGAGATTTTGAAATACTTTGTTAGACACATATTTTTCCTGTCAAGTCCAAATTCACATGTTCTGGCCCCAATAAAATTTGAAGTAAATGTACAATCATGGTAGTCATTGAACAGTCTAAACCTTTAAATGTAGATCTTGCAGTCTGTACTAAAATGGCCATTTCACATGGATATACATCTGAATTTAATTCTCTGATTTTTATCAAAAACTACTTTAGTGAACAAAGCTTTAGAGGGGCAAAAGTGTATCAGGGATTTTCTCAGAAATGATCAGTTCTTTTCTAAATGCGTTTCAAAAATGAAGAGTACCACATACTTTAACATTTTCAAAAACAAATACATTTTCCTCCTTTCCTATCACATTTGTGAAAAAAAAACATGCCTTAATTAAAAAAATGCTGATACAATTTTGCAGACCAAATTATTGAGATTATAACTGCATGAGATTGGTAATTTTACCATGAATACCTTTCAAGATATATGTATATCTAAAATACATTATCCAGTATACTTGAGCTATTTGTGAGTGCATTTGTGTGTGCATACAAATGTGTGCATGTAAAAATGTTTTGATTCTATCTTCCTTATCTTGACTTTCAGTCCTATGCCACAGGAAGTATCACAGTCCGGCATCCACATAAACATGGTGGACAATCACCGGCTTGCTTTTGTCATCCAGGCAACCAAAAGAGCTTGTATCACCTGGCCGAACTTGACAGACATTCTCTCTGTATACATTTGTCTAATTCTAGCATCCAACGTTGGCTACATTCAGTTTGAGGGAATGGTCCATATGCATGGCAAGTCATTGGCCATTTCATCAATTTATCAATATCTCTACAGCAATTTGATTTCACAAAGTACATGTATTCAGTGACATTGCAATGTAATACTCATGGAACCACTGAAATACTGTGGAGTAGTAACTAAAGGACAACCACAGTCACCTCAATGTCCTGGTCTCTGACAGACAACCAGTGTCACTTCAATGTCCTGGTCTCTCATAGACAACCACAGTCACCTCAATGCCCTGGTATCTGACAGACAACCACAGTCACCTCAATGTCCTGGTCTCTGACGGACAACCAGTCACCTCAATACCCTGGTCTCTGACAGACAACCAGTCACCTCAATGCCCTGGTCTCTGACAGACAACCAAAGTCACCTCAATGCCCTGGTGTCTGACAGACAACCAAAGTCACCTCAATGTCCTGGTCTCCAACAGACAACCACAGTCACCTCAAAGTCCTGGTCTCCAACAGACAACCACAGTCACCTCAATGTCCTGGTCTCCAACAGACAACCACAGTCACTTCAATGTCCTGGTCTCTAACAGACAACCACAGTCACCTCAATGTCCTGGGCTCTAATAGACAACCAGTGTCACCTCAATGTCCTGGTCCCTCATAGACAACCACAGTCACCTAAATGTCCTGGTCTCTGACAGACAACCAGTCACCTCAATATCCTGGTCTCTGACAGACAACCAGTGTCACTTCAATGCCCTGGTCTCTGACAGACAACCAAAGTCACCTCAATGCCCTGCTCTCTGACACAACCACAGTCACCTCAATGTCCTGGTCTCTGACAGACAACCAGTCACCTCAATACCCTGGTATCTGACAGACAACCAGTCACCTCAATGCCCTGGTATCTGACAGACAACCAAAGTCACCTCAATGCCCTGGTCTCTGACACAACCAAAGTCACCTCAATGTCCTGGTCTCTAACAGACAACCACAGTCACCTCAAAGTCCTGGTTTCTAACAAACAACCAGTGTCACCTCAATGTCCTGGTCTCCAACAGACAACCACAGTCACCTCAATGTCCTGGTCTCCAACAGACAACCAAAGTCACCTCAATGTCCTGATCTCTAACAGACAACCATAGTCACCTCAGTGTCCTGATCTCTAACACACAACCACAGTAACCTCAATGTCATGGTCTCCAAAAGACAACCACAGTCACCTCAATGTCCTGGTCTCTAACAGACAATCAAAGTCACCTCAATGTCCTGGTCTGTAACGCACAACCACAGTCACCTCAATGTCCTGGTCTCTGTCGGTCCACACTCATACAGTTAAGTGGAAAAAAGTGGTGCATTATGTGGCATAACTATCCTATCATTCAATTGTAAATTGTCCCCCAGTGGAAATCTCCATGTTTTTATCATAGTTTATAAAAAAAATAAAAGTTTCCACCTTGTAGTTGCCAGAGATAACTTTTCAACACTTCTATTGAACTTTTTTCCATCACATAATCACTGTCTTTGGAGGCATTCTCAATACATCTGCACCTACATGTACCTTTTCTTTTGATTTTAAATGTCACAAATGTGCAGCACACAATGTTCAGCATGTGTAACTGATTAGTTTCTGCTGTAATCAGTAATTTTTCAAAACACACTTCTTACAATGTACATCCCTGTTTGCACTGTACATGGTTCTAAGCCCACCTTGTGAAATCTGGTTTGGCCAACAGTTAATGTAGTATGTTGATAGAGCAAGCCTGCAGGACAGCAAATGAAACTCACATGACTGCGGCTGTCCGTAAGATTATACAAGTAAAAAAAAAATTTTGGCTGAACAGCTTGACACCAATGGTTCATTATTACACTGTCCCGGTACCCAAAACTTGATGTGCATTCATCCACTCCCATTTGAAGCTTTATAACATCTAGGGCTGTTTGATCCTGGTTTTATTGGCTCCTTCCGTGTTCCCATCTGATACTGTTGTGGATAACAATTGAAATACAGAAAAGTTCTTGAACAACTTGATTACATGTAGAATGGGTCTAATTATGTTTTGCTTTGTTTTTCTGTTTTTTTTTTTTTTTTTCAAGCATGTTAGCCCTTGTCCCGAGTATAGACAAATGATCCAGTCCTTCTTCACCACACAACATCGACTTTTGTCACAATCCATAAATAGGATGCCACCATACTGAAACATGCAATCCTGTGATATATGTACATGTAGAGCTTTGTGTAGGTAGTCCCCCACTTCCACCATTTCTCAAGACCTTGTTCGCTGTGTTTGTCATCAGAGCTAATGCATTATGGATAAGAGTAATTTCTGTCTAGTTGATACACACGTAAAACATGCAGGTACAATATAGTCTCCCTATCAAGACCAAATATATATATGACTAAAAATATTATGGTCTTCATAGGGATATAACTTAATTTGGCATATTAAAACAAAAACAGGATTGTACATTAGTTGTCTTAATATAGAATTTGTATCTTACGGAATTGGTCTTAATTGGAGAATCTACTGTACATTCAAAGTTTTCATGTTTGTTTGGATTTCCAGCCAACTGTTGGGCCATTGCCCTTCCATGTATTCTCAAAGAATGCAGTCAACTGCCATTAATATTACCACACAGCATCTCAAGTAATTACACAGCTAAAAGAGATAGCACAGGAAATATATTCTCCGCAAATGGAAACATACACGTGTGATGTACATATTTCTCACGAGATTCATCATCAGCTATGATAGGAGATAGTGCAGCTACCGACCAGTGCAACCATCTGGCCAATAACTAGAAAGAAGTCTGTGCTGTTCACTTCCTGAGCAATCCATTGGTAATGTTGAGACATCAATACTCATGCCATTGTCCATGCTTGCATTCATTTAAAGTCTTCAACAATGAGAAACGACAAAATTCATATTATAAACTACAATATCTCAGTCTTCAAATCCTCTTTTTCAGTTCACTCAGTAATAAAATAAACAATATCACATGATAACAGCCAACACATACTTTCTTTTTTTTTAATTTTAAAATCAAGTTTCAGAAAAAGGTCTGAAATACAGCTGAAAAATTTGCCTGTTAAACAAACCATCTTCCATAAAAACATCAGGCTTTGACTACTGTGCTTGGATGGCAACCAGCAGCTACAAAAATGGTCAAGTCTCCATTCTGTCTCTCTTCTCAAATGGTCTACCATACTGTGAATTCTAAGCAATTACACAGATAATCAATGAAGTCATTTATTTGATTTCACAAATATCAAGACCTTGTAGACATATCACTCAAATGTTCTATTTTGATTATTGTTCTGAAAATGACAGACAATACCAATGCCTATGTCTATAAAAATGTTACATGTATACCCTGATTCATGCTGTCATCAACCCTGAAATGCATGTACGTCATGTTTTGGGTGTCCTAGTTCCTCTGCCAACCTGAAAAAAAAAAAAAAAAAAAACCACAAAATTGACATGAATTGATAATAATTACAAAATCAAATTCAAGATTCCAGAAAGCTTCAGGTTTTGGTTCATTCCTTCACTCACTCATGCATCCGCTGCAGATCATGTTCAAGAGAATTTATTTTCCAAAAGATGACTCACTACAAGATGTCAGAATTTTCTGATTTACACTTTTGGTCATCATAAATCAGCAACTACAATCTATTTGCATGCACAGGTGTGAGCTATGCTGGTAGTTGGAGCAGGCCTCGTGCATGCATGTACATGTACACTGTCTGATGAACTACAAGATACATGGAGTGGACACTGTGTGTCTTACACCTTCCCTCTCCACGTTCAGCCACTCTCTACAAGTAGAGTTCACTTATGTCTTCCATTTCACTTTAGCCGACATTTTCCATACATACATGTATAGCATGTATTGCTTCTGTAAAACAAGACTGTTAATAAATCAGTATGGAAGAGAATCACTGTCTCCTTGCCCACTGTGAGGGAGTTAACTAGCATCAATGTATTCTGCATACCAAAGCTCATTGAGGAAACTGGACCAGGTCCTTTGCAGGGGAGAGATTCAAGTGTCTAACAGGGAGTACAGGGGTAACATGTATGACTGGCGCTATTCTTACGGGGGGGGGGGAGAGAATTATAATTACAAGTGAATAGGGAAATTGTCTGGGGATGAACTTACCTAACAACTTCATCCGTAAAGGCATTGGGTCCACAAACACAGATCATCACCTTGCTCTCTTTCCCTGATGTTGGAATGAACTCCTCCATCAGACTTTTTCTGATCCTACCCGTCAGACCAGTCCATTCTTCCCGGGGTTCAGACAGGACATATTTTACCACAAAACTGCAACAGCAAATTCAATATAACATCATCAATTGCAAGCCATACAACAGGTGGCATGGTAAACAGCCAAATCTCCATTATATGGAGTCTGGTCTGCTTATTAAAGAAAAAATGCAACAGAGACCAAGAGCTGTTTCTTTGACATTGAATGATTCCAAGGGTAACCATACAAAATTATTCATTTCCATAATCATTTTGACTTCATCCACACATGTGTACCTTCCCAGTCTGCCACATTGGGCAGCACTCTTTTTGAAATTGTTTGCAGAAATTATCATAATTTTTAACTATCTCTCCCTTGAAAATTCATTTAATTCTTATTTATTGTTTCTTAAATATGAAATCCCTAACACCTCACTGGAGCAAAAAATAAAAACTAGAGGGCTGTGTGAACAGCCTTTGCTCATCTGACCCTTAGCTTGTTCACAAAATCAAAGTGGCAACTGAACAGACCTGTGTGGAGCTTTAGCTGAGTGCATATGACATTTAGAAGTATTTCTAAGATGTGCCTAAAGAAAAAAATCATTAAAACTATAAATTTTACTGAAGCATGACAGATTGAAGAATATCTCAAGAGAACTTGAAAAAAAAAACAACATTGCTATTTTGTGGAGAAAATACATGATATTGAGCATTAGAATCCCCATTGACTTGCATAGTAATCAATAGGAAAGGTGCATTGACCCACAGGGATTTGCATCAGAAAAATAAAAGTGTGTCAATATAAATTATCGTTGTTTGTCTTGCTCTCTGATCGAGGGCGCCGGACTGAGGGCGCGAGTCACTTTAGTGACGAGAAGGGGACAAACGAGATATGCCGCCTCCGCGCATCTTTTCCCGATTAAATCGCTTTTGTCCGCTGCATACATATAATCTTTACCTCCAGTTGTTCCTAAGAACCTACTTCGTCGATTGCAACGCAACAATCGCTCCACTAGCAACAACGTACCGGTTTTTTTCACCTTTATTCTCAACTCTTCAAATAAGTCAGTCTTCATTGTACGGAAATGACCTTTGACCGACCCCAAACGGCACTTCGAGGATTACTGGCCTCTCATTGGCCAAGCTATTTCCGGTAAATTAAATTAATATATTGTTCAGTCAAGACATTTATGTTTTACTTATATATCAAACTGCTTTAATAATATTGTAAGAATCTATCTGTAAAATGCTTTATGAGCGGAGATGTGTTGCATTATTTTTTTAATAGTTTTGTTATAATTCCAAACACAAGTCTGTGACGTCACGCAAAGTGAAACTTAGCGGTATTTTTAACCTGACGGCAGGGAAGTCGAATGAATGCAGAAGTAGCACCACTATGGGCGGAGAATATGCTACAAACTGGTTAGTAGGCCTATTTACTCAATGTCAACGAATGATTAGAAACCACTGTGGAAAGAAAACTACAATATCATACATTGATCTTTCAAAGAAAATAAATATGAAAAAATTGAACAGAAATTGGGGAGTGTTGTATTGTGGACTGTCAATCAAGATATTGGGAGCTATAACTTATAAGCTGCGATTTACTGTAACATTAGCACTTTCATTCTTTGAACATAAATGTCTTGACTGAACAATATATTAATTTAATTTACCGGAAATAGCTTGGCCAATGAGAGGCCAGTAATCCTCGAAGTGCCGTTTGGGGTCGGTCAAAGGTCATTTCCGTACAATGAAGACTGACTTATTTGAAGAGTTGAGAATAAAGGTGAAAAACAACCGGTACGTTGTTGCTAGTGGAGCGATTGTTGCGTTGCAATCGACGAAGTAGGTTCTTAGGAACAACTGGAGGTAAAGATTATATGTATGCAGCGGACAAAAGCGATTTAATCGGGAAAAGATGCGCGGAGGCGGCATATCTCGTTTGTCCCCTTCTCGTCACAAAAGTGACTCGCGCTCTCAGTCCGGCGCCCTCGATCAGAGAGCAAGACAAACAACGATAATTTATATTGACACACTTTTATTTTTCTGATGCAAATCCCTGTGCATTGACCGGTAAGTACTCAAAATGAAATATTGTTAAAAAATAAGGAATCCACAGCAATGCCAGGTAGTGAACAACTTTGTTTGACCCTTTCCCAAGGAACATATCCACCACATTTCAGCTTTATTTGAGTTATGGTTCCGGTGTAGAAGTCGAAAATATCCAAAATACAGAAAAAAAATCCACACAAAAATAAAAAAAAAAATGCAGTCCCACATGCTGACCAAATTAAAAGGCAATAAGAAATTTCTGGACCCATGCCCCCCTTGCCTCATTTATAACCTTGCTAATCACAGGTCTAATTTTGGAATGACTCTAGTCAATAAAAATTGGCAATCACCATGACCTAGATACTTGAACTAGTGACCTACATGTACTTTTATGCATGACACAAAGAACAACAGAATTTCAGCCAGGACATGAAGTGTAATGTAGTTTTCCATGAATGTATCACCATGACCCAGATACTTGACATAGTGACCTATTTTTGTTTCATGACACACCTTTAGGTCAAGATATGTGTGTGTGTGAAGTTTCATGAAACTAAGTGAAATACATGTAGTAAAGGAATCACAGGCCTTACACTATTTTACAAGAATATGACCCACATACTGGACCTAATGACCCACTTTTGGTACATGACACACCCTTATGTCCAGGTGCACCTGTGTGTGAAGTTTCATTAATCTGAGTTGAAGGACAAGCAAATTATAGCCCGGACACAAAAAGCGGACGGACCGACACATGGACAGAGAAATGCGCGGATGCATGGAAAAAGCAATTACTATATGCCCCTCCTCCAGTAGGAAGAGGGCCTAATTAAGAAAAGGGAGTCCCTAAGAGTGTTCCTGTGTGATATCAAAGCAATTGGGTGAGCATTTATGGACAAGTTTTTTTAAGATTTGGCCAAAAAAGAACCAAAATCAAAAATCTTTAAAAAAAACAAAAATAACTGGAGCATGGCCATTTGAACAAACTTGAGACCCACCCAAGGTACATTGCCACCACATTTGAAGTGAAAATGTGAATTGTGAACAGACGGACAACAAACAATGGATGAAGAGTGATGGCATAAGCTCTGCTGTTCAAATCAGGTATTTCGAGTTATTGACGAAAAACAATAAACTTGGACAAGCATCAAACTCCATAATTACTGGGTCACAGTGACCCAAAAAGTAGGTCACCAAGTACAGTTTTATGTATTATGCACTCAAAGCAATTTTGATCTGGAAGCTCAATTCTCTTTGTCATTGTTGTCCAAGCTACACCCTGCCATTACAAAATCACTATTTCAACTTTACAGACACAATGACCTCCCAAAATAAGTCAAGGTCACTGATATTACATAACATTCTACCTTTGGTTATGGTCTATACATCCTATAAATTTGGCAAGTCTACTCTAATTACTGTCCCAAATATGGAATTTTACATCTAAAAACACATTTTCGTGCATAATTTCCATGAAATTATAGGTGGCACCACCAGTATCTTTGGTAACTCAGACTTTGACCTCCCCCACAAACCCACCAAATTTGGTGAAAATCCACCAAAAATCAAAGATGCTAGAATGTTTACAAGTATTTTACATTTTGACCGCTATATTACCTAATAAATGTAGGTGGTACCACCAATATCCAAAGGGGCCTAGACTTTAATACATCCTATAAGTCCTGAAAGTTTTATTGGGCTAACATAAAACTGTGGATGGTATCGTGCTAACGAGCAACAGTTTACAGATGGACGGAAAGACATGAGCAGTCGCATAAGCGGTGCGAGTTAAAAATTACATGGCCAGACATAATAAATAGACAATATACATGTATACACCAACACATATAGCCTAAACTTTATCCCCTTGGCCTTTTGGCTGAGGAGATTAAAAAGGCCCAAGTGTAGATTACACAAATATTTGTAAGAAAGTATTACAATCCATGCTGATGGAACCTCCAAATGTTAAGTCACATTTCTTCAAATTCTTTGAAAAATTAAATGTAAAATACATGATTAAATAAAGACCGTCATTGCTCTCCAAACATTATGGAAGGGTTCATCTAGTATACAAAATGTTGAGAGATCACCTCAGTGAGAGGGTATACTTTGTACATTCATTTGTTCTTTCAAAACTGGCAATTTCTCAAGAGACACTATATATGTCCCTTAAACAATGAAGCATGCAATGTGAAAACCCTATTTGATTAGAATTCATTTGGTCAAAATCAACATACTGTAAAGCTAATCCAATACTGAAATATAAACAAACAAGTCAATGTAATCCAGATGATGATGATATATAAAACAAAACAATACCAGATTGCCAAATAACAGTATCCCTCTGTAGACAAAATTACAAGCACTCAACGTAACCACAGGCTTACCTGTCATGTGTGTCTGCCAATGTGTTTAATTCTTCTTCCCATAAGATATCTTTCTTTGTTTTGTTGAAGAACATCAACTTTGTTGACCTGTGTTCAAAAGTCGAAACTTTCTTATATCACCATGGTTGAGAAAAAACTATTGCGCCTTTACAACATTTACATATCACATAATTAAGAAGGGTCATTGTTTCAAAACCCACTCCATGCACAAATATTAGCTGTGTTAATGACATGCTTCTTTTCAGCTTATTACTGCAGCAGTAAATATCACACGATCTACCTGTGTTTCCACTGTCAGTCAAAGGGCTTGAAGTTCATTCTGATTGGTCAATAAGTGTTAAACTATACAGGCCAGATCTTTACAGATACATGTAGGTCTCATCTGACTGGTTTTTTTTATGTCCACGATTATAAAAGCAAGATCTGCAGTTCCTCTCTAATCGCTTGATATGTCAAAGATGATATCCAATAAAACAAAAACAAAAAACAAAACAAAAAAGCCAATGTCCTTTTGATTGCCAGCAAAAGAGCTCCAATCTCTTTTTTTTTATATTCTTGCCAAAACACACATAAAACAGTTGCTGCTCCAATCAATAATAATTTGCTTTGTTGTTCAAAAGAAACTCAAATTACATGTACATAAATTTTATTCCTTTTATCATCTCTGGACAACAACACAGTGGTCCCTGTCACTTGAGCCCACTACTACAGCAACGAAAAAGTGGTCTTATGAGACAGGAGGTCTTTCATAACACGTAAATTAACATGGGAAGTATAGGACTTGCCAATCTGGAAAAGGGTGTCTTGTGGAAGGGTGGCCTCTCACGACAGGGGTCTCTCATGAGAGGGACTACTGTATTTCTAATTACCTGATTTTGGTTTGTGTATCCTGAACGACAGTGTTCCAGATAAGCCTGGCCATGGGAGTAAAGCCAGTGCCTGCTGCCAACATGACCAGATCTGTATAGTCAATTAATAGCTGCTCCCTGAATGTCCCAGTATGGTTGCTGATGCTCAACGTATCACCTTATGGAAAAAAAACAAAGACTATTTCTATGCTAACCAATGGCTCTTCCTTGAACGTGGCCACTCTGACTTTGTGCATGTCTCCATGCAAATACAGAAAAGGGGCAAACAACATGTCAAAATTGAATACAACTGGTTCTGCTGCACTGATTTCATTTGCAAAAAGTGCAAGTTGAATGACAATTTCAGTGGAACACTTCTAATGCTCGCTGCTCTCAATGCATTCTCAGAAATCCTTCCCACCGATACTTTGCTAACATGAGGCAAAAAGTTCAAGTACAATAACTGGTCTTGCATTGTGCCACCACTAGGTTTCTGTGCTACAAGCCTAATTGTATTATTCAGTAACTGTTACAATGATGTAAATGTTGTAAGATGTACAATATGGCATGCAGCTTCAATGCTCCTGTTCAACACCTACAATGTAGGATGTACCTCTACAGGCTATAATAGCACAAACAATACAGTGCTCCCTGTTTGTGCCCAGTGCTGCTACTTAATTCATAGCCTTGGGGCGACTTCAGTGTTGGATACAATATTCCTACTCTGAGCTCAATGCCACCCACAACTGGTAACCTCAAGGCATGGTATTTACATTTTCAACTAATACTCACTCTGGAAAAGTTCCATTATATATTGTACATTACATTCATTCGACAAATTAACCTTCCCTTAACACTAATCACACATATATTTGGGATACTACCTCTTCAGATACCACTGCTTCAGACACAACCGAGCGGGCATATTCAAGTTAAGATAGTAAGTCTCCTTGTAAAAGTTCTTTGACAACCGTTTGCCCTGGTAACTCAGAGAATGGACACATGGAACCTGGCGAAGTATTACGATAACAGTCACCGAACAACCGCAGCTATGCTGTTTCCCGGCCCAAGTTAACCCTCCAGACAAGTTGAAATAAAATATTGTGTTTCAGTTGACTTTACTGCAAATTAACTGCACACAATAGCCATTTCTCGATAAAATCTTTCAGCCTGGGTCGATCACTTTTTATTCGGGAAGGGCAGCTTGAAACATTTTTTTATGTTTCATAAAATTTATTTAGGGTTGGGCCTTTTCAGTAGGGTTGGTCGGGTTACCGAACCACACATATATTTTTGTTATTCCTTAAGAAGGTAACTTGGACATTTGTTGAAACATGTTTAAAATGGATGTTCTTTCCCTTTCTACACATTACCTTCTTTGACATCAGTTTAATTTGTTACCTGGGCACAGCCGGATGCAATTTTTCTTTCAAATTTTCCAGCTAGCGTTTACTTGAATGTACAAAAGAGCAATGCCACATAGTAATTATTTTCCCAAAATGATATGCGTACCTATTGCCAGCCCTCCTATATGAGGAGTGAGGGTACCGTCTGGGTAGATTTTGATCATGAGGTATATCACTTGTCCTTTCATCTGCCTCTGGTCTTGTTTCTCTGGGATAAGGCTAGGTGGCACCACTGTATAGCTGTGCACCACCTCCACACCTGCATCAAAAAACAACTGATGATCTCACTTCTGTTGATGATGATTCGTGTTTGCCAAATTCCAACAAGTTCAGAATATGTTGGTCTGTTTGCACCAAGATTTTCTAATCAGGTATCTGTCCACATCTGACCCATTTACTAAACCCATTATAAAGCCAGCTTCAGAAAATCTGCATAGACTCAGAGAACTATTGTTTCACTTCCATTAAATCTCACCAATCATTCATCATGGTACATTCAGCAATTTGCGGGCTTGAATGCTTAATTTGATCTGAAGCACACAGAACAACGATTCAAATGCTTTCAGAAAGCTCCCCAAGATATCTTTCTCGATCTACCCTAAATTCCGAAATACGAGGCCATTTTTCACCTCTCACATGCTAGAAGTTTAATAGCAGAACAAAGACACCTATAAGCATTTATTTAGCACAGTATCTCCATCTGGTTAATTCCTCCATAACAAGATCACTCTAAATCATGCTTGAATGTTTCAAACAACTTAATATTACGACTCATTATTACCATTCACTGCATACTCATTACTACCATATGAGGCATTTTCATTAATTTTATACTTTATTTTTAAAGAAGTAATTTAAATTCGATCAAATGTAAATGTTTTTTGAGATAGTGGCGGGCCAAATAATAATCAGAATATTGCTTCAACATCAGTCAAGGTTCAACTTTCTTCCAAAAATTATGTTTTCTACAATATATTTACAAACTTCTCTTTTTCCTTTTCTCTATTTACAAACTTATAAATAAATAAAACATTTTACTCTTAAGATACAGCGGGAGTCAACAGCCTTCCTCAGTGTGGCTAGCCTGCTAAGTGGCCACCTACATAAATAAAAGCTGTTGACCTCTGGCATCCACTGTGTGCAGAATGCATGGAGTGTCCTACCAGTGCAAAAGAAAGCTGTTGACCACTGGCATCCGGTTATGGTACCACTCTTTTACATTCTCATTCTTGATCATCGATAAAGTAAACAATGGATTCAGTCCCATGGATTGAAGCTGACAACATCCAAACACCAGAAGCTTTGTGTCTTTCAAGAAGGGAAGCTGTGAAACGGGCCTGAACTGAAGCCATCTACATTAATAACAAAATGATAATGATTCAATCGATCATAATCATTATGGTGGGTCAGACCACCTCATTTCCGATTTACCTGAAATATTTTTCCTGATGTGAATATGGTGCCCAGTGGGTATACACATCCTGGTTCCCTCAGGTAATGCCAAGCCAAAAAGCTTACAGTCATGTGTGACCGGCTCCACTGACAACACCTTACAGTCTCTGTATACAATATCTGCAATGATCACAACATGCATCATTCACAGTCCAGGAAAAATGGCAATTAAACAATTTTGGCTATTTTGATATTTACATTTTTTTTCTATTAAATCAGTCCAAGTTGCCAGATGATTTATGATGTGTACAAGCCACAAGTCACATTTAACAAGTTTGATTACAGAGTTTGTTGCTAAGCTGCTCAGATTACTTATTCTGCCCTTAATCAATCATATATGTCATGATTTTCTACACATCAACTGGACTCACATTCAAAATTTCTACAATCATTAATTTTTAATCATACAACACTGAAAGTTACACTGCGATAAGAATGTCCCAAGATTTTGTAAGTAGAAAATCATAAATAAAATAAAGCACAGCAGCTTGGCACGTGTGCATGTAAGACCGGATGTCACACTTTATGAACACCATAAAGACTTCTGTATATCTGACAAGATGGCAACTACCATATATTTATTCCAATTGTACCACATGCCCTAACAGAAGCATACCCCCTACTTTTTAATATTGGCGGTTTTATTAAAAATTCATTATTTTTTTAATACTTTGAAACATCAACTGCTTCTGATGAAAGAAGAGCGTTCATTATTGTTATTTTATGCTACATGGACAGTATAATAAGCTTAAGTGTAATTGCTTGTGGTATTGTAAATTAAGACATATCATTATCACAAAACTCTGCGAAAGCCATATCTGCTCCAGGAAATCTTTGCATAAGCACAGCTTGCTAGTACTGTTTGAATGAAGATGGTATAATGTTTACAACACAAAACAAAATGGGCACATCAGACCCTTTCTCTCACCTCTGTCTGCTGTCTTGGAGAATGTACCATTTCCTGGGAGTGCCTGCCCTATGTCACTCCACCGCTTCTCCTTGTCCACTTTAGGAAGAATTATCTCAACCTTACCACTCGGGCGCAAGACTTTCACTGGAAGTAAATACAAAATGGCACACTTTTTTGTTGTTGTTGTTTTTGTTTTTTTTTTTGCTGGACAGGCTGCAATGTTCTTTGATGAAAATGTTCCAGATACAGCTTCATCTCATCTTAATAGAAATTTATGGGGTCACACTTGAAACTATGGAAAAAAACTTTTGGGTGAGAGCTTGGGTTAGGGTTTTTATATGTGTCATTATCAATAGGCTGTACTCTATCATTTTTTTTCCTTCTCACAAATCTGGCACAAATGGGATACAAAACAGAAGTTCAGTTCTGGTTATCACTGACAGTGACTTGACAAATGAATTAGGTTGGGGCAGGTCATTTCCCCTGTTGAATGAACTGTAACACACATCTGTCAATGATTAGCTATGCTGCAATAGCAACTTAGATTATTTCTGAGACATTTTCGGCATAGGCGCTCCAGGATCCATCATGCAATTACTCATACATCACATGTCTAGTATACACCCATATCGTTTACATGGATTACGGAAAAGGCCAAGCCTATATTTATCACTCTCCATGGCACAGATGTTGGCGTACACTTTCCAAATTGTTTGGTGGAGGAAACCAAAGAAGTTGGAGAAAACCACCGTGCACAGTCAGTGTGTTAGGAATGCTTTTCACTTGCTTCCCCGTCTGTAAATCAAACTGGGGCCGCAGAGGTGAAAGGTGAGCATGATACGGCTCTGCCAACTGTGCGCCAGGTACATCTACACAAATGATTGACTATTTTGACATCATAGTCAAAGACAACTCCCCTGAGATAGACTGTGTTTAGAATCAATTGTCTGCTTCCCAGGAATTTTGAATCCTCCATGGCTTTGACGAAGGGCTCTGAGAACTTTGCCAGAACACAATTTGATGAACCGAGGACAGCTTCTCCAGACAGATTGCCCCATAATTGCAAATCATGCCAACAATCATTAATTCATTTTCCTGTCACCAAAGTCACATTGTAGTATCAATTAAAAGAAAATGCACCTGCATATTACACACGAAACATATGCCAGCATGTCGAGACAGGTAGTTATGTGTTGCATAATTTTTACACAAAGACATTTTGCTCTCTTACTTGTACAAAAATATGTTTATCCTGTTACTCTCAAGTCAAATAAGTCTGACTGGATCATTATGTGTATATGCACAACAGTTACATGACTGTCATATGCTTAAAGACTTGTGTCATGTTTAAAAGTGGTCGTCAGATTTTTTCATGTATTTAGCCAAAGTAGAGGAGCAATAGCATTGCTTCTTTAAGTTCCTTAGGAGAAAAGTTTTTTTTCATTTCAATTTCAAGTATCACATGCCAATCAAATACAGTAATTTTTTTTCCCTTTTTTCTTTGGGGGGTGCTATGATAGCAGCTAAAGCATGATTTGCCAGACAACGCAACACAATCCACAAAGTCCATTACCAATGCATGTACACTGTAGAACCTTACATGTAGTTACATATTAGAAGCTGGTTATTGTGAAACTGATCTAACAGCTTTGTATGTTCCTAGTGTTTCTATACCATGTATCTCTAAGACATTCTTTCCAGGTTGCTCCACTATGGCTCTCTATGGCAGTCATTTGGATTATCTTGTATGGTCTTTGTTGCATACAACTTAGTTTACATTGTGTGCACCAGGTGGCCTAATATCTCAGCGTGAGTGCCAACTGCAGGAAAGTCTCACTTTCAGATATGAAATACATGTACGTACATTATCAGACACGTACCTTGATTGTGAACTCTTTCGTAGCAATTAATTATTAAGTCTGGGACTATAGGACTGAGTTAAAACCTTCCTTTAGCAATAAACGTATGCCAAGGTAAGCTGACAACTTATTCAAGAGTTGATATTAGTGTCTACAATTCCAATTCAAAATATATTGTTATAGGGAAAGGATCAAGCCAATTAAATGATGGAAGATCATCTACAAACATCTGAAGAGGGCGATTACGTAATACAGTCCTGAATTTATCATTTGTACAACACCATCAATATGAAAGTACCCTTGCAGTGACAACTTTATCAGTTATACTTAGTCTAGTCCCTCATTAACTTATATTCAATATAAACTGGTTAAATAGACTATTTTTCTGTGTCATTGCTTTCTATTATAAGCACCAGTTAGTCTGACTTGCTTGGTGTGCCAGCCTTAAAATGTTAGCCCTAAAAATGAGCCACAGGGCCACAATAATGAAGATTTGGCTAACTGAGATTTGTTTCAATTAGCAAAACTGGCTGCATATATTTGAAAACATTTTCATCAATATATTATTCACATTAAATATAGGACAAAACCAGTCAGACTGCTTGAGTGCTTCACTACTCAGTGTACAGGCCTCTTAATACATGCACATAGAGCAACAGTTTATCATTTGTAAACTGGCACATTCGCCTCCCTGGCACTTGCTGAGTCTTCACTATTTAACTTATTCCATACCAGTCCCTGATTTTTTTCCGTATATTAACCTAGATTTAAGACATCAATTGCATATTTAAATTCTTCATGAAAAGAGCATTCATTCCAGTACCAACATTCTTATAGTCTTAAGTCAGTGGTTCTGGCACTGCCTGGCAAGTCATGCTGCAGCTGCCGCAAGGGCAGCTGCAGCATGACTTGCCAGGCAGTGCAGGAACCACTGACCAAGGCCTGTGACCATAGTATGGAATGAGTTAATATACAATCTCCAGATTCCAATAAGGTGTGATACATGAATATGGCAAAGACATTAATGTTTGACTAAATTCCTTCACTGCGGACTTCTTGACTTTATTTGCTGCAAGATAAGTCATTGTCTGCCCTGGATTAAAAATGCTGCAGCCACAGCCGCTGCATACTAGACAATTCCAGCAATGTAACAGCATGTGGTCTCTTCATATTGTTTCTAAGTCCCCCTATTTATTCAATTAAGCACATAGTGAGTTTAGAAAAGTACCTTCAGAAGGCATTGCTGAAATCAGGAGGAGGACTACAGCTGAGTATTGCTCATACGCTTTTGAGTCAACAATGACAAAATGTATTAACATTTTCTTGAGAGAACACGAAGTGTGGCCTCATTAGGTAAAATAGACTTAATAGCTGGCCAAAAAGGAAATGTGTTATGCTTCCAGTTTGCTTTGAGAACAAGCCATACATTTTCTCCCATCCCTATCACAAGTACTGCTGACCTATACAGAACAAGTGCTTCACAGCATGTGGGTGTATATAGAAGTGTGCATTTTTTAAACCCGGATGGAAGAAACTTCCATTTTCTTACCTTCATAATCTGATGTGACTTCATTTTCTAAATCTGAAAGAAGACACAACAATAATTTTCAGTATGCAAGAAACAGAGGCTGTGGGCTGATTGCTTCTCAAATATTTTTTTATGCCATCCACACACAGAGTTTTGTTCTTTGCCTTTTTCAGAGAAGTATGACATTGTCATGATTGATGTGATCACTAAGTTAAATTACCAGTTATGTGGGTTTTTTTTTTTTTTGGTTTTTGTTTTGTTTTTGTTTTTGTTCTACTTAACTCAAACTTCTACCATACTTTAACATGACCTAAAGCTCTCTCTCTCTCTCTCTCTCTCTCTCTCTCTCTCTCTCTCTCTCTCTCTCTCTCTCTCTCTCTCTCTCTCTCTCTCTCTCTCTCTCTCTCTCTCTCTCTCTCTCTCTCTCTCTCTCTCTCTCTCTCTCTCTCTCTCTCTCTCTCTCTCTCTCTCTCTCTCTCTCTCTCTCTCTCTCTCTCTCTCTCTCTCTCTCTCTCTCTCTCTCTCCCTCAAAATCTTGTATTCTATAGAAGAACCATGGCTTGTCATGCACCATACATATCCAGAGAGTGTTCAGTGTCCTGACCTTACACACTCTCCATGTGGTTACAATACAAAAAACCACACATATCACTTACCTAGATGGACTTCAAAGGTCATGTTTTCTATATACACTGTCACCCTCATGTCTGTGCCTTCTCGGTCTATGATTACATTTTCATGGATCATGCCCTTCCATTTTGTATACACAACTATTGTAACACTGGTGTCCGATTGCAGCCACTCGTACCTAGATCATTCAAGAAAACCATATTTCCATACATGCTCAAATTAAAAAATTTAGCTTAACAATCCGTTTAATCAAGGTCCTGCATTTCTCATTGAATACCACCATTAGATAAATTTAAATGCACTCAGAGATTGCTAGATCTATGCACCACCCCCCACCCCCATGCTACAGCTGTCAGCACTGACAGGAGTCATGGTTCTGTGACTTTGGGATTTGGGTCAAAGTGATGCATCTTCGAACTTGTCTGAGACCTTATGTAGGATTAAAACCATGTGCAATAAGAAAGATCTACGTTTACAACTTTTCAACTTATCGCATGAAAACAAAATTCAATAAAATGGCTATGTGGCCTTGGGATTTGAGTCAAGGTCACCCATATCCAAACTCTTAGGAGACCTTATGCAGGACTATAAGCATGTGCAATATATGACATGCCTATGTCAAAAATTGTTCAACCTGCCGCATGAAAACAAAATTCACTAAAATGGCTCTGTGACCTTGGGAATTGAGTCAAAGTCACCCATCTTTGAACTAGTCTGAGACCTCATGCAGGATTACAAGCATGTGCAATATAAAGGGCCTACATGAAGCCAAAAACTTTTCAACTTACCATATGAAAATCAAATTCACTAAAATGGCTCTGACCTTGGGAATTTGGTCAAGGTCACCCATCTTCACACTTGTCTAAGACTTTATGCAGGACTATAAGCATGTGCAATGTAAAGGTCTATGTCAAAAACTTTTCAACTTACTGTTGAAAACAAATTTCACTAAAGGGTTCTGTGACCTTGGGAATTGGGTCAAGGTCATCCATCTGCAAACTCCTCAGCAGAGACCTTATGCAGGACTATAAACATGTCCAATATGAAAGCCCTATGCCAAAAATTTTTCAAGCTACAGCATGAAAACTGTTCGAACAGACACACAGAGGCATGCACAGATGCACACACTGACACACAAAGTAATTGCTATATGCCCCCTCCTCCTTCGGGGGGGGGGGGGGCATAACTGTTAAGCTGCGTTGACAGAAGATATGTGAGCTGACTTGGCAGTAACAAAGGTGAATTCTTCAGAAATTACATGATAACATGCAAGTCACGTACTCTATTGTCAAATGTAATGATAATTTCAAAGATAATTAAATCTTTGTATTACATGCAGTTCTCCTCGCAAACACTTCTGACAGCACAAGTCCTGACTTTGCAAGGCATGTGTTCATTTATCATTGGTGTTGTTATTGAAAACCAAAGGTGCATGGTAATATGGCCAATTCTTAACAACACTGTCACAATTACAGGATCCTGTTGTTTCCTGGAAAACTTATCATTCTCTCTCAGTTTACACTTCTGCCAGGTGAACTGGTTTCAAATCTTTCTCCTCTATCTACCTGTACCTGTACCCATGAACCATTATCAACTCTTTCACTGCCACATTTTTGATGAGTCAACAGCTTTCCTTGGCAAGGAAAGCTGTTGACCTGGACTATCATACTCTGTGTAACTACAGGCATGCCGATACTTGAATGAACAGGTCTTTTTATAAGGTACGTGAGTCTAGCATCATTGCAATAATTCAGAGCAGTCTGTTTTACGTAGTTTGACTTCAGCTGTAGTTGACACTGAAAGAGTTATAATTTACAGTCATGTATTCATCTTTTTCTTTGTAAGGAAACTACATATCAAACAGTTGTCTATTTAATTCAAACTATAATTCTCTTCAGCAGCTTAATTAAGTTTATCTTAGAGGTAGCTTGTCGTCTGAACTGTCATTATGTGGCAGATAAGATGATCTTAAAAGACAGATCTGATTGTATGTACGTACATATTATTTTATGATTAGGAAACTCTTTCCAAATTACTGTGATCCTGCTGGTTACAATGCTGCGCGTGGCAAAGCCGAAAATAGTTTAATCACTGGAGATAGAGTGTCCACATCAGCAGAATAATGATACTGGTTTGTGGGTGTGGTCAAATCGGTGGGATGTAACTGCCAGTTCCAAACCGATTTGGCCACGCCCACAAATCAATATCACATTCCACTGATCTGAGCACTCCATCGCAAGTTTTTATAAACTATTTTTAGCTTTGCCACATGTGCACCATTGTAACCAATAGGTTCACAGCATTCTTTTTAAGGTTGTTTGTTGAAAATGAAAATCTTGAAACTCGACTTTTACTTTTGTCTTATTTACTTTATAATGTAAACTGTAATCTTGAAAGAGTTACCGGCTCATAAAATAAAACAATTATGGACTTTTGCTTTGTTCAGCTAGTTTAAACTGACCCCAGCCTTTGGCCTCAGTCATCCTTGTTCTTTCAGGTCCATAAAACTAACCACTGACCTCAGCAAAAGTCCATAATTGTATAATATTGGACACTTTGTACGACACCTACCTTGGCTGGGCAGGGCCTGAGGGAGTCCGGAAGACAGGGGGACTTGGAGACTGTTTGCTTACACCTGTAAATATGCCAGTGATACACCATGTTAAATGCTCATGTCACACTCATTACCTTTGCTGTTCAAGTGATACTCGTATTTTGATTTTATATATGCTGCATGAGTCAAACACTACAATACCATTGTATCATTTTCATAAGGACTGCAGACACCGTGATATTCAATAAAATATGTAAGACTTCCCTGACTATTTTTGATCCATGGTGAAATGTCAAGGGTCTGCTGTGATTATTTTCATCTGTAATACAATACAGAGACTTCACTGTGACTTGCTTTGATGTTTGAAGCAATATATTGTTGATCTTTACAGTAATTATTTTGATTTACAATACAATGTACAGACATGTAAATGTTGATCTTTGCTGTAATTGCTTCAATGTGCAATAATGAATGTAGAGACTTAGCTGTGATTACTTGGATGTTTGACAGTGTAATGACTTCCTCGCAGTAAGCATTCCACGGTGTAATTCAATGTAGATTTTAGTCATGTTAATTTGATCTGTGTCATAATTTAAAGATTTCACTCTGATTACAGCAGTCCCTCTTTAAGATATCACTCTATTAAGAGACCACCTGTCTTTCAAGACCACATTTACTGTGTCCTGTCTGCTTCTTTTCCATATTACCTCTGAGAGATCACCTGCTTTTTTCTGACCACTTTTGGACCTGTGATATCTTCACTGGGATTATTTGATCTGTGATATCTTTACTGGGATGATTTGATCTGTGATATCTTCACTGGGATAATTTAATCTGTTATATAATGTACACTTCACTGGGATAATTTAATCGGTGATGTAATGCAAACTTCATTGGAATTAATTTAATCTTGGATATAATGTGAAGACCTCAGTCTGATTACATTGGTCTCTGATATGACGTAAATAATATTGAAATTATTTTCATCTGTGGTACAGTGAATTAATTTATCATGATCACTTTAATCTGTGATAGAACATACTGACTTCGATTTGATTATCTTGAGCTTTGCCAAAATGTAAGGACTTTGTGGAGTTTATAACAGTCAAAACTCATTGAGACCGTCTGTTCTCTGAGAAATGTGTGAGATGAGTGAACATGTCAGATCAGAAAATAAAATTTTGTCATTCAAAACTTGTGTCATTATATTGAATATGTCGGATATCTGAGTGTCACTACAATGAGGTTTCACTGTATCTTTGATTCATCAGATTTGATTGTGGTGAATATAATGATCTCTGATGCATTATGTCAGACTTTCATATCATTAATACAATGATCTTTGATATAATTTCAGTGGTTAGCATAATGATCTATGATACAATGCCGGCTAAAACTTCAATAATCTTTGATACGCATGGCAGCAATTAATTTATATCCCCTTCACTGTAATAGTGTCCCATTTGTAACCTTGGACAAAACGTCAAAGCCTCTGCTGTCATATTATTGTCATCAATATTTGATACAAACAGTGGTAGACTTCAATATACATGTTACACTCTATTTCATAAATGTACATTGCACAACTAATTTCACTGTAAATATACACAAGATGACCTTTGACACACTGTATCAAAGCCCAAAATGCAATTATTACAATTTTTTTTTTCAGAAGACTTCTACACTTTGTCCCTGATCAGTGTATAACATGACTGTCACACTACGCACACAATGATATCCCTGCAAATATCCACTGAGGCTAAAAGTGTGTAAAATACGTTTTTTAACACAAGATCACATTCCCATTCATTTATACAACTTTTGTGGCACTGTTGTGGCACTGTTAAGAGATAAATAATGCCATCAGTCACCCTAATAGGAAACTTACATCCACGCAGCTAGTTCTGGCATTTTGACCTTCAAACCCTTTCAGCCTATTTCAAAGCATCACTTTAACCTTTTCTGGCTCAAATCGCCCAAAAGTGCTCAGATGTAAATTGTCCTCTGCCTTCAAGTTTTTGCTTATTTTTTTTTTTTTTCAAAACTATAAAAAACATTTTTGTTGACATTTGTTTGTCAACACCATTCATGATGGCATGTCATATGTCAATATAGTTTTCCTTGGCATGGGTTGGGCACATTGTTCCCATCCCATGCCAAGGAAAGCTATTGACTCAGTCGTACTCTGACTAGGGTTAAAAAAGATAGTTTTAATGTCTTCTCCTTGGCTCCAGCAAGCATCTCAGAGTGGAGCACAAAGGTAATATGTTTTTATGATACACCCACTTTCATTGCTGAGATGTCACTGGATTTGGCTGCAGGCCAAAGGAAAATATGATCCAATTACTCTTAGCCTGTGCACAAAAGTCAATGAACTCTAATAAAAAGAGTCCATTTCCATGTGGTAAACACATGTACTACAGTGTACGTGTACATTACATTATGTTGCTTTGTTTTGCTATCTTTTTTCCCTCTCCCTTTTCTGTCCAATAAAGCTACTTCTGTGCTTGGTTTCCCACATAAAAATTCTTACTCCATTCATGCATGCCTTCCCTAGTAATTTTAATCACCAAACACAAAATTACATAGGTTCAAAGTCAACACAACAAAAAGTGCAGTACCATAAACTGTGCATCATTTAAATGTATCTATCATGTGCAAAAAATATGACCCAAGCAACATTTGATTGCAAGGCAGCATGGGAAATAATATGGACGTCTTCATGAAGATGTACGTTCCATGTGATATCCAGATCTCCTGGACCTTAATAACCACCACCCACATGTAAAATGTTGTACTTTTGGGATGCTGAAATGATAGCTGTTGGGAAATGACCTTAAGCCAAGTTTTCTCATCATGACACTGCCACACAGATCAGAAGTTTCTTCTCCATCAGTGCTACTGTATCACACAAAATTGCAAACGACCCTCTTTTGTTGTCCCTCTAACACATGAAGCTGTTCACTCTGCCTTGTAGACACTGCAATGTACTGAGAATAGAAACGCCTTCCAGAGGGATTACCTGTAATATAGGGCAGCGCCCTGTTTCCCAACTGATTTAATAAAAATGCCATTACTCCACAGCTGGACAGCGTGTGTGTTACAAGAAAATCTCATCTTGTTCATGAATGTTCAACATCAGCTATCTCACCATTCAGTGAAAACCTGGCATAAGAAATAGTCTAATACTGAAAATAGTTCTAAACAAATTGTCTTACCAAGAGTACTCAAATTCTAAATTACAGGTAGCTGTGGCATATGACGTACATTATTTCACAGTATGAAAAACAATACTCACATGCAAGTGATGAAAGCATGTCCATAGGTTGTATATTCTAAATATAATTATGTGTGCATTGCCTTGACAATAAATGGCACCACACACTGTAAATACCCGTACTGGGACCACTGGTGCCATTAGCCAATTAGCCACATGCTAATGTTTCATTTATTTGGCTAAAGAAATTTGCAAATGGCTAATCTGTTTTAACATGATTTACATAAGAGTTTGGTCGAATTCTGCAGTGATTACGGTTTTATTTCTCGATTTGGCTACAAGCTGTGAAGGGCAGGCAAATATAACAAGGCAAGTAGCCAAGGCAGTAACAGCAAATGTGCGATGCGTTTTGACCTTGGATAGGTCTCATTAGGTACTGGCAGGGATTTGAAACTGCTACCATATTTATAATGAGGGGTAACAATTGGGTTGTTACACTGTGCACATCTGTGCACTTGCACATTCTAGACTCAAAGCCCAGTTTCAATTTCAGTACCACGTAACTCAGAATTTCAAACAAATGTTTGAACTGTTCGTATTCTTAATAAGGAAAATGAACATACTGGTTTGGGGTCATCCAGTGTGAAAATACGGAGCTGTTTACCAGGCGAACTGCGTAATTTTGCACCAGATGCCCTTTCACAGGGGCTAGCAGAAAAACTTTTTGGCCTGCTGTGGTAAAAAACTTTATATCCCTGTAGTTAGTATTCACACTGATGACAGAATAAAGACACTAAGATACATGTTGGGATGAGCCCGATATAAATTTTTCTTTTTTTTTTTTTTTTTTGAAGCTTTGAAGGCCTAGATCTGTCCCTGTACCAGTATATAATATTACAAGTACACCATGTATACTTGGCAAGTCTGACGGCAGGCTGTGTACCTTATTTGCTCGTTCCCACTGACCAGAAAGATCATCATCAGACCAATTTCAGCTGTAATAAATCTCATCAGTGGTCTATCTGTAACGGATTAGGCATGCCTTTATACACCATGCAGTAACACCAGCCATGTATGTAACATCAAGAGGCTGGCACTGAAGAATTTTCTTCACATCAAAGTCTCAAACTGCCAGTTTGGGCACACTGGACAAAAAATGTGGATTCACCTGAAAAGCCAACATTATTAACGTGAACAAACTGTTCTAGGGGAAGTAAGGCCTTCCCCAGATTGATGTCTGCATAAGAGGAAATCCTCAACAAGATATTCTTCACACAAGAGACACAGTGCATTGATGAGAATTCATACACATTTATGGAGTAAATGACCTAATATACAATGAAGTTCATACTGACTTTCCTAGTCTGCTTGAACAGAATTGTGCTTATGACAGGTAGCGTATATCACAGGACAGTAAGCACAGGAAAGTACAAATTGATTATAAGACAAGTATGCTTTTTTACTTTCCCAGAACATTCCAACTATTAGTGTGAATACATGTACTATGGGAAAGTAAGCATACTTTGCTGGTCCAATAATGCACAGCTAGACTCTGAAGCATTCATTTTGTAATTTGAGTGATTTCAGCTCAGGTGGTGTGTCAATGTGAGCAAGGGTCTATGCCTTGATATCTAGAGTCTTATGATCCTGTTTGGTGAAAAGTGTGCCAAGTAATAGGTTGATATCCTCGTTTATATGGCAAAAATGTTCACAAAGCCAATCATCAGCAGCTGATATGTTTGGCTGCCATACTGCAAGTAGCATGTACATGTACCATGAGTCAGCTAGGTTGTGTTTGCATATTCCACCTCTACAACTATGGTTTTTTTTGGTTGGATGACTGGAATATAAATGGTTTATAAATTCTGTACGTTCTTCACCATATGGCCACATGCTGAAGATGTCATCCATGAACGTTAACAACGCCGTCAGTTTTGAAGTGTACATGTGTTTGGTTCACAGTGGCATCTTCCTCCAAATTTGCCAAGAAGAGATGAGTAAAACATATTTGACAGTCCTACTCTTAATCCCATGACTGTTCCACTTGTTTAGAGGTAGTGTTTACCACTAAGCTCAGCATTATTGCAGTACAGTACCAATCTCAGTACAACAATGATATTCAATCTATAACTGATGGTGTTTGATCAGTTCATCTATTATGCAACAATTACTTCACTGTTGTTGTCAGGTCTTCTACTATTGGGATCAATTAGTGTACAAGCAGCTGGTAGAACACACAACACAACTGAAGGTAGTTATATGTCTTTGGGTCACCACAAATATTAAATTACTTTGTAAAGCAGGTACACCTGAATACAAAACTGCAATATGGACTACATGTACATTATTGCCCATCATTGTGGACAGTAGCATCAGTGGGTCTGAGGTCACATGATTTTAGGAGTGCTAAGCGCAATGTGAAAGAGGGCCAGCTATAGTTATAGTGTAAAATCACCATTTTATAATTCACTTATTTCAGTAATGGCAATAAAACTATGAAATTAAAAACACGGGTTTAATGGGAACTGTGTGTGAATGATAGTGAAATTAAAACTTCATTTAAATGCCTGAAATACTAACACTATGAAATTTATACACATGAAAATACATAAATTCACAGTACTGTCCAGAATCAGGTGATAAATGCTTTCTCCAGTTATTATATGTACACAGAGCCTGATGATGTACATGTAGCATGGACCACCATTATCAACAGTAGCAAATATCTACCCAAATGATATTGTCAAAGTAAAGAATATACACACAGTTTTTCATGGAAATGAACAGTAATGATTTCATCACAATGGCATGTTATGACCCGACCTCAAGTACATCAGGTCAAGGCCAGGTCAATGAGTTAAACATGCACTGGGTCATTCACACCCTGAATTACCCATTCTGCTTCCTATTTACATACAGGTGAAAGCTGTGCAGAATATTGCAATGAGTTGTCACTCTACTTTGATCAGTAGGACTAGTCCCCCTGCCATTGTGGTCACACTGTGCACACTACTTTCAGCAGTAGAACCGGTCACTATGCCAGTGAAGCCACATTGTGGACACAACTTTGAGCAGTAGGACTGGTCAATATGCCATTGAGGTCACACTGTGCACACTACTTTGAGCAGTAGAACTGGTCAATATGCCAGTGAAGCCACACTGTGCACACTACTTTGAGCAGTAGAACTGGTCACTATGCCAGAGAAGCCACATTATGGACAAAACTTTGAGCAACAGGACTGGTCAATATGCCAGTGAAGCCATACTGTGCACACTACTTTGAGCAGTAGAACTGGTCACTATGCCAGTGAAGCCACATTGTGGACACTACTTTGAGCAATAGGACTGGTCAATATGCCTGTGAGACCATAGTGTGCACACAGGTCTGAAGAATGGGCATGCAATGTAACTGCAGGCCTACCATTGACAGTATCCTGGATAGGGTCATAAGCTTAAGGGAATCTTGCATTGCAGACTGTGAGTAACCATTTTTCTCTCAAGAGGACTCGCTGTTTGTGGGGAAAATCACTCATAATTTTACCCAGCAACAGCAATCGCAATTGAGAGAAAAACTGTAACTCATTCTCAAGCCATGTAAGATTTTACTTATTCTGTTTCATTGGGTATTCTTTGCAAACAAAAATGCCCTAGGCCTACTTTCAATGACCACTTGACATGCCATGTTTGTTTACATTCATCATAGGTATTCCACATCACAGTGACATATGCTCAAAAATCCCTCATGCACATTTGATTTTGTCTCTATGTTAATGCACTACATGTATGTCACTGATGCAGGCAAATCACAATAAAGTTGTAATGATGTTTAGGTCACATGATCTACAGTGAGTTATCACTTACTCTAGAAAATCGTAATTCGCCCTCAAAGATAGAATAAAATGCTTTAATATACATCAAGTGTCTAGTGATTGGGACCGACCTCTCAACAATGGCAAATAATCACAGCATATGACACACTCTAATTTCACTTGAAACATATTAACACAACAAGGATAGACCATAAACAAAATATGGTAATGCAACAAAGTGAAATTCCAAGTTGCGCTGAAGGCTGTGCATGTAGTGGTAATCCCACTATACATGTGATAGATTTACTTACCATTGTGACTCAAGGAGTTGGCTTTGTTTGGCGACTTCTTTAAACCTGACAAGCTTCCTGAAAGAAACAAATTTATGTTGTATTGTACTTTAAATCATTCCATTCCAGCGGTGGAGTTCCCGTAATTTTACATGAATAGCAAGTGCACAATGCATACTTTATATTTGTGATTTTAAAAAAATACTTGTTAATACTTTTTATTTTATCAGGCAAAATTTGTGATGGTTAACTAATTCTTCAGGGACATATAGTACCTTAAATCTCTTCTTTTTTTTTTTTTTTTTTTTGGCATGTCACTGTTACAAGTTAGTAATCATTTCAAAGTGTCACCACCATGAAAACTTACATGCACATGATTAATTTCATGGACATAGTTATGTTGTTTCATTTTATTTTCAGGCATATGAAAAGGTAAAAATTCCAGGACTAATTACATGTAAGCATGACTTTTCTTCAGCTTTTTCATGAGAAAACCCCATGTAAAAGATCATGGCTTTTCCAGTGGCCAAATTTTCAGTAATGTTCACTTGCACTTTTAATTGAAGGTAAAATTTGGAGTAGACAATTTACTTATGGAATTACAACCAGTCTTGAACAGCTACCACAAAGAAGCCCCATTAACATGATCAAGTTTTACCTACAGACCCTTGTTCACTGGAACAAAGACTTCCATTATTTGGGAGGCTACTTATGCATGGACAAACTAACAGGTTGAGTGGATATGTGCGTTTTCCATTTCAGCTAGGCGACTGGTGCCAAAGATTGCAGGTTCGAGCCCCGCTCGTTCCGAACATAAAATTAAACAGATCTCAAGATCTGCAACTTCCCAAATTTATATACAGTGCCCCCCCCCCTTATAAAGCCCCTCTTGCAAAAGGCCACCCCTCTGGTATATCCATTAATTCTACCCCTCAAGAGAGGCCACCCCTCTTATAAGGCCACTTTTTGGCTGCATTTGGGGTGGCTTTCTACGAGGGGGACCACTGAGATGTTTGTAGGTATTGGTCCCTCATGTAGCTGTGTACTTTGACAATATCTCACAATGCAATGTTACATGTGCTCACCACACATTTAATTACAAGGAAAAAATTTTTCATGCAAATAAAGACACTGTAATGAGCCTGAAACATTGATCTAACGCATGTATAACCAACGACACAGAGCAAAGCACCTGAAGCTATGATATACATGTATGTACAGTGTATAATATGAGCAGTTGTGATACAGACTCTCTCCTTTGACAGTGTGCCTGCCTTTAAAGATCACATATTGATTGCATTGCCAGTGCTTTCTCTTCCCATGTCATCTGACCTCCATTGAGAGACCACCTGCTTCATATGACCACCTGTGGATCTGCTCCACCTGTAGGGTTGGCCTTGGCAGCAGGGAGCTACTTAAAGTAATCTGTAGTTGCTGGAGTTTCCCGACAGACCCTATGGATGGTGTCACAATACAAACTTATATACTCAGATTCAACAATGAATGAGAACAACAAGGACACCCGAAACACTCTCTTCCTGTGTACTTGTATTCGCAAGTACTGTGAAAATAAGACTGAGACTCTGGTTTCCTGTAAGACTATTACAGCTGTAAATGTACTTATTTTCATGTGTATACATTTTCGCCGCTTTTGCATTTGAATTTTTAATCAGTATTTTGAACAGAATTTCTATCAAATCAATGTTAAAATACTATTTCACTGTGTTTTTATTTTCACACTTTTGTGTCATCAGCAAAATAAGCGAAAATATAGATCCAGGAAAATAAAAGCAATTTACTGTGTATCAGCCAAGGCCACATACAGCAGGCATTATGCAATACTGCTGTCATCAACAGCTCAATAGTCACACCATGGACCTATTAATGATAGGTTCATGTTGACACAATCAATCATCTCTTATGGACACCTGAAACTCCAGCAACTAATGATCAAGCTGGCCCAGTATATGCCCCTAGAGGGAAAATTGATGAGTAGCATTGAACTTTGTATACACACTTTGCTCAGAAAACAGGTTGATAATAACTATAACAACTTCAACTGCTACCAGTTCTTTTTTCTTATTTTAAATGTGGAGTTTTTCCATTTTTTTTTTTTTTAATGGAAAATATCAGAGCTGGTCTACTGGTGCTACATTATGCCCTTAAATTGTCCCTTTGAGTCAGGACAATAGTCACACTTTAATACATGTATCCGAAATGTATGATTCCACATTCATGGAGAGGCCTCCCATTCAAGTACATATACCAGCATGCCCTACCTAGTCTAAACATTTGTTCCAGACAAACTGAATGGTCTAAATCAACAGCTTTCTTGACACATTTAGGCTACATGATTGTGTGAAAAGTGCACTGACGAAAGGCTGTTGACCCAGTTTAGAAATTCATACTTTGGTTACTAATTGTGCACTACGGAACACTTTCTAACAATTCCCTTCAACATGCTGAAGGTGTCACTATGAAGCATATTGAGGACCTTATGGTTACAGACCACAGTTGTGATTGGCTGCTTGCGCATCCCAACCGAGATAGTCCATAATTGTGAAAATACTGTGTTTTCAGCATGCTGCAGCTTCTGTTTAAATAAAGTTAGCAAAGTCAGGTTTGCTGCATCAGAAAGTTTCTTCATTGGTGGTCATATAGATGCACTGTCTTCTAGGCCAGGTGGGAACTTTATGGTGGGGAAGGACAATGATGTGACCCTGGCAAGAGCACAGTTCATACACCTTTATAAAGCTGACATCCAAGTGTTGTTTCGTATTTCAATTATCACAAATTAACGAGCTGGGAATTATATGACAAAAATCCATCCATATTTTTCTGACACTTTTATCTGTTAAATGCCATTCACAGAATTTTAAAATATTAAAATGCTGATTTTTTAGACTGAAGAATGCTAATATGAAAAATAGAAGGATTTATAACTGTGGTCTGTGGCCTTATCGCATGATCATCACCAGTATTACGACACTGTTGTGGCCATGGACCCATGTATGTCCATGTATATATCACCAGAGATACAAGCATACTGTACAGGATAATGGCTGCTAGGATCGGATGAAGCAAATGAGTATATTACCAAAGTTACCTGTCCTGTTAGGTATTTTGAAACCATCCATCTTCAGTTTGCCAACCAGGCATTTTTCCAGCATTGATTCCGCATTCACCCACTTATGAATCTGTGGAATATATGTATATAATGTGTACAGATCAGTACATGCATGTATGTGTATATGTGTGCTAAACATGATTTTAGTCACTCTATACAATATATGTTACAAGGGGCACCCCATATGTTTAGGCAACTGCCTCACCATTTATACCTGTTTTACTAAAATAATATTGAGTTGTATCATACAAATACACGTTCATTGACCTAATGTTAACATGCCAATATGTACCCTAGAGCATGTTTACCAGTGTCTGGCTGTACTGACAGTCATGTACATGCTTACCTTGTCCCACCTCCCACCCCCACCCCCGTTTGTATGTGTGTGTGTGGGAGAGAGAGAGAGAGAGACAGACAGACAGACAGACAGACAGACAGACAGACAGACAGACAGACAGATTTTCATACAAACAATCTTTAGTACTGTTCTATGTGTGTGAGAGACAGACAGACAGACAGACAGACAGAGACAGAGAGAGATAGAGATTCTCAGACAAACACTTTCTAGCACTGCTCCATGTAAAAGATTTTGTTTTAAAGTCCACAAACATGGACCAAAGAACATTGCCTCCAGAACATGGGTTGTCTTGTGTCTGCATATGGTGAAAGCCTTAGTCCTTGGTCCATCTTTTGGGGGCTTGTTCTGATAGCTCACAGTGCCAGACTTTACCTTTGGGTCAAGGGTTCGAATCCCACAGTCGGCTGAGAAACAATTATGGCATATTTTTCATCATACTCTATATAACAACAAATACTGTCCACATCTAATTAGAGTAACAAACAGTGACTCTCACTATCTGGCCCTTCACTGCAGCACTTTTCCCACTGCCAGGGACTCAGTACAATATGACAGAAACAGAATGTACAGGTGTTGAATGCTTGCAAAAGGCTGCAAATATGAGTACGAAAAATATACATCTGTTTCAGTTCACCAGGCTGTAGTAACTTATGCTGGCACATGACCTCAGGCCTGGCCTCTGTATACAACTGCAACTGAGTTTGTACACAACTTACTACCATACCCACATTCTTGTAAATATTAAGTGCTAACGGTTAAAACTTCATGTCAAGGGTTGTGCCCTCTGGTGGCTTGCTGTGCCACGGGAGAAGGAGACGACCAAAGGGATGGCTGGGTGGGCTTCCACAATCTTTCATAGGAAAGTGTCATTAATGAAAAAGGGATTACTCTAAATTCCTCACCTTTGTTTCAAAATACCAATGAAAATTCATTATACCAATTGAATGGTGGTGGGCAAGTCTCCAAGTGATTAAATAGGTTGATATGATATGGCACTGCTTTATGAAAAACCCTATTACCTTAAGTGAGGCCTAAAGACAAAGCATCTCTAATTGCTTCCATTTTCCCTGATTAAATCATTAAGTCCTTTCAGTCTTTTGTCAGTCTCATACCAGAGTTTTGTCAGTGCATTGCCAGCTAATTGTCAGGTCTGGTAACACACTGACAGCATGGTGTCAGTTATTGTACAGTTACTAACCGGCTAATATATAATTGTCTGCCCATACTGAGTTGCAGTTGTCAAAGTCACAGCAAATCAACTGACACCAAGTGGGATTCCGTTAAAATCCAGATGACTGTCAGTTGTCAGTCAGGTGTTAGTGCAGTGTCAGACACTGAAAAGACACTGACACAACTGAGACTTATTTGCCAGAATCTACTGTCTGTGTGATGTCAGACTTTTACCTAAAACACCAGCCCAATGTCACTTGTATACTAGGATTTGTCAGTTGAATACCAGTTTGTTGTCACATACATATTCAGTAAGGGTTTGACTGCCTACAGCTGTACCTGAAAACTACACAAGTGCATGATGACATCAGCACAAACTTCATTGACTTCTGCTGACAGCTGCTGACTGCGAGTTTAAAACTAAGCCAGACTCCACCTCCTGGTCCTGCAGGCAAAAAGTTAAAAGTGTATTATGAAACTTATACCTGCAGGACTTCATATTATGATGCCTGAGAGAGGTACTTTTCTCAATGCATCACAAGAAGTAGGAAGAGTAACAAGAGGCCCATGGGCCAAATGCTCTGCTGACCACCATCACAAAAAAATAATTTCCAGAAATGTATTCCCTTCATGTCCTTAATAAATTTTTAATTAGTTATCCATATAATTGTGCAATATCAAAATTCTCACTGATACACATTTGTGGTACATTTGGTATCATTCTCCATATTCTTTTATCAAGATATTGAATCAAACATCCTTTTCTCAAGTGCTTTAATAATGACCTTGAAAAATAGGTCAAGTTCACCGTCATTGGGTCATGGTGACCCTCAAAAAGGTCACCGAGCAGAGTTATATATGCCATTGTAATCAATGCAACTTTGATCTTGAGGTAATTCTCCTTGCCATTGATTTCCAAACTACACCCTACCATTACAAAATCACCTCTTCCAACTTAGCAGGTCTGGTGACCTCACAGAAATAGGTCAAGGTTACTGATATTACATATCATGTTAGCATTGGCATGATGGATATATCCTATAAATGTGGCATGTCTAATTCAATCAGTTTTCAAGATATGGAATTTTGTATCTTTCAATACATGTGGAGCCACTAGTATCAAACGCAATCTAGATTTTGACCTCCTCAATAATCCCATTGAATTTCAAGAAGATCCATAAAAATTAAGGATGTTGGAATGGTCAGAAGATTTTGCCATTTTGACCTGTACAATACTATAGGTGGGGCCACCAACATTCACATCAACATAGATTTTCCTAAACTTGATAAGCCCTAAAAGTTATACTGGGCTAACTTAAAAACTTGGGAATGCAGAGCATTCACAAGATGACCCCTATATTCCAAATGGCCATTTGACCTTGACCTTTAACTAGGACACTGTTATGTTCAAAATTTGCACCCCGCACCCAGCTGTCCATACATGATCTGTTTGTTCAAATTGGGTCATTACTTTTCTAGTTTTTGATGAAAAACAATAAACTTGGACAAGTGCCAAAATCCATAATCACTTGGTCACAGTGACCCAAGATGTACAGTTTTACATGCAATATAACCAAGTGCAATTTTATTCTGGAGGCTCAGTTCTCTTTGCCATTGATGTCCAAGCTACACCCTAACATTACAAAATCACTTCTTTAAACTTTACAGGCCTGGTGACCTAAAAAATAGGTCAAGGTCACTGATATTATATAACATGCCAGCATTGGACATAGTCTACATATCCTATAAATTTAGTCTAATCCAATTACTTTTCAAGATATGGAATTTTATATCTTTAAACACATTTTGGCTCATAATTTCCATCAAATTATAGATAGCACCACTAGTATCAAACGTAAGTGTGCCTTTGTCCTCCTCCACAATCTTACTAATTGTCATGAACATCACTCAAACATTAAGGATGCTAGAGGGGTCACAAGATTTTCATACTTTCACCTATATATTACTTAATACTGCAGGTGGCACCACCAATATCAAACTCAACCTAGATTTTCATACACTTATTAGGTCCTGAAAATTACAAGTGTGGACTGCATCGTGCTCACAAGCAAAAAGTTTACGGACAGATGGACGGACAGACATAACTGATTGCATGAGCTCTGCAACCTTTAGTCAGCAGAGGTACAAAGTATGAGCCCGGATGTCGTTGAAATTCACATTTTTACCACCTGTATGGCATGCCAGCATGACCATTTTTTAGTGATCTCAGGCACATCATCAACGTCTGCCAGCAAACTTAGACAAAAATAGAAATGTCTTCCACACAGATGCCAGCATTAAGCAATACTCAGTACAGCTGGTTTAACAGGGACACTGTATGTCACTGAATGATACCATTCGCCAAAGAAAACCAATGACAATGTCTGTATGAAGCCATATACTGTTACTACATGTAGTATACACACATACACACACCTGCAATGATACGCTGAGCTTCTACGTTGATTAGCCACATAAAAAAGCATTTGCATTGACAGAACTTAGTTTGAAGAATTAAGAAAATGTAGTGTTTCAAGATGAATGCAGAAATATAATGTGGATATTAGTGTCTGTACAAAGCCTGATACTATTACCAGTAAACACATATGCAATATGTTTCATGGCGCTTTTGCATCGATTAGCCACATAAAAATGCATTTGCATTGACAGAATTGGATTTGAAGGATTAAGAAAAAGTAGTGCTCCAGGTTGAATGGGGGAAATTTAATGTAAATATTAGTCAGATGAAACATTTACTGGTGTTCAGCCTTGATTGATCATAGGGATCAATGGTTGTTCTGCTGCCTCTTATTATAATCAATTGGATTCTTCCGTGCATGTAATGTATTTTTTTTTTTCATTTATCTTTAGTTTCACATTGACCACAGCTGAGCAAGAATAAAAAGTACTACCTGGATCCAAAAAAACTGGTCATGTATTTGCCAAATTATCCCCGGGGAAGGCAAGCCATTTGCTCATGAATGATCATAAACCATCCTCAAGCATATATGGCTTTACAACTGCAGAGCTCATTTCAATGAATAATCTATGACCAACCACCCCATCAAACAGAGGATCATGAAGAATTTACAATATTTCTGAAACTAAATTACTTGCACCATAACTTTTCAACCAAAACCATTCATCAGTCATCATCATAGTAAAAGAGATTTTTCACCAATCGTCTTCATGCATAGTGTGTCATATCAAAATTTAATTTACGGCAAGGCAGATTAAATGTGCAATGTATCTGACTGCAGTTTTACCATGTTCATACAGATGAAACTGTATGTGTACAGACACACATACACACACACACACACACATATATATGTGTGTGTGTGTATATATGTATATAAATGTATATTCAATTTGCTTATATATATAAACTGAGATAAGAATATGAATTTGAGCATACACCTACTGTTAGTTACTTTTTTCAACAAACCAGTAGCAAGCATCTTCTGCAATTCATATTGATTTTTTTTTTCATTAATATTGAAATTTCTGGGAAAAAAAAACATTGAAGCAGACATTTCACTGCCAGCCACTTTAAAGTAAGTTTCCATGTAGAAGAATGGGGATAGTGGTATGAGACAATGACCAGTGTGTAATATACTTTACCTCTTCAAACAGCTGGGTTGCATCTTTGCCCGCCCCACGCATCAGCTCATCCACCCCACCAGGATGAAAGTCCATGTATGGTGTCACATTGTAGACCTTCCCTGTCAGGAAACAAATCATATATACACAGACATGTCAAGAGCACATACATGTACCTGCATTAAGGTATCCGTCATTTGTAATACAGTAATACCTGCTCTAAAGACCACCTCTCATCAGACCACATGTCCTTTTTAGACCACCCTTTCATGACACTAAAGTCTATTTCTCGGATTAATTGTCCTGTATTTTAAGACAAACTGCACTAGGAGACTACTCTTTGCTGGCTGTTGGGGAGGCTGTTAACACATATAGCAGGTACGACTGTACTTGTCTGAACGCTTATACCAACAATATCTTATAATTGGTATTTATTCTCTGCAATTAAGGCGGAAAGTTTGGACCAAAACCTATTTTACTATTTTGATCCTGGTTTTTTTTTTTTTTTTAGATTTTGGAGCATTAAGGCCTAAATAATCAAATAATAATAAAACCCATGACAAAGTTTCTATTCAAAACAAGGTTTTGTATAAAATGTGGTTCTATAGATTGAAACAGTAATTGTGGCTTCTGTTGGACTCTTTTTTATGAACAATGAACCCCAAATGGGCATGGCCAAAGCAAGAAATAGCAACAGGAAGCAGGAAATATCATACTCTTTTAAGCCAACAGAAAGCAGAATAACTACCTATAATAAGATAATATATTGAATGCCAGTCATGGAACTACAAACACACAATGGGTGTCCATGTGTGCCTTTGTAACACTGTCCATCAGCACTCACTTGTTATCAGATAGCTGCTGGTCAACATATCCCACAGTGTTTTTGCATTGTGTGACCAGCTGCCACCAAGGTAGTTGGAGCAAGACTTCCCCACACAATACAAAAAAAACCCACATGACTGAAGCCCAGGTCAGCAAGTAGCACATCCCTTTATAGAGTCCAAAGGAGTCACCAACACAGTGGTCCCCTTCTTGGGCACCAGAACATCCCTTTACAGAGTCTGAAGGAGTTAACCAACACAGTGGTCCCCTTCTTGGGCACCAGAACATCCCTTTACAGAGTCTGAAGGAGTTAACCAACACAGTGGTCCCCTTCTCGGGCACCAGAACATCCCTTTACAGAGTCTGAAGGAGTTAACCAACACAGTGGTCCCCTTCTTGGGCACCAGAACATCCCTTTACAGAGTCTGAAGGAGTTAACCAACACAGTGGTCCCCTTCTTGGGCACCAGAACATCCCTTTACAGAGTCTGAAGGAGTTAACCAATACTGTGCCCCCCTCCCCCAAGTGCACCAGAAATGTGGCATTGTAAGAGGGGTGGCCTCTCTTGAAGTGGGAACTAAAATGAAAATATCACACTTGCTGCATGGAGAAATGGCCTGTCTAGAGGGGTTGGCCTCTCATCAGAGGCTTATGGGGGGGGGGGGCACTGTAGTCCTTAAACTGTCCTGCTAATTGCTAAATTCATTAAAGATATAAAAGTTAACTTAATGAACTGCAGTAGTCCCTCTTTAGAGAGACCATCCCCAGAGCAGGTCCAAAAGTGGTCATACAAAGCAGATGGTCTCTCAATGGAGGTTGGATTACATGGAGAAAGTGGTACTGGGCACCAGATAGATGAGATCTGAGAAGCCAGGTGGTCTTTCATAAAAAGTGTTTTCTGAAAAAGGAAGTGTCATATACATACATGTAACTATCTGCCTTATGCCAAAAAATATAGTGTTTTGCTCAAACAGCTACTGTCTACTTGCGCAAGCTTTTGAACAGACAATACAGCTCTTGCCAGTAGACCAATTTATCAATCATCCTATGTACAGGTCTAGATTGCACAATGATACGTGACTCAAACTACTGACAAGTTTTGACAAGTTTTATTTGCAGTCCATATATTCAGTACAAATGACTGTTGTTCCATGGAGGCTCATAACAATATTAAAACAAAGAGAATATAAAAGGTAAGTTATATATACAGAGAGATATAAATTAGGATAATAAGATGTGACCCACAATGATGGATGGTATGGGGTGATTAATATGGAAATGGATGCACAGGGAGTATGATAATAAACAAGTTGCAGGTCAAATATAATTAAAACCGTTCTACATTTTTTAATATGTGACCCACAATATTCTTTTTAAAACTGTAAGATGGAAGCTGCATCACAAGACAATATAATCCCACTACCCATGCATGTACCTGTAATAATCTAATAACAACGTGAGAGGTTTCAGCTCATCAAGGTAATTTGGGAAGGACCAGGCGGTCTCTTAACTGGTGGTATCATATGTCCCTTAAATCAGAGAGCATGTGTGGTAACATGCCACTTGGGAACAATATGATTATGAAACGACAGATACCCCATGGCCATGAAACCAGATTCCATAACAAGAAGTTCCAAGAAACCAAAATTAACTGTCCTGAAAATGTTGAACTGATGCTCTACATGTCCATGCCCATTATTCTTGATAAGTGTTGAGGTCAGGGTCTCTGTTCATTCCATCTGCTGCAAAAATGTAAGTCAGTTATCATGGTGAACCAATCACACTCAGAAAACTTTGAATATTGTCTCACAGGTACCCCATACATGAACAACCATGACAAGGAAATCTATACATTGTCATTATATGCTTAATAACCCAAGGACCACTGCACACAACTTGAATCCATACCCAACCCCTTTTCAAATGTGGATCTCCTATGACCACACTCTCTCTACTGATGGACCAACCCAGTGACCTTGGGAATTTGGTCACACCTGAAAATACAGGTAGCCCAGATATTCCTTTCATATTAAACCTACTTGTTTTAAACTGAAGTTTTGAAACTTGCCTCCAAACAGACCAAGTTCCGTGTAACATACAGCTTCGGTCTGCTTGGGAGGCAACATTGAAACTGACCACCTGTTGACTTGCTCTTTCAAGCACGGGGACATTTATAAACTACCAGGTGACCACACACTTGATCTCCTGTCAGCACACACTGGGCCCCACTCCACTTTGTGTAGTGTGTGACGAGCAAAGGTGAGGGGTTCAAGCACTGACTTGCATTTGCAATCACTTAATACACAACATGTGCATGTATGATGCTCAAATTAATATGTTGCAGAGAGGCCCTGGGGATGCTAATGAGCCAGCCAATCACAGCTAATCACTCTGCATGCTCAGAAGACATGTCCTGGCAAGCAGGAGTCACATGGCAGAGAATGCGACTCTCTTGGCCACCTACTGGTGTTAGACCACACTTGCTAAGCTACATGTATCATAAATATTGGCATTACACATAAAAGGTTAATTTTGGCACATTTCCAACTAAACTGTCTTCAAGCACTTTCAAGAAAATTGTCTGCAAGCACTTTCAAGCACTTGAAGGACCTACATAGAAACCCTGTGCGAGTGTACTATTATGATGTATTGACATATCAAAGGACTAAAAGACTTTTGACATTTCATGTTCACCTGAAGAGCTCTTTTCTAATGGCCATTTAATCTTAACCTTCAATATTTTGTGTCAAAGCACAAATAACGAAAAATGTCTATATGCAATTGCAAGCTTAAAAAGTCACCTATAAAACTCCACTTCATCAAAATTAGCTGTATATTTTTTTCAATTATGAGAACAAAATACATCTTTGCACATAATAAGCCACAACTATGCTGATCTTCAGTATTGGTGGATTCTTATGATGAAAAATGTACAACTTTAATAAAGGCCAAGTTTAGTCTCAAAACTATACAGTCCTAGTAAAGTCTGTTCCTTTTATTTAGATCACGACATAATGTGGGTTTTCTCAAACCACATACATTTTGATAAGCAATATTTGCTAGAAAAGTGAAAACGGACAGCCCACAATATACCTTGTGTGAAAAATGGCTTGTAATACTTACTCATAAATGAGAATATTGGGCTTTTAATATTTTGCCAATGTAATGCAATGGTAATTGCGTTTGAAGCCTACTTGCATAGAATTTCACAAATACAAGAGAAATAACAGGTTTCACGAAGCCAGATGATGTATACACCTATAGCTTATTTGTTATCTGTTAACTATTAACATGTAAAGAAAATGGATTTGACATGTCAAGTTTACCTAAAAACTAAAATTATGGGCCAGATTGCAAGAAATAAGATCACTTTGCCATGGAATAGTCCCATTGTAAAGAGGGGTAAAAGGAAAGAAGCTGTTGAGTGTAAATTGTGTAACTGATTAGCCAAGCGTGTTGTGTGGTTTCAATTATGTGCACTTGTACCTACGGTGGCCCATAAAAGCAACTGGTAGGCCCCTATAAGTTTCATGGTTTGATTTACGAAATCTGTGTTGCCCACCTGTATAAATAATGAGAAAACGACTGCATAACAAAACTTTATTGACAGTCACTGAAAACTGTTATGACGCAACATATTATGCCCACGTTGCATGTTTTAACAAGATTGCGATAATTAACCTTTTAAATATTCGCGAACATCTTTAATCCCATTTATGCTTGTTGTACTATTTTTGAAAGTCATTGGACAGTTCACATACTCAGTTAGAGGAACTGTCATCATCACTAGAGGAGCTGTCATCACTACCAAGATGAATTATCATTTGGGGAACTTCATGTTCAAGCAACCCATCGATTTTCCACATTTCATTTTCGACTTTTTGAACATGTTGCACAGCCCTTCGCCACAAGTTCCTATCACCCTTTTGCAAACTCTCCCTGAACAGCTCTTTGACATGATTGAGCTTAAATTGTTTATTGTGCGCAGCTACATAGTTTTTTACAAAATGTCCATACAAGTTCTATAGCGTTCAGTTCGCAGTGTTTCACAGGGGTTCTCAATATCACCTGACCGTACATGCCTGCCACTTGGTCAATGAGGTACGTGATTGGAGGGCGATGAACTTTTATGAGTTGATACAACTCAGCCATACACATGATAGAATCAAATGGTATTTCTTTTTTTGTGAGCCAATCTGCCATTTGTTGCTTGCGAGAAGCCATTGTAGGTATAATACTGTCTGGTGTCTTTATGTTATGATAAGACGCATTGTCCGCAACAATCACAGAGGGGCATGTAAGTGCAGGTAGAAGTCTGTTTTGGAACCAATCCATGAATGTTTTACTGTTCATCTCCCCATGGTAATCGCCACTATCATTTTTAGCTTCAAAAACTAATTCGCAGCCAGGTATAAATCCAACAGCAGCAGAGCCAGCATGCAATATGATTTACCTGCGACCTTTGTTGTCAGGGATTTTCCAGTTGCAATTAAAACCACAATCTTTGCACTCATAGCCAAATCCGCAAATAGTTGTGTCTCTCCATCTCCCATTTCTGATATGATTTTGATGTACCCAAGTCTTGTCTACATTCACAACATCATAACCTAGTGCACGATATTTACAAATTTCTCTTAGGAACGTATGTCTCTGAGCTACAATATCAGGGCGCTCATACACGGCCTTGCGATTGTCACCAATACTAGCTTTATATTTAAATCCAAGGACTTTAAGATCTTCCAAACAGTTGTGCACTTCAAAGTAAATTCAGGCACTTCATTTCTAAATGCAGCAACAAGTTTGTCTAATGTCGGCAGTTCTTTATCTGCATAAAATTTGTGAACGCTTCTCCTGATGACAGACACGTCAAAACTATCATATGACTTACGCCTGTCCCTGCCAGGCCTCTGTACACTGTGGCTGAAGTTTCCACCACAACTGACTGCTTCAGCGCGAACACAAACTACGCTTGGCATGGATACTTTCAAAGCTGCTGCTACCCGCTGGTTCAACTTGTGTGGGGCAACAATATTTCTCTTTTGTTGCAGTTCCTTCTCAAAGAAATTATATAAATTATATATTCTCTGCTTTTCTCCATTTGTCAATGGGTCCTTTCATGGCATGATTCACTGTGCTGAAGGTACCAGGGGAGGGGGCACTTGAAAACATGCATGTATGATATATCATATTTGTAAAAACTAAATCACATAATTACACATACATGGAAATAATGAGGAGTATTTCCTTTGTCATTTTATTACCACAGTCCCTTTGGTTTCATTTCTAATCTTGCAGTACCTGTATACATACAGATCGGAATGCCCATTTCCCCCCTTTCTATCAAATTAACAACTTGTAAGCTGGGCTTTTGTTCATGGTACTCACGTGAATGTACATTGAATGGGGCCAGTGCAACATGTACATAACAAAGAAAGCCTGGTACATGTTCTGGGGTTCACCTACCAACAATGGTATCAACCATAGCACCATAACGTTCACAACTGGATTTGCCATATACATAAGCAAAAGTCACTTTTTTTACATCAATGGACCATTATGAACCTTATCATGCACACCAAAAGAATTGTGGGGGCTTTGTTTTCCATATACTGAAAAGAAATGTGGCCAAATTTACCTGTGCAATTCGCAGGCTTCACATATAGCGTGATCTAAATAAAATGAACAGGCTTTAGTTTACGCATGTTCATAACTGTGCTCTAATTCAGTGTAATCGGCAAACTGATCACAAGTAATGACGCAGAAATTGAATCAGTTCATGATAGGCTCAAACATATATCTAAAACAAGCATTCCTTATAAAATGTATATAATGCAATATAGGAATTATATCTTGAATTAAAACGGGACGGTGATAATGATAATGAGATTGCTTACATTTATGGCCAAGCCAGGCACTTGCATGCACAAGTATGTACCTTCTATGATAGTAAATGAAAGTTATAAGTTTCATGCTGCAGCTTAATACTGGATTCATGCTTGTTTGGTAGTTTGAACAGCAACATGTGGACTATACCATGATACATTGTCTGTGTGGCCATGGCAAAGAGCAAACAGGTCATTTGCTCCAGTTTGCTACAAATGCAACACATTCTATTATGGTGTGTAGACTTTATTACCAGTTTGGCAGAAATATTTGTGTTTCCATCCAGTAGAGCATGAGGTTCTACTCTGGTTTGATTTCTGGCCATCACTTCCACAATCATCATACCCTTTAACAAACCATCTCAGGCAAACGTTACATCCATATAGTTCACCTTCTATTCACCTTCGATCTAAATACATATAATGTTGAATCATATGTCCTCAAAAAAAAAAAAAAAAAAAAAATCTTAGGCACTATGCTCAAATTCACATTTCAACTTCTGACCATTGATAAATATTCCTCATGCCAAACCTTTTTCAAAAAAGCCCTGACACTATCAAAGATGAGCAGCAAAGTCATAACAGATATATGCCTCTGTGTGTGTGTACTGCTATGCTGTATTTGATCCTGTCATATCAGGCATAATGAAACACTTAACCTTTAGTGCAAGTATTTTGAGCTGCACAAACACACACTGGATATCTAGCACTTTACAAAAGCACACTTAACTACAAGTATATGGCTCTCAATGCCAGTCTTCCTTTGAACATGTGTAATAGACAAGAGTTCTAAGAATATCACTAGCACATACATTGTATATCATACAGGCAAGGGGCATCCAATAAGTTATGGCAACTATGTTGCCACTGAGACAAATTTATACAAATATAATATGTTATCACGCTTACACGCAAACTTATGCCCAAAGGCTGTCCAATTAAGGTTTATATGTGAACTGATCAAGACACGAGGTCTAAAATACAAGTACCAGCAGGCAAACTCAAATGCAAGGGCACTTTTTTCACCTGAAGCCACTGCCTTTTTCCACGTTTCAGATGCATCTGACTTCACGTAATTCATCATATACAAAATGTGAAATATACCATTTTCCCACTTATGTTTTCATAACATTATGTACAGATATATACCTATTTCAGCATGTATGTATGTATGTATGTATGCATGTATGTATGTATGTATGTATGTATGTATGTATGTATGTATGTATGTATGTATGTATGTATGTATGCATGTATGTATGTAATGTATGTTAAAGAAGCCCCACAAAATCCTGTTTCCTTCCAACATGCAATAAGCATCAGGTCTGTTTGCCACAAAGAGCAATAATATAACAATAGAAAGACAAGACAAGTGTTGATGAACGTAGATTCACGATGTGCCAAAATTCCTGACTGGTTTCGTCCATAGCTGGACTCATCAGAGGCAAGTGAGTTCTGTTCAACCCCAGGGTAAACATAAATAATATAAAAACTCATTACAATGTTATATTGCAATAAACATGTATGGAACCCAAACATATACATGCATGCAGCAAACCATTTTTGATGATTGTGCATGTTTATTCTGTCCAGAATCCATTAGCTGTCTCTATCTGATGGTGGAAAAGATAATATTTGAAGTTTTTTAGCAACTTCAAAATGGAATTTCTTGACCTTAATTGTTGTGTATAAAAGGATGTATCACATTGTGACAATAAAAGGTTATACCACGGTCAACTACTGTGATGGTAAGTTATTCCTGTGTTCAGCACAGAAACCATGTACATGTAATCAGTGATACTGACGCACACACATATTTGACATCTGCTGCTGTGATCCGTTACTTAGGCATGCATCACAGCAGCCAAATATTTTACACAGTGAAAAATGTCTTGATACTGAAATTTTGTGATTTGTTAGGTAGCTTTCATTGTCAGGTAGATCAGTGATAGGCAACTGATGTTTGAGCCAAATTTCGATATTGCAACCAAAATCTTGCAGAGAACAGTCAACATATTCATGGAGTAGAACTTAGAATTAGTTGTCTGACAATTTACCAACATATCAGCCTGGTGGCCCCACATTGGCTCTTGGTAATTCACAAAGTATAATAAACTTAAGCTTGGTTTCTCTAAAGGAAGTCATATCTAACCATGCATTGATATTTTCATATTTTTCATCCTTCTGACCAAACCATGATAAAACATTTCTTAGTTTGATCAACAGAAATTATCATACAATGGCAACAGTGGGTTCATTTCTCCACGTACATGTAAAGCACCCTAGATCAAGTTTCACACCGGCATAAAACATTGTTTCTACATTTCCTGTCCTAGACAAGATAAATATAAGAATCCAGAGCATTCACTTGCATGAATTTACATGGCATATACATGAATGTACTCATCAACACTGACTGTCATAAAATAATATCAAATTGAACATGGTCTCAAGCTGTTGTACCCAAATTCCACCAGAAGCAAAGGGCAAACGTGACATGAGCATGTAGTGCCAGGCGCTACAGCTCTCAAGTTTGGTATTGGCACATAAACAATATACATGTACAAGCCGATATGTACCCAAGGGGCTCTTTTTTCATCCGGGCACCATGCTAGGTTTTGGTTCTTTTCGTCAGTCTTCATTTATGTTATACGCTTGCACACATAAGAATGAGCACAAACAACCAATCTCAAGCAGGTGTTCTTTCCAAAACTGACCAATCTATCGCTCACAGATTCACACTTTGTGTGGCCTTCCCGGACTGTTACACAGACGTTGATCATGTAGATGTGAACCTGTTCACGGTGCATCAGTGCCGACTCCTGTATTAACTGTTCAATGCTATCCCTTCAACACCAGTCATAGCACACAATACTTTATACTGTCATCTTCAATATTCCCTTGGACAGCTCTAAAGCTAACCAAATCTTCCGCAGCATTGGCTTGGCAGAAGCATCTCACTGATGTTGCTGGCCGAGGGGAAAAATTGGAAGATTTATACAGGGTCTTTTGCAAGATGGCGTAGCAGCCTTCACACAGCATATAAGATCAAAGAATACATGGACCTTGAAGTAGGGCAGTCCAGCTCAATATCATCCAACATGTCTGGGACATGCTTGTCAAAACAAAAGTTGACGATGAGATCACAAAGCAGGGAATGAAATTGAGATGAACCTTGGAGTCTTTTACACCCCTAAATTATTAGGAAGACCCTCGATATTCAAAGCTAGAAGTTAGCTGCTCATAGCTAGGTTTCATCAGAAAATATCTACACTTTGAAAATGCTGGGCTAGAATTACGACATCCACATTGCAGACTACAAAGTGTCAAGAAAATACAAGACTGTGGTTATATTATCATGATTATTACAGCATGACGAGGCATAAATGGAAATTATTCATCAGTAACGAAGAAATGGAGGCAAAGTGCACATTAAGGACTGATCTGCAGGATGCAGTCATGCTGATGAGCTGCTGACGTGTTAAATCTGACTCCTTCAAATTTCTTATTTGTGTTCATTCATGTAGTGCACTATTTTGTCTATGTGTGAATGAAATATGATGCAGGGAACTGAATCTCGTTTCCTTTAAAAAAAAAAAAAAAAAAACTACATATGGTGTTTCAATACTTGGAATCACAGGAGACATTTTAAGTCAATATGCTGCATCTTTTTTGAAGGGTATCATAAGAAGGGCATGGGAGTGTCAACCCCTTTATCAACAGCATCACAGCCTGTAAGTACATGTAAATAAAGCTGAGGAGAGTGATAACAGACAGCTCAAGCACTGCTTGTGAAACAGTATGAACCTGAGATAAACAATATGCACACAAGCCAGAGTAACACAAAGGAGACAATCATGTAGACAATTTTCTATACCCACTGGGTATGGGAGAAAAATTCAAATTACTCCCCATCTTCTCTCAACACTAGGGGGCGCTTGTGTACAGTTTTGATAATGCTGTGCAACTTTACAATTAATGCCACATTTTGGATTGAGTCCATTAACTGCTTTGCTTTGCTGTTCATGAAGGGGGTTCATATAGGTGTTGCCTGCTCCCTATTCGTTTTTTCTTTCAAGAAATGAAATAAGTTTAAACCAACTGCTTTGCTTGGTGCGCTTTCATTGCCATGCACCCAAAGTGCACCGAGGAAAGCTGTTGACCTGGATTATCTTCTTTGTCACTACAGGCATGCTGGTACTTGAATGAAATGTCTTTCTGCAAGAAACACGATCCAGCACCTTTATTGTAATTTAAACAGTTCATTTTGAGTAGTTCGACTTACTTAAGTTGCAGACAACACCAAAAGAGTTAAGACCAGACTCAAAAGTTCTTAAATACTGCACCCTTCTTCAACTGCAAGCCCAGGTAATATGCTCCTTTAACATCACAGGTGACTGGCTCATTGAGGATGCACATCACCCAAATGCAGTCACTTTTACCATCATACTTGGATGTAAATTTTAAAACCTTGCACTGGCAATAATACCAAAAATAAGTCTTCTATTCTTTCAATAACCCCACTTCATATATAACAAGCAGAACTCATTATATCTACACAAGAGCAGCATGTGTTCTGAAAAAAAGTCATATATTTCACTTATCACAAAAATAGACCACATGTAGAACTTGAATTAACAGGCAATTGATGCATTTTATCTACACAAAGAGCACCTTCTGATCCAAAAAAGTCACATATTTCATTCATCACACAAATACACTGGAAATAGGAATAAAAGTCAGCACCAGTATTAATGAGATTTAAAGATCATTCAAAAAGTTTTCTAGAATAAATATATACATGTATGGACAGAATTACATATATGTGCAATATTCTTTGCAGGGAAAAAACTGTTGGATTCTACAAATACATGATACATTGGACTACATGTATATAGGTATGCAAGAAACCTGGAATAATTTGGTTGGAAACAATTCTTTTGACACTGTCTGGGTGATGTCAAGCCCATGTTCTGCACTCCAAGTGATACTGACGACACATATATTTTGAGTTCGGGCCATGATATGTGTTTAAGAAAATGTAAATGAAATATTTGATGTCGGGTATTACTTGGGGTATTAATCAGACCAAATCTGTATCTCATTTTTACAGATAGATAGATCATGTAGACAGATGGATGGATGGATGGACAGACAGACAGACAGACAGACAGACAGACAGACAGACAGACAGACAGACAGACAGACAGACAGACAGACAGACAGACAGACAGACAGACAGACAGACAGATAGATAGATAGATAGATAGATAGATAGATAGATAGATAGATAGATAGATAGATAGATAGATAGATAGATATTTTGTACCAGGGTGTACCTGCCTGTATCTTAGCTGTGCTAGTTTTTCGTTTTTGTTTATTGCTGTTCATTTTGTTCATGTACTTTGTATATCCGTATTTGACCATAATCTTGTAATCAAGATGCAAGTCAATAAAGTTTGCGACAGGATGACAAGCTCCATTTGATCTGCCATTCAAGAACGTCTTATTCTTACTATCTGATCCGCTTCGACAACTGGTAATTTGATTGAAAATGTACAATATCAGAATTATACACAATACACTCCTTCTGGATGGAAAAGCAACTTGTTACCATGGTAAATTTAGCTTCAATCATCCTCTACCTATCTTTGGTTCATTCTCAGTTATCTTTCTTAATTTTGTTCAAATGTACAGTATATCAGTTTATACCCCTCATGAAGACCTGGCTGGCACACCACGCTTTTGTGTCTGAAATATCTAGTGTAACCATCTTTCGTGATTGAAAGGGCCATTGATAAAGGACTTGACCCTGTCATCTAATGCCTTTACATTTACATGTATAGATGTACCATAACTACATTGTTTAAAGTATAATAATGTTTTTATGAATGGTGGGGGGGGGGCACAATTCCCCCTGTATAATAATGAGTTTAATCAATGCAGATCAAATCACTTTGCACGTATACAGTGTTACCTGCTGTATATGGCCACCCCTTCTGCCAAGAAAAAGTAGCCACATGCAGCAGGTGACCTGTCACCACAGGTAAATTTTACCAAAAAAATGACTCCTATGTCTGAGCCTACAGTGACCACAAAAAGTAATGCGGCTGCTCACAGCAGTGGTTGCATACAGCAGGTACCACAGTATTGACATACAAAGCACAACTCAAGAAGCTTTAACTTGTATTTAAATCAGTTGTCCGAGATAAATCTCCCTGTTTAAAAATCAAATCCCTTTTTCGCAACATGCATCAATTGATGGAGACAAGGGTTAACATGTGATCATTCTGAAGGTCAATAGAAAGGAGCAATTCAAGGCAAAACAAGACAAGGGGGATGGTGGCTCACTCGTGTGCACTAGTCTTGTAGTCTGACCAGTTTCACTTCAAACGAAGCTCATCACAGACTGGTCTAATAGCTGGTAAAAAAAAAAGAAAGGAGCTTTCGCCTAATCATTATCACAGATCCCATGACAGGGTGGCAACAACCATGTGTGTACCAGTACATGTCAAGCTAACAACTCTGAGTTCTGTCTTTAAAATTTGAGAATGATATGATTTAATCTTAGGGGTTTTTTGTTTTGTTTTTTTAGGTGGAACTCTGCTAAGATTAACCTTTGTAATATACCACATATTCACTGCACTGGTCCATTATCTTCATTCTGACCTCCCTACTTCTTCAGGCATCAGCTGTTCCACTCCTGCATGGCTGTCATTTTTTCATAGCTGCACAAACTGTCTAGTGGAGGTGCAGTGATAACATTGAGCCAGCCAACTGTACAGCACTGATTAGGTAATTATGTTACTGATACGAGGCAGACGGAGGTGAGACTGCACTATATTAACCACTGGCATCTATACCCATTAAACCAGTCAATTTATGCACCCACATTTCAACTATCATCTATTTCAAATTTTTTTTTATTATTATTTCATTAAAAAACACGTTGAATTTGTCAAGGAGACATGTCAGTATATACCTTGGCAAACACCGTTCTTTAATGGCGGACGTCCACATTGCCATATCAACCAACCACTGCGATAGAAGCCATTGATTCTTCTCCAAATCCAAGGAAGACAGGGTTAACATAGATGCACCTAAGTAGCATGCAGGTGACAGCTCCATGCAATTCTATACATCCCAGTACAAAATACCATGTGATGGCACGGCCAGGGACCCTAGCGCGACATACACACATGGAACTGACGGGCTGCAACCAGAACCTTTAAATTTGTCATTGAATTAAGCTGACTGGAATTTTAGGCAGGTAGAGGGCCCAATATATTTATTCACTACAACAAATTCATTACTTAACTGTGTCCAGTTGCTTAAAGGTACCATACATTTTTTAACGGAAATGACATGCTTAATCAAATAGATGACTATAAGTACAGTTGTTTGTATCATGTCTCAGGCCAACTATTCAGATCATGGTAGCTGTGAGGGGAAATTCAATTTAATAATACATGAAATGGAACCGTACATTTGACCTTAGTTGAAGGCCTTGGTTTTCCACATATTTAGTGATTCCAAGCCGCAATATACCTTTGGTAGGGATTGATATCACAGACAAGTTATAGTCAGAATACAATTCTCATAGGGTGATCATGATTATTATACATGTATATATATATATGTCTCCTTTCACAAACATATTGATATCCATAGACAAATTAAAATCAGAATACAATTCCGATGTGCTGCTGATCATATCACACAATCTCAAACTGGCACTGATTATTATGTACACACACTGCACAGACTCCCATCTCTCACCAACATATTATGGACAGGCTACAATCAGAAAGTAATAATGCACATGGTACTGATTACTAGAAAGACTTTCACGTTTCATCCACAAGCGATTTCTGAGCACGACAGTTTCCATGCCCATGTAGAAACGTAGCATTGGCCTAGCCCCCAGGACGGGAACAAGGGCAGCTGTTAACACAGCAATGGTCAGTCTGGATCCATGATACACAACTGGTAATCATTTGATATGGCCAGTGGATAATGTGAGAAAAAAAATGTCTTGTTTATTACACTATTAATAACTGCATGGTAGCAAAAAAAGAACAAAAAAAAAATGAAATTGTGATGTTTACGTTGCACTATATATAAGAACCTATGAGATGGTTTTTTAGCCACACATGTGGATGGTAACTGGCAGCAGAAGGCTAATATATAGGTGGAACCACAATTAAGAAATTATTTCTACATTCTTATGCACAAATCACATTTTCTGATTAAGAAAGTGGTTGTGTATTGTAAAAAAGAGTCATAATTAAGAATTTCATTATCTACAGCAGTGTACAGATCATGGCCCTGGCACTAAATGTGTACTTTGTGTAGGTTTCTGTAAATTGTTTTCACTTTATCATGTTTATGGAGCCAGAAAAAAACGTTAGCTGACTTATCCTCCAGGGGGCAGGGGCATAACTGGACTAAAAGTCATCATACATACAAGACACATACATAATTTATACATACAAGGACACTGATCAATTTTCAACCTGCAGAAAATGCGTAGATCTGCGGACAACACCCCTCTCTGCAGAGGTCTTGTTCTTTATAGATCTATGATGCAATGAGTATTGACAGCCCAACGTACAGGTATCAGCTTTTTGATAAAGAGTCCTGAAGTTTCCCATTCATCATTTGCCACTTGTGCCACCGAGTTGATATGAGCCACCAAACAGGAACTTTACAACAATCGTAGATGTCAAGTTGGCAGATACCCTGCCTCAGCGCAACGGAAGGCTGTACCGAGGTACACGGCTCAATATCACCAGCACCCATCGCACCAACTTTGCAGATTTTTTTTTTTCATCTCATTTTTGGAGGTGGACTGAAGTTCACCAGCAGGATTTGGACAGATGTATGACTTTCTTCCAAAGATATCTTTACCTCTCAACTTTTAGCACTACAACACCCACATAACCCCTAAAAATGTAATGATGTCAGCTTCTACAAGTGTAAATCACACAGATGTACATAGATGTACATACTCATATTTTGTATCCTTTCATTGTCATTATGTTCATTGACACACATGTACATTTGTGATACGTGTATTATGCAACCTGTCTTCAAGACAAGTTAGACAAGCAAATCTATTTTTTGAAAATTTCAATACTTTTTGATGACTGTAGACAATCAAGAAGTAGATAAGCCTTTGGCATCAGTATAATAATACACAGTTAACTCTTTCCAAACTGTTCGTGGCTTTTTCTGTATGCTCCATTGCAATAGAATTAACATGTTGCACATTCAAATCCTCACATAAAAAAACGCAATGTATATGGCTACTATAAAGTCTGCTTCTTCCATTGTCTGACATGTCACCTGCAGCATATGACTTGCCAGGCAATGCAAAAATCCACTGACTGAGGCATTTATTATACTGATGAGTTACAGGTTATCAGCTAGCTGCATTACTAATTAACCCATTCCTGGTCAGAGTACAACTGAGTCAATAGCTTTCCTTGGTGCAGGTTAGGCGTTATGCACCCAACTGTGCCAAGGAAAGCTATTGACCTAGGGCATTCCATCATGGATGGTCTAACATACAAATCTTAGCTAAAATGTTTTCCAGCAATGAGATATTTAAGCAGAAACTTTAAGCCAGGAACAAATTTATATCTGGGTGCTTTTGGGTGACTTGAATAGGAAAAGGTTAAACCTATGGCCTTAACAAATAAGCATTTTATACAGCCGGATGCATCTATAGTCAGAGAGTGGCCTTGTTGCTTGACCCTCCTGTAGTTGCTTTATTACTTCATGTAAGTTAAAGGTTATAGCTACCTGTGTTACAGTGGTACCTGCTATTTAAGACCACCCCTACAGCCAACAAAAAGTGGTCTCATACTGCAGGTGGTCTTAAATTGAAGGTATATTTAACATGTAAATACAGCAGAGGGTCTTGAAAGAGTGGTCTTAAAAAGACATGTGGTCTTAAATTGGAGGTGATCTTTAGAGCAGGTGCCACTGTACTAATAAACCCATGGCTCTATCCATAACCACTTCATACAACTGGACACATCCACAGTCAGTGAAGTGCCTGCTTGTGTGGCTCTACTGTGGTTGTTTTATTACTTACAAGTTCTTTGGCTGTGCCATGGTAACAAATTTGACTGACGTCAAAGGAGGTAATGTGTAAAAGGGGAAAAAACATACATTTTAAAAATAACTGTCGTGTTTCGACATAGTCCAAGTTACCTAGCACCTCACAAAAATGATCCCACTGAAAAAGGCCTCAGTCCGAACCCTACGCAATTTTTATGAAACATAAAATTAAAAAATGAAAGTTTCAACCCACCCTTCCCTGATCAAAATGGGTCAACCCTCGCTGCAGGATTTTATCGAGAAAGTGGCCCTCGTGTGCCATTATTTTGCAGTGAAGTCAGCTTAAACACAGTAGTTCATTTCAACTCGTCTTCAGTGGAGGGTTAACTTGAGGCGGGCAAAGAGCATAGCAGCATAACCACGGTGTTCAGTGAAACAGCATAGCCATAGCCCCAGTTGAAATATTTTATTGAGAAAGCAGCCGTCATTTGCCGTTATTTTGCAGTAAAGTCAATTCAAACACAGCATTTTATTTTAACTTGTCTGGAGGGTTAACTTGGGCTGGGGAAAAAGCACAGCAACACAAAGTTCAGTAAGGCATAGCCACATTTGTTTGGTGATGGTTATTGTAATATTTTGCTAGGTTCCCAGGGTCCGTAGTTGGTTTCTTAGTTATGAGCCAAAGCAAGGAGCTTACAGAGAAGAAGGGACAACTTGTCCTTTCAGCCTGGGCTATCCTCTTTGCACCATGGACGTTTGTAAACTGGCCAATTTTGAACTTTGTACCTTGCATAATTGAAACAAGCATAGTCACATAGACGTTTCTTGTGCATATTTCTGTACATGATGTTGTAAACACCAATATTTACAAACATTAATATTGTCTCATCAAACTTTGATTGTCAAACAAAAATGATTTTGGCCGGAAGAAACACCATGCTGTTGTGAATAGGGATGTGCACAATGTCCCTCAAAAGTTACATTTCTGCTCTACAGACCTCATGTCATTTATACTCATTTTGCATTCAAATAATCTTCCTCCCTGTATGTATAATTTGGGGGTCCATTTATCGCAAAAAACATTAGCACATGCATGCATTTTAGACATTAAAAATAGCCATACCTATTACCGATGTGTTCCTATTATCGATAGGGTGGGCAAAAATACTGTTATTAGCACTTGCTAATCTAACTTTATATGTGATAAGTTGCCAGTCTCAGAACTGTGAAATTTCATTCAAAAATGTGTAGCTCCCTTCCTTGGCGTCTCAGTTACGAGAGTAATTGTTGGTAAATGAATATTTGGGTTCCTTATGCTTAGCAAAAAGCACGCTTTTCAGAGAACGCACATATTTTATGTTTTAACAATCACAGAGACCCTAGCGTTTCAGATTTTTCATAAACTGATTTCATGTTTACTTATACCAAAAATGTTTGCCCTGCTGATCCACTCCGAACTTCATCTGTGTGGAGTTTTCAGTTGCTATATCGAGAATAGGATCATTGTCTTTACAAGCTCGTCACCAGAATTGAAGTGACATGTCTTGCACAGATCACCTGTGTTCATCAAGAAAAGAAAACTTTGTTTAGGTTTTACCATGGAAGTACAGCCAAGAACTTGAAGTCTCTGATTTATAACAACAATTTTCCTATCCATGGTCAGTGGCGCATCGTGCTGCACTTTTACAAACCGCACGGCTTAGCCTATCAATAACCAATACATCGTGCATACATAAAATTCTTGGCCTAGTCGTACTACTCGATGACACTGGTTGCATCAGTGGAGGATTATTCATCCAGTGTGTCTATGAATGCATTTGCATTGACTTGTTATCTCATGTGTGAGGATCATTGGGATAATAATTGTGGAGTAATGGCATCATAAGGTTTGTAACTCTGCTACATTTGGTTGTCACAGCATTGGTGGAAAGTGCGGATAGGGAGTACATACGCATTTGAATTACCGCGCCATCTATTATCGAACATGGTAACTACCATAGGAAAGCGGAGCCAAAAGTAATAAAAACATTGCATTTTTGTGAACGATATTTTGTGAGCATTTGCTGTAATTGTTTTATTAAATGAACTAAACAGCCATACATTTCTACGCTCTTTATTAATGATGGTGAAATAGAAATCCAGGTACTCATATGGAGTGGCAATTCAGTGGGGGTAAGCACAACAAAAAGAAGAGTCATCGTGATACAGTGTATATCAGATGTAATGTCACAGCAAACAAAGCATTTAATTACAGTAGCCTCGTTTTCACAACGTCTACGATACTATCATTGATTAATTATGAATTCAAGTTTATAGCTAGTTGCATTAAATTACTAATTAAACCTGTGGCTCTACCCATGAGCACTCTACACGTATTCAGCTGGACACCTGAAGGCCTTGTGACATGGCTCTTCTGTTATTGTTCTCAGTATTCTTTCAGTCTTGTGGCCTTCACCACATTTTCCTTCCTGTCCTCATCAAATCTCCCGCAGACTAATTAGTACATCATTAACAGTTGAGGGCACAGTTTCACATGGATCCATATAACATGACATCGGATCAAGTACAAGTACATGTATAGCTACCTGTATACTGTGGACTGGACTTTTCCAGAAGTGACCCTGTTACCAAATCAATGCTACTAATAACTATGCCCCCACTGCAGCTACTCACACATTGAAGCTGGTGTTGTGTTTCTGCAGGGCAGCAGGTAAACCCATTCGAACCTATCACAGGCCTAGGAACCATCTGCTCATACTCATTTCCTATCATCTGTCATCAAATGGGTTCTATGGACAGGCATTTTTGCTGCTTATTGGTCAGAACATCTTCTGAGCACGATATTAACCTCTGAATTAACCAACATCTTCTACATCACTCTGTGTAAATCTCTTGTACCTTCTACAAGTTCTCTCCTTTAATTAATATGGACAGAGGGGATGCATTTAAAAGAGAAATTTCATCCAAATTATAGCGAACATATCAAAACTTCACAAACTGCACAAGTTTAATCATGTACGTATGTCTTGCACCATACCCCAGACAGGTATGGATTTGGGCCCATGCAAGAATGCCGGACAGTTAGAATCAGGACACGCTTCTGAAACAAAAGGGCTCATTTCTATCAGAAGAAGAATGAAACTCAGACTATTCAGGCAGACGGCATCTGACATTATTCCACTTTTGGTCAGTTTGAAGGACAGCAGGTTTAGTGCTCTTGCATCATGTCACAAAGGACAACTTTTAGCATACAATAACTGTTAACCCTTTCCCCCTTGAATTAAGACTGAGTCAACAGCTTTCCTTGGCATGAGTTGGGCACTTTAATAGTACCCAACCCATGCACAGGAAATCTGTTGACCTGGGGCATGTTATCTTGATATGTCTCATCTTCAATTCTCAATTGCTTTTCATTACTGTTGAAATTAGCTGAAACCATGAAAGCAGACAACATTTGACCAGAAGCCAGTTTAAAGGGGAAAGGGTTAAAGAGAATGTGACAAGTAAGCAGCAATGTTTAAGACAACGATGCTCTTGCTTCACATCAGTCAGCACTAAGGTGCACTGATAGAAGTGGCTAGAAATGTTGAAGCCATCAAGCATAAACACAGTTATGTTGCTAATGTATTGCTTCATGTAAACACCTGAAACTCACTGTCCTGTGTGAGGCATGTTGTAATGGCTGTTTGTGACAGACATGTTCCCCTTAGAACAGCTATGAGAAAGTACATTGACCCTGCCCCAGTGGGGAACGGTGTGTACAGTTGCCTCCCTCTACTAGACCCTTTTAGGACCCCTGAGGGCTGCACTTGAGGGTGAACACTTGCACAATTGAACTTCTTTGCATAACAACAAATCCCTCTGAATCTTTTGTTAAGCAAATATCGAAACTTATGCAAATGAACACTGTCAAGTGCTGCCATCAGGGGTCCTAAATTCCACTGTTATGATTGAGCTGTAGCAGTTGCATCTCTCTAATTATGACTCAGATTGCTGAGCTGGAAGTTGCCACATTTCAATTCTGACCATGAAAACAACCAGCAGCATAATTAGGATAAATGCTTATACAACAGATATTTTCCCAAAGCAGTGTTCGTGACCTTTTCTGGGTGGCAAAGGGGATTGCAGTGCATGTACTGTATACATAATGGTAAGGATATTGACATGTAGGACAGAAGTCCTGCACATATGATAACTGGTTATAATTATTGTCTGCAGCTAATTGCACACTTGGACCCCTTCTGCCATAACAACACAAGCAGATTGGTTCATGAGGCACTGGAAGAAAGTACATCCTCTCAACAGTTGACCCAATGATGGATGTTCTAACAGGAAGGGCAGCACTGGTTCCGAGGCTATATTGTCATGATACACCACTTCCTGTTAACAACCGCTGGCCAATAAGGAGAGTCCAGATTGTTTATCACCCAGGTGTCTCCTCCAGCTGCAAGTATTAGCAACCAGGGTACTTCTGAGCAGTGGCGCCACCTAGGAGAACATGCCCCATTGCCAATTGTTCATTTTACAGTGTGGTTGGAACTAGAAGCCCCACTATAGGGTTAAAGAGTAAAAGCGTGAAGCAGGAAAAGTAGTACTTCACTTTAACTACTCAGTGGAGACGAAGAGGCTATCTTAGGCATGAAATAGGTTCATGTTCTAATATATATATATATATATATATATATATATATATATATATATATATATATATATATATACACCTTTAATTTGTACAGAAATCCTGTTGGAGGAGGACACTGTAGAAGCAGTCACTGCATTCTCACATACCTGTACTTTAATGTCCTATATGTACATGTTCGGCAACCTTATGGTTAATTTTTCTCTTTAAATCAATGTAACATTATTCATGCTTTGATTATTACAATTAGTACATGTACATCATGCCTGGTTAAAAACTATATACATATTCAGGATATTTAGGTCTGTGGAGGAAAAAAAATCTGGTTGGCTCAATCTCTATCACCTTCACTTGAAATAAAAAAAAACCTGCCAGGCAAAACAGATATGCAGGGCTGTGGCTGAATTGCCATTGCCTTTTAAGCACATGTACTTGATATGTGTGCTTTGTTATTGTTTTAAACCACCCTTTTTTTCACCAATGGCATGACAACTGCATTTGATCAGGAAGAACAATTTCCGGGGTGTTTGCTTGGTGATGTTTGGCTTGTTTGAGTTCTTTGTAAAACTGATAAGTCTCTTTCCTTTTCAATCTTTACACCATTGCCTGAATGTCTGGAATCTCAATGTGAGAGTCTCCAGTCTTCCGTTGAATAGATAAACACAGTTAAATTTGCGCTTGCTGTCTCAGTCTGGTACACTTTTTTCCAATGCCCGTGAAAAAAAGTGTTTACCGCAAGTACACAAAATGAAGAAATGGCTGACTGAAATGAGATTGATACTCTCTTCAATCTAACTTGCATGTCAAAATATGTGTTTGAAGCAAGAAGACATTAAAACAAGAGGCCCATGGGCCTATATGCTCTGCTGGTACCATGCATATGGTTATAT